>OX371176.1:31920749-32520749 GCA_947310635.1 Leptodirus hochenwartii | reverse complement strand
GAATTTTTCCTGTTCCCAAGTTATTTTATTTCCATGAATTGTTTGAATAGTTTTTGTTCTGTAATCTTTCTTGAGTACAGTGGATTAGATAAAAAATTTCAAAAGAAATGCTAAGCAGAATTTATTACAAAATGGACTAATACAACCCCAAGGCGATTGGAATTCGTAAGTGATATAATAAATTTGATTAAGGCTAGCATCTTATCATACGAAAAGCAGGGGTTCGGAAATGTGTTCAGCATTTCCCTAATTTAGATTATTTTTGTACAATATTTCTAGAGAATGTTTCTAAAGGATAGGGCTTCTGAAGAGTATATTTCTTATATTTTTAAATTGTCAATAATATATCGAAAAAAATTCCTAACTTTCATCAAAAAATGATGATTCTTTAGAAATTATTTGATCGAGTAAGCTAGTGAAAAAATAAGAAAAACATTTGACCGTTCCATAGATAGGCATCTTGTCTACAATCAGTAAAAATCGTGTAATTTAATTTGCTTTCGTTTAATAGTTGCAATCCTATTGTAATTCTGCATAAAACGTGAAATTATTTGATTTGGGCTACTAATAGCATATAGTAGTGTAAGGAATTCATAATAGATGGTGCTGGTTAACTAATACATTCTTTATGAAGTATATCGACGTATCCATATGGATCTAATATAATATGTTGGCAATGGAGTGTACTTTATTAAAAGTGTGATAAAAAAAATAAAAAATTATTTGACGAAAAAAGTCCTATTGTGATTTTAACTTGGGAAGTAAGTGCAAATACAGATACGAGATTAATTTTTTAAACAGAGAAATTACAACGTTGCAAATAAAATGTTCTATTAGTAATGTATCTGTTAAAAAAACAGTCTAGACAACACTGTAAAAAAAGCCGGTGTGTTAGGTTTATTAACATTTAGATAAAACAATTGTAAATAAAATCAAACGATAAAAAAATTCGTTTCAAAATTTGTTCCATCTTATTTTGTAATAATTAGACACGTTTTATTATTCGTATATGGCCAGTAGCGTACGCAAAGACGTATTGAAGGATCAGAATCTGCACGCGTCCCTTTTGCCGTTTAGGAATAATTTTTATTGTGCTTTCATTATTATAAATTCTAAAAGTTTGATATTGTTAGATATGAATTTCAAATTATATTATCGGTAAATTATATCACGTGCATATTTACAAAATTTTAAAATAATGCGCTACGTTGTTCAAAGATTAATCCATTTCGTATCAATCAAATTTAAATTAATTTAAAGTTTCGGAATAGCATATCTAAAATAAAGCAAAATTATTTACTATTTCTTTGAAAATATCCATAGATGTAGCACAATTCAGTTAGAGGCAAAAAAACCCATGATGTATTTGCTCTTCTTGGTTGGTAATAATTTTCTTTTATTCCGTTACGAAACATGTTGAAGTATAATATTTTTTTGATATATTTAAAGCAAAACTATGCAATTTTTTGACGCATATCATACGAAAATGATTATTAAACACGTCTTAATGACTTCTTATGTGTTATAAACACAAGTACACCACTGCATATGGCTATAATTAACTAAATCAAGAATCAGCCATACTATCCTGCACCTCAGTATTCTATTTTCCGGTACGGTATCAGCTTAAATCAATTAGATATCTCTACATCTATACTTCCGACTTTATTAGCAAGTTAATCCTGCAAGAAGTATAAGTCATAGTGAAGTGTAGCATTGTCGCTGTACATATATGCACTTCTTCCTGTATCGTATGAATGAACCATTTCCCATCCACTTGCGTGTAATCTACTCCATCATTCTTTTATTCTTCCCGCGCTTTCCAAACTCGGTTACGAACTATTGCATATTTTATGCGCTTTGTGCTTACGTGAAAGCGCTCTTCTTCGGAATACCCACCATTACCACCACGATGCCAATGAAATTCAGAAATGCAAAAGGAACCACGTCCTCGCATTTCTTTGTTTAAACGTTGTTAAAATATTAACTATTGAATGGGATGGAGCGATATTTTGCAATTAGTTTTTAGAGGTAGATAAATCTGTAAGAGGGAAAAAAACTGTAGGTAGGTCGCTTCAGAGAACATAAGTCAGATATTCTGTTATAAATTTTATCCGCGATATATAATTTTTTTTTTACAAACCACTGAAGCTAAGAAATTGCAAATCAACTCTCAGATGTAATAATTGCATGGGGATTTGTTTATACTTCCGGATTTTCTTTAAAATAAATAGGATAATTAAATCAATCAAATTCTACATGCATCTTTGTACTAAAAATAAAACATTTGTGAGACTCTCGCACGGTAGAAGTGAAACTTCTTAGCTCCTAGGATAAGTTGATTCTATGCATTGCTTTTTTCGCATTTGTTAACGATTTGATTTTGATTAATTTTGATTGTCACTCTGATCATCAAAGAAAGCATTATTAACTGTAATGTCGTACAGGCTATAAAGAGGAGTTTGGATTAAATTTTGTGTATGATGCACTAGTGGGTGCATTTCTATATGACGATGGCTCGCTCAGCTGTATCAGATTCATTTCGTTGATCTCTCGTGTATCTTCACGTGTAGACCTGAATCAGTTGCATTCAAATTCTCTATACCACTCACTGTGTCCTCACTTAACGACGGTATCGATTCATCCAGTGTATTTGAAGTCGCGTAGCGTGTTTCACTTTTCAAGACGGAAGCGTTTCACTTTTCGTGACGTTCAAGCCAATTTGCCCTACCGTGCCTATAGAAGTTTCACCTCAAAAATTTACGCTCAATATAACAATTTTCAGCAATTATTTGTATACAGTTTCTAGTTGAATAAATATCGGAATTGATGATAGCTAAACTATACGGTATAATTCAGGATGAGGGTTAAAATCAGTGGCGGTTTCTTTCGGGGCCGCACGGCCGCGCGCCCCCCGTGTACATTGAACGCATTACCGTAGATATATAATTGTATTGTGATATTTTAACTCGGCATTATTTTTGCTAAAAGATAAAGCTTGCGTCGCGATAGCACTGAACACAACACGGTGTGGCGGCGAGCAAGTATGAGTTAAATGCATATGCACTCATCCTATCTATTGCAAGCGGTAGAGTGAGAGCGACCATATGCAGTATATCATCTGTTTTTTTGGTTCGCGTATTTTATGAGCCACAAACAAAATAGCGGCCCGGGTTGCTATTGCAACGTGCCATCACGCTGCTTCTACAGCTAAGAATATATCGTTGTTTTAAGCCCAGTCGCAATTCTTTAGCGTCCCAACAGAGAAGCCTAGTCTAGTGTACAGGAAAATGGATATAGAATAGTCAGATAAGACAGTTGCATTGTTCTGTGTAGTTACGTATGTACGATTTCGCCACGTGTTTCTGCAAGAATTCATTTAATAGAAATAATTCAATAAAAATGAATAGTGTTAGTTCTTTATTGAAAATAGAGTTTTGTAGACTTTCTCTTGAGGACAATTAAAGAATTAGGTAGGCCATTGCCTGATTTAAATTAATCACAAACTTGTGCAAGTAGTGTTTATATCAATGAAAGATAGAAGAGCGGAATACCACTTTCAAGAAATGATGGAATTTAATCATATTGCATCCACTTTAGGTAAGATTTCTTACTATTGTGTTATTTTAAGAAATGCGCCCCCCTCGATTGAAATGGCAAGAGCCACCACTGCACTTTAGTATAAAATTGATTGACTAGTAGGATCATATCAATTACATCACTCTATATACGTTAATTGCCTGAGGTTGCCAAATTCCCCTACATATATACAAGCAATAATATCATAGTCACGAGCTGAGGGCTTTTTGCCAAGTTTTGGCAGCCTGCGGGGGTTCGAATAATTTTCGTCCTTCGTCGAAGTCGAGTTCGTGTTTGCTATCCCCTATCTATGTGCGATCTAGTCCATGGTTGGAATCAAAAAGTCGCCAGGATTATGTCGTAAAAACATCGGCATTCCTCGAACACATACTTTAGAACTGAACTGGTCGTTTTTATTCGACTGAAGCGAAATGTCATCTAAGAGAGATTTCTACAGCGTCACCTATTTCCAATTCCGAAGGATTATTGAAGCTGGCATTAATTGATTCTACAATAACAATAAATGTTTGATATTCATCCTGACCTAACTTCTTCATTTCGCTAGATCTATTCGTCATAACGTCTTCCTTGATTTATACAATTGCTTAAAATATGTCCCTTTTTGCATTTACTAATTTTACTTATAAAAACACCCGGTATATGTCTCACTGTAATTTTATTTTTATTTATATGCAATATCTTTACAAAGCCCTAAATATTTGGATGATTCGATTTTAAATGAGTTTTTACTCGAATAAATAAAAATTATAAAAATAAATCGAATTTCCAATCCTAAAATAAAATAAATTCTCTGCAGCAATAAAAAATAAAAATATATTGTCAGTCTATCAAATTATTGAAGGCGCCGCAAAGAAAATCAGATTTAACGTTCTATTAATTATCAATGGGGGAAGAAGCTTCGCAATACTGTAATTGAATTTTAGATTTACATGAAATGAATACAAATTGCATTTACGACTTGAAAAATCAAATGATTGTCATCGCAATGGCACGTAAGATTTAAATTGTTAATAATGTTTTGCATTCTGAAATAACTTGTCAGATTCCATTTTAGACGATTGTTTTTTGCAAGTTTGAAGTAAATTGAGGAGGATATGAGAAGAGGTAAAGTAGATTTGGGCTACAGGAAAATTAAGTCACATTTTTCTAAAGTAAAACCAAAGGGTAACATTATATGTGATAAGCAGGGTAAGGAACTCACAGAAAATAAGGAAAAAGCTAGAAGATGGAAGGAGTATCTTGAAGATTTATATAAAGGTAGGCAGGACATGGAGCAGCTAGAAAGTGTGGAACAGATAGATGAGGATGACTTAGGTCCTAGCATACTTAGGTCAGAGTTTCATAGAGCATTAAATGATTTACGGAATAACAAAGCAGCGGGGATTGATATGATACCAGCCGAATTAATAAAACACGCAGGGGAAAAAATGCAGGAGCGATTATACAGGTTAGTTTGTAAAATATATGAGAAGGGAGAAGTACCACAGGATTTTCAGCGTAGTAGAATAGTAACAATGCCGAAGAAAATAGGAGCTAATTTGTGTGAGAACTATAGGACCATTAGTCTACTATCACATGCATCAAAGATATTGTTAAAGATTATTTATAGGAGATTAGAAAATAAAGTAGAGGAAAGGCTAGGAGAAGATCAGTTTGGTTTTAGGAAAAACAGAGGGACGAGAGAGGCGATTCTAGCACTAAGAACGGTAGTAGAAAAAAGAAAGAGGGTAGGAAAGGTAACTTGCATAGCTTTTGTAGACTTAGAAAAGGCATTTGACAATGTAGATTGGGACATAATGTTTAGAATTTTAAAAGAAACGGGTATAGATTATAAGGATAGGAGAATAATTTTTAATTTATATAAACACCAAACTGCCTTAGTTAGAATTGAGGGGGAAGAAGAGGTAGCAAAAATAGGGAAGGGAGTTCGGCAGGGATGTACACTTTCACCGTTATTATTTAATCTATATATAGAAGATGCAATAAACAAAGTAAAAGAAGAGTATAGTGTAGGTGTGAATGTACAGGGAGAGAAAATATATATGCTGAGATTCGCCGACGATATAGCTATATTGGAAGAAAGCGAAAAGAATTTAGAAAGGGTATTGAATGGTATGCAGGCAGTATTGACTAGGGATTTTAACATGAAAATAAATATAGGTAAAACTAAAGTGATGAGGTGTGACAAAAAGGAATGCAGTAGAAAAATGAGGATCACAATAGGAGATAATAGAATCGAAGAAGTGTCAGATTTTTGTTATTTAGGCAGTAGAATCACAAAAGATAATCGAAGCAAGGTAGATATAAAGTGTAGGATAGCACAGGGTAGGAAGGCATTCGTAGAAAAAGAACAGATTTTAAGATCAAATATTGACTTGGGTATTAGAAAAAGATTACTGAAGGTATATGTTTGGAGTGTAGCACTGTACGGGTGTGAGGCGTGGACTATAGGAAAGGAAGAGAAGCGTAGATTAGAAGCACTTGAAATGTGGTGTTATAGGAGGATGATGAGGATTGGTTGGGAAGATAAAGTAACAAATGAAGCTGTACTAGAGTTAGTAGGGGAGAAGAGAAGTATTTGGAGAGTGTTACAGCGTAGGAGAGACAGATTAGTAGGGCATATTCTTAGGCATGGGGGGATTATGCAATTGATCATAGAAGGTAGAGTGGAGGGAAAGAGAGGGGTAGGTAGGCCTAGATTGGAGTATGTGAGTCAGATAGTTGAAGACGTTGAGATGAATAGCTATAGGGAGATGAAGGGATTAGCTCAGGATAGATCGGCATGGCGTGCTGTTTCCAACCAATCTTTAGGATTGCGGACTCTTTAACTAATGATTAATACTGCGATATATATTATAAAATATTCTGCCTAAAATAAAATAAAAAATATGTATTTTAAATGTACATGTCTATTGGAAAAGAAAAATGAAGCAGAGTATTAAGTTAAAATAAGCCTTCGAAAAAAATTATTATTAATCTCTACTTTTACTGAAAAGCGATTGTTCCGTACGTAGTTTTCGCAGTATATATACAACTGAAGCATTTCCTCGAAATGTTTTGCTCAAAGGAAGGAAGTACAAGTACGTAGAGGGATGTGTTTAGTTTGAGTTTAACATATGTAAATCTCCCAACAAAGGTACACACTAGACGATAGATATCATGTACTATAAACAGTTATGAACGTGTTTACATATGAACAATACCTAGGTAGATATACAACTACAACGCGAGAGAGATTATATTCTGCCATCTGTTGTTATGTTTATATATCAGGCACGGCGAAGCTATGGCACGCGTCCAAGAGGTGGCGCGAACAACTATTTTGTTGACAGGTGCGCGATTTATAGCTGTTCTCATTTTAAACGCCTATAAATTATTCATTTTTAAATTATGAAGATTTTGTTTTAACGAAAAACAAAACGAATGTGCAAATATGATTTTCTCCTCTTCGTGTCTAGATGTAAAGTTTACTTTAAACAAAATTTAAGACTAGAATTGTAAGACAACATATCAGCAAGTAAACTCAATTTGGCGCTTTTCGAGTGGTTGTCTATTGAAGCTTTAAAAAAGCAATATTTAATTAGAAACTTTAATTCCCGTGTGTTGAAAGAAACGTTTGTCGATTTGTGAAATAACACTGAGAGAATAAAAAACGATCTATTCATGAGCGGAATTTAAAAAAAAAGTGCTGAAGAAGTAATGAAAACTAAGAATGACATTCGATAAAATTTTTAGTTGTTTAGAGAAATTAGCAACGGTTTTATTATAAATTTTGCGCTTTACATATAAGTGCTTGAATTTTATAAAAGGTACTTTCAGAAATAGACAATTTATGCGCTCTTCCTTATGAAATTTTATGTTAATTTTGAAACTTACTTCAATAAAATTCGACATATTATTTGTTTTTTCATCTATCAAAAACTGACCGGCACATTAGCAACATTGAAAAAAAATTATGCAAATTTTTGGCACGCAAAATAAAAAAGTATCGCCATCACTGTTAATATGTTGAATAAGGACCAATGAGTGCAGATATATTCAATTGAAAATGTTTGAATAGAAAAGTAGAAGTAGAAACATTATAATGAGAATGCTTTATCATTTTAATTTTCAATGTATTTTCATTAATTCTAAATTTTGTCAACTAGACTTCTTCCAAAGACCAACATAAGTAAAAAAACGACTAAATCAAGAAATATTCATACTGTGAGTCCAAAATTTAAAAAAATATATATTTTTTTACATATACATTTTATATATTCCTAATTATTTAGTTTTAATTTGAAAATGTTTTTCTTTTACTTGTTTTCTGATATTTATTCATTTTTTTCTATTATTATATATTTTTTCTATTTTCAAAGGTAATGTAGTTTGTATGTAAAATATAAATTTAATTTAAATAAAAAATATATTTATCTATCATGAAATTTGTTATTATATTTTTAGTTTTTATATCCATTTATTAATCCTCCATAATAAACTTCGTAGGATTTTTTTGTTACAAATTTAAGATAGAACTTTTATATTCCTATTATTTAGCTTCTTTCATAATATTAATTAAGAAAATTCGTTTTTATATTTACAATTCTTGTTTATCAGCACTGGCAAACCAAAACAAAGAAAATTCCCAAACAAAAACTCGCAAAGAACGATAACCTTTATATGATTGCTCGATATTTGTGTCTACGTGTGGAAAACTTTATTTCCTTATATATCAATTTAGTAAATAAGATTTGGGAAACTGAAGGTCTGCTTCCAATGAAAGAATTCGTATCGCTATAAATAAAATGTCCTATTTTGTCCTATCATATAAAAAAAACTAACGCACTTTGTCAAAATAAATGTCCAAACGTTTTTCCGCACTTATAAATTAATATTATTGCTAACGTAAAACGAATTTAATATTATCGTGACCCATTTATAAAAAGGCCGGATTTTTATTATTAATTAATAATTATTCTGAAAGATATAAAAAGGAAATTGTGAGGATATTGAGGAGGATATGAGAAGAGGTAAAGTAGATTTGGGCTACAGGAAAATTAAGTCACATTTTTCTAAAGTAAAACCAAAGGGTAACATTATATGTGATAAGCAGGGTAAGGAACTCACAGAAAATAAGGAAAAAGCTAGAAGATGGAAGGAGTATCTTGAAGATTTATATAAAGGTAGGCAGGACATGGAGGAGCTAGAAAGTGTGGAACAGATAGATGAGGATGACTTAGGTCCTAGCATACTTAGGTCAGAGTTTCATAGAGCATTAAATGATTTACGGAATAACAAAGCAGCGGGGATTGATATGATACCAGCCGAATTAATAAAACACGCAGGGGAAAAAATGCAGGAGCGATTATACAGGTTAGTTTGTAAAATATATGAGAAGGGAGAAGTACCACAGGATTTTCAGCGTAGTAGAATAGTAACAATGCCGAAGAAAATAGGAGCTAATTTGTGTGAGAACTATAGGACCATTAGTCTACTATCACATGCATCGAAGATATTGTTAAAGATTATTTATAGGAGATTAGAAAATAAAGTAGAGGAAAGGCTAGGAGAAGATCAGTTTGGTTTTAGGAAAAACAGAGGGACGAGGGAGGCGATTCTAGCACTAAGAACGGTAGTAGAAAAAAGAAAGAGGGTAGGAAAGGTAACTTGCATAGCTTTTGTAGATTTAGAAAAGGCATTTGATAATGTAGATTGGGACATAATGTTTAGAATTTTAAAAGAAACGGGTATAGATTATAAGGATAGGAGAATAATTTTTAATTTATATAAACACCAAACTGCCTTAGTTAGAATTGAGGGGGAAGAAGAGGTAGCAAAAATAGGGAAGGGAGTTCGGCAGGGATGTACACTCTCACCGTTATTATTTAATCTATATATAGAAGATGCAATAAACAAAGTAAAAGAAGAGTATAGTGTAGGTGTGAATGTACAGGGAGAGAAAATATATATGTTGAGATTCGCCGACGATATAGCTATATTGGAAGAAAGCGAAAAGAATTTAGAAAGGGTATTGAATGGTATGCAGGCAGTATTGACTAGGGATTTTAACATGAAAATAAATATAGGTAAAACTAAAGTGATGAGGTGTGACAAAAAGGAATGCAGTAGAAAAATGAGGATCACAATAGGAGATAATAGAATCGAAGAAGTGTCAGATTTTTGTTATTTAGGCAGTAGAATCACAAAAGATAATCGAAGCAAGGTAGATGTAAGGTGTAGGATAGCACAGGGTAGGAAGGCATTCGTAGAAAAGGAACAGATTTGAAGATCAAATATTGACTTGGGTATTAGAAAAAGATTACTGAAGGTATATGTTTGGAGTGTAGCACTGTACGGGTGTGAGGCGTGGACTATAGGAAAGGAAGAGAAGCGTAGATTACAAGCATTCGAAATGTGGTGTTATAGGAGGATGATGAGGATTGGTTGGGAAGATAAAGTAACAAATGAGGCTGTACTAGAGTTAGTAGGGGAGAAGAGAAGTATTTGGAGAGTGTTACAGCGTAGGAGAGACAGATAAGTAGGGCATATTCTTAGGCATGGGGGGATTATGCAATTGATCATAGAATGTAGAGTGGAGGGAAAGAGAGGGGTAGGTAGGCCTAGATTGGAGTATGTGTGTCAGATAGTTGAAGACGTTGAGATGAATAGCTATAGAGAGATGAAGGGATTAGCTCAGGATAGATCGGCATGGCGTGCTGTTTCCAACCAATCTTTAGGATTGCGGACTCTTTAACTAATTATTCTGAATTATTAAAATATCCCTAAAATCCATATTATATATATATATATATATTAATATTTTACTTTAAATAATAACTCCACGTAAAAATCTTTTTAATTATTTTAAGTAAAATGTTTAATGTCGTATTGAAAAAAATTCATTTCATTTCATTCAACAAACTCGTTATATATTATAATAAGATAAAATTTGTCATTATAACTAAAATATTATATTTTCTGTATGGTTGGGTTGTAAAATAAACTTCTCGCTTGAAATAAATTACATTTATTTCCTATAATAATACGAACAACTTTTCCATAACTTTTGTAAAAGTTCTGGTTACGTTTTATTCAGAGATAATGCCAGAAAGTTTTGACATAACGTCGAGCTATTGCGTCCTGAGGGTTTAAATCTACTAATCTAAGTAAATACACATAAATATTTTTAAAGGATTCGAAAAATTTAATCTTTAAATCCACAATAAAATAAGCAAAAAAATCAATCGAGGATAATTAAAGAAATATACACTTGAACCAAATGTAGTTATAAATTATTCATCTTTATCTCCATCAAAGCTGTAGCACCACATTTCACGTTGTTAATTATTATTAAGAATAACGAAAAAACATCACAAATTATAATTAATTACAAAGCGCGAACAGATTTGTTAATATAACATAAATATCCGAAAGAAATAGTGGAAATGATTGAAGCAAGAAGGAAAATTAAAATAGAAAACACAGAAGCAGAACAGAAAAAATATAAGGAACTAAGGAACTTAATTAATAGGAAATGCAAGCTAGCGAAAGAAGAGTGGATAAAAGGAAACTGTGAGGATATTGAGGAGGATATGAGAAGAGGTAAAGTAGATTTGGGCTACAGGAAAATTAAGTCACATTTTTCTAAAGTAAAACCAAAGGGTAACATTATATGTGACAAGCAGGGTAAGGAACTCACAGAAAATAAGGAAAAAGCTAGAAGATGGAAGGAGTATCTTGAAGATTTATATAAAGGTAGGCAGGACATGGAGGAGCTAGAAAGTGTGAAACAGATAGATGAGGATGACTTAGGTCCTAGCATACTTAGGTCAGAGTTTCATAGAGCATTAAATGATTTACGGAATAACAAAGCAGCGGGGATTGATATGATACCAGCCGAATTAATAAAACACGCAGGGGAAAAAATGCAGGAGCGATTATACAGGTTAGTTTGTAAAATATATGAGAAGGGAGAAGTACCACAGGATTTTCAGCGTAGTAGAATAGTAACAATGCCGAAGAAAATAGGAGCTAATTTGTGTGAGAACTATAGGACCATTAGCCTACTATCACATGCATCGAAGATATTGTTAAAGATTATTTATAGGAGATTAGAAAATAAAGTAGAGGAAAGGCTAGGAGAAGATCAGTTTGGTTTTAGGAAAAACAGAGGGACGAGAGAGGCGATTCTAGCACTAAGAACGGTAGTAGAAAAAAGAAATAGGGTAGGAAAGGTAACTTGCATAGCTTTTGTAGACTTAGAAAAGGCATTTGATAATGTAGATTGGGACATAATGTTTAGAATTTTAAAAGAAACGGGTATAGATTATAAGGATAGGAGAATAATTTTTAATTTATATAAACACCAAACTGCCTTAGTTAGAATTGAGGGGGAAGAAGAGGTAGCAAAAATAGGGAAGGGAGTTCGGCAGGGATGTACACTCTCACCGTTATTATTTAATCTATATATAGAAGATGCAATAAACAAAGTAAAAGAAGAGTATAGTGTAGGTGTGAATGTACAGGGAGAGAAAATATATATGTTGAGATTCGCCGACGATATAGCTATATTGGAAGAAAGCGAAAAGAATTTAGAAAGGGTATTGAATGGTATGCAGGCAGTATTGACTAGGGATTTTAACATGAAAATAAATATAGGTAAAACTAAAGTGATGAGGTGTGACAAAAAGGAATGCAGTAGAAAAATGAGGATCTCAATAGGAGATAATAGAATCGAAGAAGTGTCAGATTTTTGTTATTTAGGCAGTAGAATCACAAAAGATAATCGAAGCAAGGTAGATATAAAGTGTAGGATAGCACAGGGTAGGAAGGCATTCGTAGAAAAGGAACAGATTTTAAGATCAAATATTGACTTGGGTATTAGAAAAAGATTACTGAAAGTATATGTTTGGAGTCTAGCACTGTACGGGTGTGAGGCGTGGACTATAGGAAAGGAAGAGAAGCGTAGATTACAAGCATTCGAAATGTGGTGTTATAGGAGGATGATGAGGATTGGTTGGGAAGATAAAGTAACAAATGAAGATGTACTAGAGTTAGTAGGGGAGAAGAGAAGTATTTGGAGAGTGTTACAGCGTAGGAGAGACAGATTAGTAGGGCATATCCTTAGGCATGGGGGGATTATGCAATTGATCATAGAAGGTAGAGTGGAAGGAAAGAGAGGGGTAGGTAGGCCTAGATTGGAGTATGTGAGTCAGATAGTTGAAGACGTTGAGATGAATAGCTATAGGGAGATGAAGGGATTAGCTCAGGATAGATCGGCATGGCGTGCTGTTTCCAACCAATCTTTAGGATTGCGGACTCTTTAACTAAACTAAATATCCGAATTTATTTTCACGTTAATTCCGTGCCTTACACGGACGTGTTTTTTCTTTCCTCTTCCCGAGGAATATTATAACAAAAGACATGCCGCGAATAACATAAACCCATAAGGGAACTACGCACCATCGTATATCAAAAAATTATTATTAAGAATAATGAAATAACATCACAAATTATAATTAATTACAAGGCGCGAATAGCATAAATATACGAATTTATTTTCACGTTAATTCTGTGCTTTTTCTAACATAACAAGGACGTGATTTTCCTCTTCCCGCGGAATATTATAACAAAAGACATGCCACGAATAACATAAACCCATAAGGGAAACTATACACCGTCGTATATATATATATAAAATAGCAGACTGAAAGACGCAGCATCGCTGCAATGGGGAGCAACTTGTCTGGCGCCGGAACGCCTGATCCCGACGCTCCATGGCGCCAGGATGGAGCCGTCCTTTCCCTGACCTCTGCGGTATATAACGGGAAACCAGATATCTACTCAGAGTCCGTACAAGGATCTTATACAGTAATTGTGTTTTACGCCAGATGATAGTTTAAGCAGCAGTTTTTTCAACATTATATGTTCTTGTTAATATATGTTTCTTTTGTATTACCACCTCATCGGTAATGGCGGTGGTAACACCCAATACCCGTAGCTAGGTTATAGACTTTTATTGACTTCATTAGAATCTTTTACGTCCAATGTCTTGAAGTGTCTGTCTGGTCAGGTCAAGCAAATTTCGAACTATTTTTCAATCTCAATATTTAGTAGTTTTTTTTTTCGTACAACAATTTGGTTCCAATATTCTTCCATTGTCGATGGCTTAGAAAATGTGGTAATAGTAGCTTGTTTCAGCTGCATACGGTTCAATTTCAACAAGATCGCGATATGGCAGTACGAAAACTACAAGTGACATTTCTTCAATTATCGACCTTTCCAGTATGTAAAATGAATATGCGGAACTTTCACATTTTAGTGGCATTAGTTTACAACTGGCATTTTTAAAAGGGCCGATGAGTGGATGGAATTCTGAAAGAAGTCGATGGAAATCGAGAAGTCAATTGAGGGTCAATGTCAACTTTTTGCTATTTTCGAAAATTTCACAATAACGATAATAATAACATTCAAGTGGGTGATTCTTTCAAAATTTCTTTTACTTTTTAACTTTACACTACTTAGTGAAACGAAGGAATTCTTTATCTTGTTAAATTTTAAATTAATTTTGAAACTTTTTGTTAAGCATTCACTTGCATAGTTTTCAAAATTGAAAAGAATGAGGGCTGTCGATTATTAGAAAACACTATATTCCATTCTTGGAGTTGAATTGGATTAGTGGATCTGATTGAATCCCAGCCAGGGCATAAATATATTTGTGTCATAAAAAAGTTAAATCGTAATTGACATTTTTGAAAAAATTGAAAAAATCCTTGTACAATTTTATTTCTTTACAACTTGAAGACTTGCCGGTTTTTTTATGCGCAGCAATTTTTCTTCATCTAATTGCGTATATGTATCGGGAAATGTTGCATCCATTCTGACATCCCCATTAGAGCGATTTGTTCCCCACTGACGCTTCTAAAATTGTACATATACCACATGGCGCAGTCCCTCAGTTTCTGGACTTGGCCTGGTTCCTGTTTTTACTTGTTTCGCAGCAACTGCAGCCAATTATAAGCCATGCCCAACCCGACAATTACCAAGGGGTACTTTGCAACAATCACATACAAGATTACCATATTCTGTTGTTCAAAATTTAGCTTACGCATCTTCCTCTCCGACTTTTTACGAAATATGGATTTTTTAAATTTATTAATCATTAATCTGATCGAATTGCCATATTTGGACACGTCACAACATACCCCGTCCAGAAAGAATTTATCATTTCAAAAAAAAATCCTCCTGAAGTGGAATTTTATTTATGCCCGTAACTTTTATACCGATGCTAACCTTTCTTTCTTCAATTTCCTTTAATCCGGATTTATTTATTTAGCCATCGATGATGCAAAATACGAATGGGAATTTTCCACGTCAACAGATTATAATACATTTTGGAATCGAGCGTCGCGACGCTAAACACTTATCAATTACACGATGTGGATGATGGCTTTTTTCCACGACGGTTGAGGCGAATGTTATCGCCACCATAATGTCGTATGATGGATCATTTTAATTAATTGCGGTCTGATGATGATGAAGATAAAATGCGACATCGGAATGTTTATTTTCGTTTTATTGGCAAGGAAAATTGCGCAGAGAGCAGCAACGGAAAATTTCTGTATTATGTTGTACCAAAGTCTGTTTGGGTCAAGAAATTGTAGGACCGATTCATAAGATATTTTATTTTAGGGGCCCAACTTTAATCATCTCACATCACATTCTTTTTAGTGGATATCTTCGTCTTCTAAAGCAGACTATAAATATTTTAACTGTCTCTTTTGCCAATGTATTGGATATTTCTTTAATATGACATTTTTTTTTGTCGTGATTTATATTTTCTTGTACACATTACACTCGATTGCACTTTATTAAAAGTTAGTCAGACCTTAACCTCGGGCAAATCAAAACTTAAGCACTTGACCTAATTACAACACCTAAAAGGTTACTACCAACCAGTTCACAATTTGTCCATAAAAATGAACGTGTTCCTTGGGACATCGAAAATAATAATATCGATTAATAACACACAAGCTGATGTTAGAGCGTGATTAGTACACATTCAGCGAACCATGTTGGATAATCCTCAAGGTGGTTGCTTTGTAGCGTGAAGGTGAATCGTTATTTTTCTTTCTTGTTGCAGGTGAATGGTTTGGGACATGTTGGACAGGTGCCTGATGATTGTGTGATGTGTACGAGTTTCGCATCATCATCTTCATCGATTATTTGTTGTTAAACCGCCACCGCTTTCTGCCATGCAACACTGCCAAGGTGTTGCATCACCAATATCACAAACATTAGTGCTGTACTTATGACTTCTGTGAGTATTCAAAATTTTTTTTTTTTGTTAGTTAATTGTCCAAACACTTGGGGGGGGGGGGTTACAAATTTATTTTATGCGAGTAAACCTTTTGGTAAATCGCATATAAATATATAGTTTAAAAACTTAAAGAAAACACAATTATTAACATTTCTTTGACTGTTGAATGAGTTGTTAGTTAAACAGTCCGCAATCCTAAAGATTGGTTGGAAACAGCACGCCATGCCGATCTATCCTGAGCTAATCCCTTCATCTCTCTATAGCTATTCATCTCAACGTCTTCAGCTATCTGACTCACATACTCCAATCTAGGCCTACCTACCCCTCTCTTTCCCTCCACTCTACCTTCTATGATCAATTGCATAATCCCCCCATGCCTAAGAATATGCCCTACTAATCTGTCTCTCCTACGCTGTAACACTCTCCAGATACTTCTCTTCTCCCCTACTAACTCTAGTACAGCTTCATTTGTTACTTTATCTTCCCAACCAATCCTCATCATCCTCCTATAACACCACATTTCTAATGCTTGTAATCTACGCTTCTCTTCCTTTCCTATAGTCCACGCCTCACACCCGTACAGTGCTACACTCCAAACATATACCTTCAGTAATCTTTTTCTAATACCCAAGTCAATATTTGATCTTAAAATCTGTTCTTTTTCTACGAATGCCTTCCTACCCTGTGCTATCCTACACTTTATATCTACTTTGCTTCGATTATCTTTTGTGATTCTACTGCCTAAATAACAAAAATCTGACACTTCTTCGATTCTATTATCTCCTATTGAGATCTTCATTTTTCTACTGCATTCCTTTTTGTCACACCTCATCACTTTAGTTTTACCTATATTTATTTTCATGTTAAAATCCCTAGTCAATACTGCCTGCATACCATTCAATACCCTTTCTAAATTCTTTTCGTTTTCTTCTAATATAGCTATATCGTCGGCGAATCTCAACATATATATTTTCTCTCCCTGTACATTCACACCTACACTATACTCTTCTTTTACTTTGTTTATTGCATCTTCTATATATAGATTAAATAATAACGGTGAGAGTGTACATCCCTGCCGAACTCCCTTCCCTATTTTTGCTACCTCTTCTTCCCCCTCAATTCTAACTAAGGCAGTTTGGTGTTTATATAAATTAAAAATTATTCTCCTATCCTTATAATCTATACCCGTTTCTTTTAAAATTCTAAACATTATGTCCCAATCTACATTATCAAATGCCTTTTCTAAATCTACAAAAGCTATGCAAGTTACCTTTCCTACCCTATTTCTTTTTTCTACTACCGTTCTTAGTGCTAGAATCGCCTCTCTCGTCCCTCTGTTTTTCCTAAAACCAAACTGATCTTCTCCTAGCCTTTCCTCTACTTTATTTTCTAATCTCCTATAAATAATCTTTAACAATATCTTCGATGCATGTGATAGTAGGCTAATGGTCCTATAGTTCTCACACAATTTAGCTCCTATTTTCTTCGGCATTGTTACTATTCTACTACGCTGAAAATCCTGTGGTACTTCTCCCTTCTCATATATTTTACAAACTAACCTGTATAATCGCTCCTGCATTTTTTCCCCTGCGTGTTTTATTAATTCGGCTGGTATCATATCAATCCCCTCTGCTTTGTTATTCCGTAAATCATTTAATGCTCTATGAAACTCTGACCTAAGTATGCTAGGACCTAAGTCATCCTCATCTATCTGTTCCACATTTTCTAGCTCCTCCATGTCCTGCCTACCTTTATATAAATCTTCAAGATACTCCTTCCATCTTCTAGCTTTTTCCTTATTTTCTGTGAGTTCCTTACCCTGCTTATCACATATAATGTTACCCTTTGGTTTTACTTTAGAAAAATGTGACTTAATTTTCCTGTAGCCCAAATCTACTTTACCTCTTCTCATATCCTCCTCAATATCCTCACAGTTTCCTTTTATCCACTCTTCTTTCGCTAGCTTGCATTTCCTATTAATTAAGTTCCTTAGTTCCTTATATTTTTTCTGTCCTGCTTCTGTGTTTCCTATTTTAATTTTCCTTCTTGCTTCTATCATTTCAACTATTTCTTCCGTGATCCATTCCCTCCTACCTGCCCTTTTCTTTGTGCCTAATACTTCATTTGCTGCTGTAGTTAGCCCATTTCTGATTTCCCTCCATTCGCAATCTATGTCGTTCCTAGATGTTCCATTAGCCATGATTTCTACTTTCTGCTTGTACTTTTCACATACATCAGCTAATTTTAACCTATCGACATCTACTCTGACCTGTTTGGACTTCTGTAATTTCTTGAATTTGACCTCTGAGTCCAGGACTACTAAATTATGGTCACTATCAATATCTGCTCCAGGGTAACTCTTACAATTCTTAATCTGGTTCCTAAACCTCTCTTTAACCAGTATGTAATCTATCTGATACCTCCCTATATCTCCTGGCATTTTCCACGTATATATCCTGCGCTTGTGATTCTGAAAAAGCGTGTTTGCTACCACTAGCTTATTCCTAATACAAAACTCTACCAATCTATCCCCTCTATCATTACGTGTTCTATTCCATATTCTCCTACTATTGGAACTTCCTTTCCCTTACCTACTACGGCATTCCAATCTCCGATTACAATTAGATTATCCTGTCCTTTAACGTTTGCTAACCTAGATTCAATCTCCTCATAAATGGATTCTACCTCCTCATCATCGTGACTTGAAGTTGGCATATATACTTGCACTATAACTGTGTCCGTTGGCCTCGTGTCTAATCTAATAGTTATAATTCTATCACTAACTTGGCAATAACTCTTTACTCTACATCCCAACTTTCTATTCATTATAAAACCTACACCGGTATGCCCATTATCTGATGCTGTGGTTATTAATCTATATTCTCCTGACCACGTATCTACTTGATCTTTCCCCCTAACTTCACTAATCCCTACAATATCTAGTTTAATTCTCTCCATTTCTAATTTCAAGTTCTCTAACTTTCCTATCCTATTAAGACTGCGTACATTCCACGCTCCGACTCGTAGAATTTTCGACGAAGACGATTTCTTGCCCGCCCCAGAATCCGAGGGCTTGCCTGCTACCGAAGTAGCAGGATGAGATTCTGAGCCATTGGCTCTACTCATCTGGGGTAATATATTAAAGATAATCGACATTTCATGTTGTACGCTTGAGAAGGGTACAGTGCTGGTTTCTCCTTGCCTTGCACCGACCAATGAGTGCATATTTTAGCCGTCGCCCCACCGATTCAGCCTAATCCCCCTAATACCGTGGGTTAGCCTGAATCTTTCCTATAGACCGGGATCCCTGTATAGGGACCGCTCTATAGGCCAGAGCGTCGTTGCCCATGTCTTGCCCCTAGGAGGCATATGCAGTGCATTGGCACACTATTGGCACGAATGAGTTGAATATATATAAATTTAGTTTATGGAGGATAATCAGATTTAGTCCAAAAAGCTATTTACGCGAGAAAAATCAGAAATGGACGTGACTTTGAATGTCGCCATATTTATTTAATTGGGCACATAATGGAATCTATTTCTTTTTATGATTATTATTGGGGCTTAGTATTTTGAGGAAGGATCTCCAATTAAAATATAAATATTAATATTGTTATCAATACATTATTTCATCCGAAATATAGCAAAATATCAATCTGCAATAATAAAAAATGGACGACATCAGTGATCGATAAATTTTCAAACGGTAATTGAATACCCTGTATATTTGATACAAGCGCATACATATTTGTGTTTTATTGGGACATTATTTCAATAATAAATTTAAATTTGCTCATATATTATGCATACGCGCAAGATATATCAAGGCTCGTGTAAAAATAAGGTACAAATACATTACCAATATATAATATTATTTATATCCTGTATAGGGCATTCGGAAATAATTTTAATAATAATATTTACCATGTGCAGAAAAATTCAAATTTTTATTAGGAAAAAAAGATAGTGCCCTTAATGGATTGCAATTAATGTGTGATAATTGATTCATTTTAGCATTTATTGGTAAAGAATTGTGATGGAGGCCACCTCTGTCATCCCCCGAAGGAATGCTGCAAGCAGGGTTGCTGCTACCCCGACAATATGTCCGTGTACCGGCCACCCCCGCTCAACAATAACAACGTGTTGCCAACCTTGTTCGTCGGCCATTGGTATGATCTTGTATTTAAAGTTGTCTGACTGAATAGCAAAATATTGTCGCTCATATACTAGCTGCAAGTATACTCACCAAGTGGTAGTAAATGTACAAGATAAGATTATTTTTAAACTGTTAAAATACGAATCCAAAAATAATCGCGAACTTTGTTAATATAAAAAAAACGGTGCATTATTATGCGTGTTAATGATATGCAGTTTGAAGAATAATTGTAACGTTCTAATATTAACTTTTACAGCATGAATTTATGAGTATTAATAAATTCTTAAAAAAGTTATATTTGCTAAGAAAAAATAATTATTTTATAATTAAATAATTGATATAATTAATAGTATTAAACAAATATATGAAGAAATAATTGTATTTTTACAATTATTTAATTATATAAAAATTTCCACTTTAGTTTAGCGTTGTACTTATATAATCCAGTACTATTCTACAAATTTTTGCATTTTCGAACGCACTAGAATAGCAACACAATAATACTGCAGTATTATAAAAATACTTTGATAGTATATATAAGTACTTCTATGATCCTAGACCAGTGGCAGTTTCTTTCGAGGCCGCACGGCCGCGTGCCCCCCCTGAACATTGAGCGCATCACCGTAGATATATAACTGTATTGTGATATTTTAACTCGGCATTATTTTTCCTAAAAGATAAAGCTTGCGTCGCGATAGCACTCTCAACACAACACGGTGTGGCCGCGAGCATGTATGAGTTAAATGCATATGCACTCATCCTATCTATTGCAAGCGGTAGAGTGAGAGCGACCGTATGCAGTATATCATCTGTTTCATACAAACTAGCGGCCCGCGTTGCTATGGAAACGCTACGTCACGCTGCTTCTACAACTAAGAATATATCGTTGTTTTAAGCTATTCCGGAACGCGATTCTTTAGCGTCCAAACAGAGAAGCCTAGTCTAGTATACAGGAAAATTGATATAGAATAGCCAGATAAGACAGTTGCAGTGTTCTACGTAGTTACGTATGTACGATTTTGCCACGTGTTTCTCCAAGAATATATTTAATAGAAATAATTTAATAAAAATGAATAATGTTAGTTTTTGATTGAAAATAGAGTTTTGTAGACTTACTCTTGAGGACAAAGTGAAAATTAAAGAATTAGGTAGGCTATTGCCTGATTTAAAATTATCACAAACTTGTACAAGGAGTGTTTATATCAATGAAAGATAGAAGAGCCGTATACTACTTTCAAGAAATGATTGAATTTAATCATTTTGCATCCATGTTAGGTAAGATTTCTTACTATTATATTATTTTTTAGGAAATGCGTCCCTCTCGATTGAAATGTCAAGAGCCGCCACTGTCCTAGACGTTCATTTCCGTTTCAGTAGTTTATAGATTTCAGCAAACATATAATACGGCATCACTGTAGGTATATTAACTCTCCTCTTTGTGAATTTATCGACGATTCCATTCTGAATGGATAAGTATTAAAATCTATTGATAAAAATGGATTATATGAACTGATAATAAAATAAACTACGAATTAAGGATAAAACTTGAATATAACTCCGTTTAGAAATATCGGAGCAACTAATTATAAGAATGACTTGGTCAGGTCAAGTTTTAAATATCGATTCAAAGAGAGCTCTCCATCTTTGATATATCTTGTTGTTTGATATTCAAATGATGTAATTGAAAGTGTAAAATGCTCAAGTTATACGAGTATAATACACGAAGTGAAATATAAAATTACAGTCACTTTATAATGTTATTTTTGGCGGGAACACTTTTGTTGAGCATTTTCACCTTCTTTACTCTGAATTTTTTTTCATATGTTGATATATAGGTATCTTCAAATTACCACTAGATAATCATCATAACGGTTTTACTACTCTAAATATTGATATTTTCTATTATAATCTGGAAAGATATTGTATTTGATTATTTCACTGTGGGTCGGGTACTCCAGGTACTTTTGGGCGGCAATAACAGCAACGCTGGCGGGCATCTTGTGCGCGTGCTCGCTGTGGCGCCGAAACAGCAGCAGCAGCTCGACAGCGGCTAGCACGACATCTGCCAGCGGCTTCGGAAGCTTCTTCTGCTGTACAGATGGCGCTGGCGGGCGTGGCGTGGGCGACGAGGGTATCTCCGAGCCGGACTCCAATGGCAGTTGTTACGCGCCGCCTCAGTACAGCAGATGTAGTAGTTTCCATCAGGCGCCTCCACCATATACTGAGGTATTGTTAGGAATTATGATATCTTCTTTCTCATTTTATACTTCAGAATTGTTTCAAAAAAATGAATATTCTAGTTATAGTGAGGCTACAATATTTAGAAAGCCACTAAAAATAAACTGGATAACGTAAAGTAGTTTTTTAACTAATTCGATTTGGGGTATTTCCTATAGGTGTCATCAAAGCCGGATCTGTATCCATTAGTGATTGGTTACAATAATCGAGATACTGTGCTGAAGACAAATGGCCCGTCTACTGGCTACCTCATGGTACAGTATTTTCGGAACTTTATAGTACGGCCTGTTGGTAAGACGCAATAAATTAGCCGGTTTTGCTCTACATTTCACGTAATCGTTATCCCGTTCCTTTGTTGCAGGATCCTTATCCGCTACTAGCACAATAGATTCCATAAGTTCTAGCTTTATATGTAATGCAGCGAATGAGGTAAGATCACATTTATTAGAACGCATTTCATCCTCTTCATATTTATTACTCATGCACACACTCACTTTTTTTATCCATCCAACCCGATTCATGCACGAAATTTGCTTTCCAGATTATTTTTCATTTCATAATCAATTCTCTGTGGTGCTTTTAACGAAAGCATTGCATTATTCATTAAATATTGCTTTGTCAAAAATCACATAACGTACTAGAGAAGAAACATCACTTGGTTTGATAGTATAGAATATCACCCAAATAAAAAAACTCTAGTTGTCCTAATATATAGGACAAACACGTAGAACTATTAAAACTAGATTTAAGGAGCATTTAGCTCATTTCAGATTAAATATAAAGGATAAAAGTGCTGTAGCCGAGCATATTTTTGAATCACGTCATCCAAATGATAATCGGAATCAACCAAATAATTAAATTCTGAATTAAATGCTTATGAAATACATGCATAAACCAAAATGAAATTAAATGAATTTAGATTCAGGCCCAATTTCATCTTGTCTATTTAATTTATTTTTGGTTATTTTAGGTTTGACAAAACAATATATATTTAGTATTTAGTTTCGTTAATTGTTAATTTGTATTGTTTAAAAGATTTATATGTTGACTTCTTTATTTAATTGTATAGCAATCACGATTAGCGACAAAGGTATTTTATTTAGTTTTTATCTTGTGCTACTGAAGATGGGGGCAAAGCCTTCGAAATGCGCAGCTAGCTATTTAATGCGTTGAGTTACGGTATGTGGGTGATATTCTATACTATTATTTAATACCGTAGTGATAATTTAAAAATCACATGGTTTGGAATAATTGTAACAAATCATTTACTTTCAAGCGCCAGAATATTTTGTTAGCATCTTATTTCTCTACAAATTCTTTACCAACTTTCGCAGATTGTAATAAAAGTTTCTAAAATGTTCAGGCGAATACAATTATACCGCCAACATACTCCTGCATGGGCAGCCTGGAGGAAGTACGTACAACGAGCAGTCAGCCGAATTGCACGCAGAATGGCAACGCTACGGTTTCAGGTGCCGTGGTGTGTTCCGTTGTTGGAACGCCGCCCGATTGCGCCATGTCAACGGCGGCAACCTTTCACGAGCTGCCCGTGGTAAACTGTACCAACCTAACGACTGCGCCAACTCCCGGCAGCAGCGTATCGGGCAGCCCCAGTGTCCACTCGCTGCACAGCACAATCAGCCACAAGTCGTCCTGCAAGATACTGACGGGCGTCATGAATAACCGTCACGCGTCACCGACGGAAGCGACAACTGTAGCGGAGCGACCCACGACAAGTACGCCACCAGTTAGTAAGATTGAATATCCTACAAGTGCAGAGTGTAACAGTGGCGAGAATTCCCTCACAAATACATTGAACAAGACTAGTCGACAGTTGAACTTGACGAGGATAGCGAATCGTAGTGTAGATTCGGATGATGACCATAACTTCTCCGATCTGCTCAATCTGTCCATTTGTTTACCGACGCACGGTGGTGGTGGTGGCGCTGGTGTCAGTGGCGCTGTGCAATCGATCAGTGTTAGCGGTCGCAGTGCCAGTGACCAGCACCAGCACGACATGGTCCATATGCAGAATAGCTACAGTGTCGCCAACAGTATGACCAGTTCAGATATTAGCAGTCTGGCCAACCTAGGCACTCCGGATTCCCCGCCGCGCGCTACCAGTCCGACGTTGGAAATGAAAGAGCTGCTGGACAAGATCCAGCAATTGCCGCAGCAAAGGAGTCCCGTGCCGCTGGACGTTGTGGTATCGTCTTCGTCGACACTTCCGTCTGCAACTACAGCCCCGACACTGCATCAATTAACGGTCAGATATTTAATATAGTTCATTTTGCGATCAAAAAAATTGCAGTCTGCTAGATTGCTAGATGCGTATTTCAAAGGCCATGCCCCCATCTTCAGTAGCACAAGATCAAAACTAAATAAAATACCTCTGTCACTAATCGTGACTGCTATACAATTGTATAGCATTACTGAGAGAGGTATTTTATATTGTGCTATACTGAAGATGAGATATTGCCTTCAAAATGCGCATCTAGCTACTTAATGCTCTGAGTTACGGTAATTGGGTGATATTCTATACTATCACCTCATATTAATCGATTCAATTTGGCTTCAGTTAATAGTACAGCAAGAACTTGTGCAAGTTAAATAAAAGTTCGGTAATGTGATTTTACACACTTTACACGCCTTCATAATGTACAATAGAGACCAGATAAAATGGTCTTCGATGTCTTTGGTGTTTCCAATTTCATTCAACTCATTATGTTTGTATTACACTGAATAATAATTTACCATCATAGATTCTGTGACTGATTTTTATCCTAGTATTCGATCGACCATATAAACAATACATTATATTTGCATCACAATATTATTAAAAAATATATTTTAAAGTTATTTAAACAAATTTTTTTAATCAATTCAATGAAAACATGAAAGATTCTGTATAGCGAATGGTACGAACTAAAAATTTGGTTTTATAAAAAAAAAACGCAATAATGATTGTATAAATTCGCTTTGAAATATATGATGCTTAAAATGAAAATTTTCGGGGTATTAAAATCTGCCCTCGCACTGCATTCAGATATGAAATACGAAAAATCGATGGCAGAAAAACATGTTACTTTGTTCTTTCTATAACCAATCTTCACGAAGATATATATATATAATCAGTAATAAATAAAAACTTTTGCATAACTAAATTCTCAACTTCAGCGGAACTTCAACAGCTTTTAAAGAGCAAGTGTACCAGCACAAATTTCGGTTTACATTTTGGTAAAAAAATAAATACACCACATATCTTTTTAGAACTGGAGTACCGGTGTCACGCAGGCAGGTAAAGTTCGCGCGTACTTCCACCGTTCCAAAGCGAAAACGATGTACATGCCATTATACGAGGGCGCTTCAGCCGGTACCCCAGATTCGCCCATTGGTCACCGCAACGCCACAACAACAAAGGGCGGCGGTGCTCTATGTCACGTATTTAATGCTGGCAACGGTATTGGGCGCCAGACCAAACCTACCGGTTGGCTGTCCCGATCCGCTCCGAATACACCGTGCGGTACCTTCGCGCCCACTTTCCCCAATATCTACCATCATCACGGTAGCGGTCATAAACAACGGCAGCCTACGCCAACGTCAATGTCGCAATCTAACGGTTCCAACAGTCGCAAGGGGAGCAAGTCACGATTGTCTGATGGTAGTCCACTGTTAAATGCGGACGATGAGGAAGAGGAAGAGGATGAATCGTGCGAAAATGGGCGGGAAGTAATGGCACTGAGGAGGAAATCGACCAACGCCGATGAAAACTTATGATCTGGTTGTTGTTGTTGTTGTTATATCGCGTGTAGAATATTGTTATTGTTAACGAGTGTGCTTTCTATATTTAGTACTAATAGACTAAGTAAGCCGCGATGGTGTAATGACGTGTTCAATGTCGGTCAAGTCCTCCAATTTGTATGAATACGGGTTTAGTAAAGGATATGATACTATGTCGATTGTCTATATAAAACGCTTTATCTGCAAACAAAAACTACGATTCCCAAAAATATATGTAAATGTCGCGCACTATATATATATATATATATATATATATTTAGCATCTACCAGAATAATTAGATTTTTTTATCAAATTCCCCGTGCCATAAAGTTAATGATCTAACTAAGCGATTAGCAGACATTGTTCGTTTATATTATTGGATTGTGCATAAAGTAGCAAGTATTGATTTGGTACTAAGAACATTTATATAGCCATGTTCAAGTGTTTGCCCTCCGATAATCGATAATACTAAATTGATCAGAAAAAGACTAAGAATAAAAAATATATGGATATTTGTACTGTAAGTTAGAGGAAACAAAGAATTACTACCTTATATTTAATAATGATATTGCCTTTTATACCATTAATTAATTTTGCTTGTAAAACAATTTAAAATTAATAAATTACTTGTAAGTAAATGCGAAAGCTTCCACTCGATATTATCAATTTCAATTAATGAAATGCATCGTTTAAAATGACGAGCGCATAAATAATATTTTGTAACCACAGAAAAATATATAATTATAAATTCCAATTCTTTCGGAGCAAATCTATCGATAAGTGTTCAATCATACAATATGGCCATTCTAAATTAAAAGTTGGTATATTTTAAAATATTGTACATACCGTAAAACAATGAAAGAAAACTAGATGCCTATGTAATAATACCTAATAGCTTATTACGTAACTATATTTTTCTTTTCTTTTCTTTAAAATATCAACTATTCGTATATGATTAATTCTATTTGTAAGGTGTACTTACTTTAGCTACGAGTATTATTAAATTACTTGCAATTTGCGAATTTCGATTTATAAATAATAAAAATTTAAAATACCCGCGCATAACTTCGGAATAATCCGATAAAAACGAGCCGACTTTAAGTAAATATAATGATACATAAATAAATTATAACACTATGAATACAAAAAATAGAGTAGTACTGGTAGTAGCTACTAAGAAAATAATTCTCAACATGCAAACATACAATTAAATTTAAACAACATCCGAATGTTTTGAAAATTATAAATTTCCGCAAACTTTTGCTGTAATCATAACCTATAAAAAATAACAATGATGCAATTGAAATATAAATATCAATATTTCTATTTAAAATTAAATCCCAATCAAATAAATCATTTATTTTTTTAATATCCCAGAGTTATGTAAATGCCTTCGCAAATAATGTAATTTGTAATAAGCGTTCCTTTTAAATCATTTGCATTTCCTATTAATTATAAATTTTCTTGAAATATTTTTGATAATATACATATTATGCAGTTTCGATGGTTATAGAATTTACCGATTTTTAATATTCGTTCTACCAGTTTGATTTGTGTATCGTTTAAATATTTTAATAAAGTATTATACTCGATTGAAATGGAGAGTTTTTTTTTAAATAAACTTACCTCAGTATTATTTTATGAAGAACTTTAACAAACAAACGATTCTGGCTGAGAATAGCCGGATAAGGAAGGAAAATATATATCGGCAACTAAAACTACACGATCAAACTTAGGGTTGCCCTAAAAAAAATTTAATTTATATATTCTAGCTACAAAATGGTTTATATTAAATTAAGTAAAATTAAAAAATACCCATATGTCAAAGTAAGTCATAATAGTAGGTATTATAGACCTGACCTGGGATCCATAGGTCAGAACTTCTTGTTGAATCGAAAATCTGACAACATTAATACCCCTTGAGCGTAGGCTACTTCGTAAACACAACTGTATCGCGGAACATGCATTATTCCTATTCAACTATTCTCAGCCAGATTCATACCAAAAACTTTATAAAATTTAAATAATGCAGGAAAATTCTGTGACCACTACGTTTTAGAAAAATTTAAAAAAGATAGAAAAAAAACACTTGCTTTAGACTTCTGCGCATTCTGACAACGGCATTTTACATATATGTCAAATAGCACTTAACCTAAAATAATATTTGTACACAATGATTCGATACAAATATTGCAAGTAATTATTTATAACTCCACTCAATATCAAGTTCCTTTTGCTTAGTTTTAATTAACAAGACTGAATTTTATTGTAATTTATCACGTACGTTGGCACTCACGGTACATGATAACAAGCCGTAAAATCAATTTCATCACAAGTATGTAAACATTATAAGCACTGATAACGTTCAATTGGCGAAACAATTACCTTTCCAGCATTTTAAAGGCGCAACTTGTTATGTATGCTACTGCCAATTTGATTCCGGCCAAGTTCCTCATTTTGATCGCGCATTTAACAATCGTCACAGCAATATTATGGAACAGCCAGCTGAGCGTCAAAATCTGTTTGCCGGAGAACTACACCGACGAACATTTGACCATTCACCATACACAGTAAGGCCATTTATAGTGTTACTATAAAATTTGTCGCTTTCGATTTTGATGCGGACTTTTCGTTTTACATTAATACCATTAATAGTATAGAATATCAGCCAAATCCCGTAACTTAAAGCATTAAGTAGCTAGATGCGCATTTCGAAGGCTATGCCCTCATCTTCAGTAGCACAAGATAAAAGCTAAATAAAATACCTCTGTCAATTGTATAGCTATCTCGATTCGTGACAGAGTTATTTTATTAAGTACAACATTATTTCGATTACGTCCAATTAATCGGAATTAATTTTGAATAAAGATCAAATTTAGATTAGTAGCTGTGGACATAATAGCAGGACATAAAATAGTATATGTGTGGAGTTTAGCACTGAGCGGCTGTGAGGTGTGGACAATAGGAAGGGAAGAGATGCATAGAATTTGAAATGTAGTACATAGGAACGAAGATGAAGATTGGGTAGGTAGATTGTCAGAAATTAAGCCGTGCTCGAGTTAGCTGAGAACAGAAGCATTTGGAAGGTATTATAGCATAGGAGAGATAGACTAGTAGGTCAAATTCTTAGAGTTATTATGCAATTTGTTTTAGAAGGTAGAGTAGAGGGAAAGAAAGGTGTAGGTAGAACGAAATAAAATACCTCTGTCACGAATCGTTATATATATGTGTGTGTGTGTGTGTGTATATATATACTGAAGATGGGGGCACAGCCTTCGAAATGCGTATCTAGCTTCTTAATGATTTAAGTTACGGTATTTGGGTGATATTTTATACTATAATTTAACACCGTAGTGATAATTTCTTAAAATTAATACCATTGTAAAATTGCACATAGCGTATATTACAATATATTTAATATTATAATATCTGTACCTTGGTACAAAAGGGCCAATGTCCAAATTATGAAACCAATGTGCATGAAAATTCAAAAAAAAAAAAATTTTAAACAAAAATATATATTTTACACTGTTAATTCACCAAAAAACATTGAAAAACTATTTTATGAAAATGTTTAAAAATTTAAAAACTCCATTTTCCATCACATTATAATATTGGACATTGGCCATTATTGTACTGCAGATATATAAACTGCATAAATGACATTTCAACAAGATCCAATTGTTTGTAAGGTATGTCTGGTCGCATAGGCTGTTGAATAATTGTTGAAAACAGCAAATAAAATCGTGCTTTTATTATTATATTTAATCTCAATTTTAATATACTAGTGTCGATTATTTTACTTATCAAACACTTTATAATCTGTGATGAGTATTGATTTAACACGGTTTACATTGTATTAGATATTGAAATTGTTAATAAAAATTTCAATAAACCCATATAATAGGCCAATTATTAACTAAAAGTTCACCGCACCAGTTCGAGTCGATTACTTTATTTTACATTGCCCCAAAATAACAACTTTCTTACGAGACATTATATATATATGGTCAGTGATGTGACAATACCTACTGTCTGGTTTGAACTTTTAATGAGTGGGGAGAAATCGGGAGATGTTCTGAACATGCGCAATAAACCTAAGAATCAGTTTAACACAATCTGTCATTTCTCGAATTTTTATAAGATAGGAGGTATTGTCACATCGCTGACGATATATATTTTCTCAAATTAACTCCCAATTCCACGAATTATTTTTATGTTATAGACTTGTGACCGGGTTGAGTTTGACCTTGGGATTTATTGCTTTTGAGCTAATTTCTTTCCTATCCGGATTAACAATGTTCCATACATCATCAGCTTTAATCTGTATCCTTAATAGTTTCTCATTTTATAATTTTTACTATGTAATTTACATATAGTGTGGTAAGTGGCAAAACGTGATAAATGTCATGTTTTGGCCATTTTTTACTCCAGTAAACAAGACACGAAGATGTCTATATGCGGGCAAAACTTGTTATGTTAACGGCTTTAAATCGTGAGATTTAATCAAGTGCAATGCTTTTAGAAACTTTATTTTTACTGGCCTATAAAATTGCACATATCATGTTTTGCCATCTTACCATAGATATAATAGACGCAATTCATGGTAATTTTCACCTGTGTTTAAAATAATTGTGTTACTTGCTTATTTGATTGCCCATCCCATTTAGTGCCTAAAATAAGAAAATATATTCCAAAATGAATGAAAAACACTTAAAAAAATTGCTTTGCTTTGCTTTTTACTATTGCTTTAAACGGGTTTTGATATATGAAATTTACCCTGTATAATTATCATTTAAAAGGAATTACAATTACTAATGTACAAAAAAAAATGCTGTAAACTTCAAAGAATATAATTAGTCAATGATTTTAATTGAATAAAATAAATATATTTGGGATGGGCATGTGTGCAATTGGTCCTAAATATTGTATTTTATACGTACAAAACAAAATATATATAAAGAAAAAACGTTTCCTTCACTAACTGCGCTTACTAGCTGTGGGATGTCATTCATTAGCCTGCTTGACGCTTGGATACTTGATATTCGACAGTTGGCAGTGCATCTGGTACTGGTGGATATTTATCGTCGGATCGGTATTTCCCACAGTTAACGACATATTCATAGTTATCCACATTTTAATCCGCAAGCAGTACTAATTAATATTCATGGTTAATCTACTCGACTCTTTTCTAGTCAATAATGAAACGTATTATTTGAAATATGTATTTTTTTTTATGTATTGAACTATTTATTGACTAGATTTTACAATTTTGCAATCGTCGAAGTACATATATGCGACTAGCTCGCTAATATCGTGTCCTAGACATAATGTTTATACACGATTTTCTAATCGTCGCATGACATTTTTTTATTGGCTTATTAAATGATAATCTTATAAACAATTCGAAATTAACTTGAGATATTAAATAAATTAAACCGTCCAGTTCTAGTGATTAAATAGATAATACTAAATCGAGTTATGTGTTATTAACATAAGACAATCTATGATTTGAAATATATTTTTAGTATATTTAAGTTTGATTTTAATTAACCCCTCGAATGAACCGTCGCGATTCAATTAAATTTCGGTGCAGGTTTTGAAATGTAAATTGATTTACGGTAATAAATAATGAAATTTATGTGTGTTTTTTGTATTTTTAAACGATATCTGTTACTTTAATTTTAAATAATAGCCACGCAGAAAGTGGTATTAAATAGGGCCTCCTATTGATGATTATTTTGCGTTTTAATTATTACAGTGTTATAGTTGTGTACAGAATTACAATGGGTGAAGAAAAGCCAAAGGTATTATTCACGAATTGATCATTATTGGGTTCATATTTACTTATATGTGTTTTTTTAGTTATTTATAATGAGTTAAAGTGATACTTTTTATAGCGACTGTAAGCATTACAAATGAGCTTTCAAAAGGCACTTTGTCCTCACAAATATATCCAATTTTTTTTTCAAACGTCAGAAATACCGATAGCTATCTAAACAATGAGCAATTCTAAAATTTAAATATTACATTAACAATTGTACCTAATATCCATTTGAAAACTAAAAACACGAATGTTCGTTAAAATAAAAGGAACTTGATTGATTCACCAACGGCGGAAAAGTTTACTTTTTTGCCGCTTACTACAGCAAAAAAGACGCTGAAGGCGATATTTGAACATTTTCAATTTTTTTTTTGACGTTTGAAGAAAGACAATGTTGCATTTTTAGGAACTGCCAAATAAAAATTGGACGAGAGTTTTAGTTATTGCGGGATTAGCTACCACTATTGGCTCTTCACTAAACGTAGGCTTTAATATTGGCGTTGTTAACGCACCAGCGGAAGTACGTTAATTCCGAACTAAATACGAGCGAAAATCTCATTCTAATCATCACGTTGCGTTTTAGATAATAAAGAAGTTTTGCAATGACACTTTACATCAGCGCTTCGATGCGGTCCTAACCGAAACGGAACTCGACATCCTCTGGTCTTCCATAGTTTCTATATTCTTAGTAGGTGGCGCTGCCGGTTCCTTAACAGGTTCTTGGCTCGCCGATTATATTGGCCGCAAGGGCGGCATTATACTTAGCAATATATTGGGCATTGTCGCGGGTATTTTCTTTTTCTGTTCGAAATATGCCGATTCTGTTGAAATGTTATTGCTGGGAAGGCTACTTGTTGGCCTGTCAGGAGGTAAATTAACTGACGATGAGGGTGAACTCTGAAATGAACGTGAAATTATTATTAAAAGCGTGAAATTCGCCGATATTATAATAATAACTCTTCAAGATATAATATATTTATTTTAAGGATTGGCAACATGTATAGTTCCAATGTACCTTATGGAATTGGCACCACTGCCTTTACGGGGCGCCATGGGCGTACTTTGCCCACTCGGAGTCACCGCCGGTGTTCTCTTTGGACAAATTATGTCTCTCAAGCAAGTTTTAGGTACTTTTCGCATTCTATTTTAATCACTACGCTTCTAAAATGAACGATGCGTTGCTTTAGGTACGGCTGGTGAATGGCACTACCTCTTAGCTTTTTACTCAATCTCAATTGTAATTTCTTGCGTCGCAATACCTTTCTTGCCTGAGAGTCCAAAGTACTTATATGTAGTGAAGAAGCAAACGGATATAGCTTTGGAGCAGCTAGCGAAGATTCGTGATGTATCTCAGGATTATCTCACTCTAGACGACATCGAAGAACTTCAGGAAGAGGAAGAATCGGCCAGATTAAGTGGCAATTGGAATATTGGAAAAGTTATAACAGATAAAACCTTTTTACTGCCGTTAATGATCACCTGCAGTATGCAGGCGGGGCAACAGTTCAGTGGCATTAATGCGGTATGGAAATTAAAAGGTCCCTAGAAAGATAAGTATGTAGTAAGTGGTGTTTTTTTTTAGGTATTCTATTATTCTGTATCAATTTTTGAAAATGCTGGCTTGTCAGAAGAAGACGCTCAATTGGCCACCATTGGGGCGGGCATCATTAATTTGGCCATGGCTGTTATTGCCATACCTGTGATGTCAAGATTTAATCGCCGTATCGTTTACCAAATAAGCGCATCTACCTCATGTGTCTTCTTAATTATATTGGGCATCGCAATTACCTATATAGTAAGTTCTCTTCAAAAATTCAATATATTAATAATACGCTATTTTGAAAAGTATTTATTAACTGGATTTCAGTCTTATTTAATAAATTAATTATTGATTGACTTAATCTGCCATGCGTTTATCGAGGATACGTATAAATTATATTTTATAAAATAAAAATTGTGGAAAACCATGGTATATTTACTTTTATTACTTTATTATATATTATTATATTTTATTATACTTTTATTATTTTAGTATATCGAAATAAATTGATACCGCGTATTAATCGTCAACATTTAAATTAAATTTAGTATTCCAGATTACTGAAATACCTTTATAAAATCATCACTACGGCGTTAAATAATTGTATAAAACATCACCCAAAAACCGTAACACAAAGCATTTATTTGTTTTATTATTGTGTTACTGAAGATGGGGCCATAGCCTCCGAAATGAGCATCCAGCTAATAAATGCTTTGTGTTACGGTTTTTGAGTGATGTTTTATACAATTGAAATATGGTTTTTACGATAACATTTAATCGTATTAGATAAAACGATCCTTTTGTATACAATTTAAAAATTGAACAGATTAATTAAATTAATTACCAGCCATCGCTGCACATTTAAAGTCCACAGATCTGTGTTACGAACTCTTCCCACAACAATAAATAATTTCCTAAACACACTAATCCCAATGAAATAGTATATTGGACCTCGTTTCCAGAAGTCGTTTATATGATTTTAGGAAGATGTAGATTGGATGCCGCATGTGAGCATAGTAGGTGTTTTGGGTTACGTGTTGTGTTACGGCATCGGTTTGGGCCCAATTCCCTATTTTATCGGGTCTGAATTGTTTGAAGTTGGTCCGAGGCCCAGCGCCATGGCGCTGGGCAGTATGTCCAATTGGGGCGGCAATTTCGTTATCGGAATGTTATTCCCTACGATGCAATCCAATATTGGAGCAGCGTCTTTCTATATATTTGCCGGTGTTACCGTTTACTTATTCATATTAATAAGGTAATGTCTGTTCACAAGGTGTTTGTGAAAAATTAACGAGTGCCGATAGAGATACTACGAAGAGACAAATATAATTTTTTTTTGTAGATTTTATATGCCAGAAACGCGCGGCAAAGATCCCACGGAAATATCACAGTTGTGCAAAGATGGATTTTCTTCGAAACCGCTAAATTCACCAGTTCATTCTTCTACTACAGAAGATACGCTTTCAACGTAGTGGGAATTGATTCAACTTGTTCGAGTTTTAAATAGGTCTAAGTACAATACATTTGCACACGTTTTAAATACACACACACCTTTCTATATATAAAAACCGTTGATTAATATTTACGTAAACGCAATACAAATGGATGTGAAGTAGCTTGGTGCAGCGTTAGATTTTTTTTGGGCTTAGTTAATTTTAAGTAATCATTAAATAAATTATTTCTGTCTTGTTTGGTGTTGGTTTAAAAATAATTCTTTTACTGCGATGCTATTGACTATATCAATAAATGCAATTACAGATAAAAGTATAATTTAATTCTGCTATATATTAGTCGTCATTTTACCGTTTTTTTATAAAAAATTGTAAAATGTACACATTAATCAAACAATCACAACACAATAATTTATATTTTGCTTAACAGTAAACATCCCCTTCAGCAAATGTCATGTTCTTCCTAAATTGCAGCACACCACTCTCTTGTAGCCATTTGCAATGCGCCACTTGATATATACCAATTCGTTTACTTACATTCGGTTCTAATAATGCTCTAAAAAATATAGCCGATTATGAAACGTTTAGAAGTTTTAACGCAGATTTACTCCAACAGTTCTTTGATATGTTTGCACGACTTTTTCCATGGTTTAAATTGATTGAAAATCGACTTATTTGTTTGTATCCTCAACATTCGTTTAATGTTCGTATCGTCAAAAGGCATTGTGGATGTGATCATGATGTATAAAATACAACCTAGTGCCCAAATATCGTACAATTTCGGATCATATGGCACTCCCTATAAATTCGTACTTATTTTATATACAAAATTTTGGGTTTTAATAATCTCTGTGCGAAAAGTTTAAACATATTGTCTCCTATTTAGATAATGATACACTTGATAAAAATACCTGTAATATTTCAGGTGCCGCATAAGCGGCTGACCCACAAAATGTTTCTGAACATATTTGTTGCCCATCATTATCTAAACAACTTCTAGAAAATCCAAAATCGCCCAATTTTATTTGATTATTTCTCGTCAACAGCACATTTTCGCCTTAAATATATTAGTACTAAATATACTGTGTTCAAAAAAGTAAATCCGAATGGTATTATTTCCGTCAATTAATGATTAGGTTGCTCACATTTTAAATCGCGATGTGCTATTTCCAAACCGTGCAAATATTTAACGGCATTTGAAAGTTGGCGAAAATAATATTTCGAAAGTGTTTCTGAAACAGCGCCATTCTCACGGATATATTCTAATAAATCTCCCCCACTGCAATATTCCATGAAAATATATATTGTATTATGCACTTCCATAATATTGTAAATGCCCACAATATTCGCATGTTGGATATACCGTATAATTCTACAAAAAGCATAAAAATAAGGGATGAAATTGCATTTTGTACAAATATCTGTTAATTTTTAAAAATATTCCACAGTGGCATTAAATTAGTGTTTGATTTAAAGAAAACGCTATTTTTTAATTGGCATCTTTTCTCACTTTAATTCTCGTGGTAAAAATTTCTGGATAAATTCACTCCCTGCGTTTTTCTTATTGATTATTTTGCACGCTAATTTGTGCGAACCGTTTCTAGTTTTAGAATTGGCAACGCAAACCTTACTGTACGTTCCTTCGCCAATCGTATGCCCTATTGTATACCCCATAGCATATAACACTTGGGGATGCTAAAAGGATGGATCATTTTATAATATAATCAAAATTATAAATATTAAATAACTACCACATTGGTTTTTTTCCCAGACAATTTGGACATCTTCCCCAAAAAATAGTATTTCCACTCCCCATTCAGCAATTTACAACAAATTTTCTTATTTTCACTATATTGGCATTTCTAAGTGATATTGCTGTTCTACATTTCAACTGTCCAAATTCGTTGTATGCTATCTAGATAATAAAAATGACGCCCGTATTTATAAAGGGTACGGTCCCTGCGTGACAGTACTATGCTTCGAAATTTTGTTTAATAAAATTTGGCAAGTCTTAAGTTAATCAAGATATTTTAGGAAAAAATCAGTTTCTTAGATTTAATTGCCTTTTATTAAGAAAACCAAAAATATATATTTGGTTCATTTCATAATATCTTAAGAAACATATTGATATGGCTCCCAAATATTTGTTACATTTTTTCCACTAAACTTATTTTCAGTGTGCATCTTTTACCTATTTTCAAATAGATAATAATTCTTTTACATTTTTCCTTATTTTGCACGACTATTGTAAAAATAGCATTTGAAAAGCATATCATATCTATGATAAATATTGCATATTTATCGCTGGACTCGCATTCATAATCTCGTAATTTGATCACATAATTTATGTTGTGCAAACTAAATACAATTAGAATTTCTTACAACTAACGGCTAACGGTATACTACGGTAGGCAACCTAATATGCACGGCTAGCGTAATACACATGTAATGTGCAATGGCAACCCCTGGTACTGCGACCAACGATATCATCTGAGTCCTGAGTTCATTCTGTTTTTCATTGTATTTGTTAATATTTTACATATGGCAACGCTGTATTTGTTTCGTTATTCCACCATGCGGCAGTCCTGTATGGATGTTGTTTTCTAATGAATAAGACAAGAACACCTAAAAATTGCTTTCTGTCCTTTAAGCACGATCTGGCCGTTTGCGTTATCCTTCTTTATATAGTTAGTTGCTTTTATCTTTTCTCGGTTTGCATAGCTGAAGCTCAATTAATTTTTGCAGCCACACAAGTGCTATAATACATATCACGCAAATATAAGTTCCGCTACGTCATTTATCTGCACTCGTTGTATCGTACTGTATTTTCGCGAGAATTTGCACAATAGTAGAATTCCCTTTAACTGTGGCAATAACGATTCTATTTAGATTCGACTGCTTCATTCAATTCCCCAGTTTCATCACACAAATTCGTCATGACAGAAGTTTAATTCCAATTATTGAAAAATATAACAAGCCATTCATTGTTCAATTTTTAATGTATTTGATTGTGTTCATATTGTTTAAATGCAAGGTATTTCTTTAGTGCCGTTTTTTTTTTTGTAGATTAAATTGATAATGACGTATTGGATGCTGTTAGATGAAGGTGAAATTCATCAATTTCGCAAAGCGGCCAAGTGTAGATTAACAACAAAAAGTATCGCTGCGAGTATGCTTAAAAATCTAATTTGAAAGTAAGTTCTCTTGCATTACTTTTGCACAAGTGTTCACACATAAGTTATAAATAATCCATTTTATAAAAGAAACGGTTACTCAATAAAAATTGTCAATATTTAAAATGTAAAGCGGAACACACATTAATGCAAATATTATATAATACAGATTATATAATCACAGTACAAAATACTGAACAAATTTTGTTGGATTCATTAAACTTGTGCTAATAATTGCATAGTCTGTTGATAAGACTAGCTTATTAAAAAGCGAGATTTAATGAACTAACACATGTGAATATTCACCTTAATTTTGATATCGTATTACATTTACAGTACAATTATATTTTTGTGATAGCTTTACCATTAATTCAAGTATTGGGCCTGATAATGTGGTTATTACATTTAAAAAATCGTATTTTTTTGTCGATTTGTGTAACTCCCTTACGCTGACGCAATTTGTTAATATCGTAAGTCGTATTTTCAAAGATTACTCTAGTTTTATGAAATATTGAACAATACTTGTTTTTAATAAGTTTCGTTAATAATAATGTTATATATTGTTTATTTATCTATACGTTGATGATAAATTACATATTGCATCATGAAAATATCATAAAAATCCTATATTATCATATGTGCTTTACATTTCACTTAATTTATAAATTTAATTTCATGCTATATTTTTTCGTATTACTTCGAAATTAGTTGCTTAAATAAAGTAAAGTGATTACTGAATTATTGAATTTCTAAGATTTAAATTAAAACATCAGATTCTATTTCATTTAATTTTTTCTCCTTCACTTCAGTTTTCAGTGCCAAATATTCATTAAAGTCGATCACGACTCATGGATTTCGCAATTGGCGGCCTTGCGGCCGTGGGCGCTGGACTCTTCACGAATCCGTTAGAAGTGTTAAAAACGCGAATGCAACTGCAGGGAGAGTTGCAAGCTCGGGGTAAGCACGCCGTTCATTATCGAAACGTATTTCACGCCGGTTACGTGATCGCCAAGCACGATGGCATTCTCGCACTTCAGGCGGGCCTCGGGCCAGCTTTGTGGTTCCAATTAGTCCTCAATGGCTTCAGATTGGGTAGGTTTTTGAACGACTGCCAATCATTTCAAATCTTTAGGTTTATAATGGCGCTGAATTAAAATCCTTCCATTTGTTAAAGGTTGTTATACAATGCTGTCCGATCGGGGTTTTATGGTAGACAAACGGGGTGACATTATTTTTTATAAGAGCGTATTTTACGGGGGTCTTTGTGGAACTGGCGGAGCGTTCCTGGGAAGTCCATTGAATCTAGTTAAGACACACCTTCAAGCCAAAGCTGCCAAAGAAATTGCATTCGGCTACCAGCACGATCATAATGGAATGATGAAGGGAATTAGTAATATTTATAAAGAACACGGTGTAAGTATAATCTTAATTCGTGAAAAATTTGGACACTGTTTGGACGATATGAAACCGTTTTTTTACTGGTTTTTTCTTGACCTGTCCTTAGCGCCTCCACATATTATAGATTAACAAATTCTGTTTTTGGATTATCGATGTATTCCCAACAGATTTTTGGTTTATTTCGAGGATCCGTCGCTTCCCTACCGCGAGCCTTTTTCGGGTCCACTGCGCAGTTAACATCTTTCGATTATTGCAAGCAATGGCTGCACAAATACCCGGATTTTCGAAAATCGCCATTATTAACGACGCTAGTATCTAGTCTAGTGGGTGGCGTCGCCGTCGCAGTTGTTATGACGCCATTTGATTTAGTTTCAACTCGAATATATAATCAAGGTAATACATTTTTTGTTTGTTAGATAAATCCGTTGAAATGGTTGTTTGAAATAAAATATTTTAGGTCTCGATGCCTCGGGAAAGGGATTACTTTATCGCGGCTATTTGGACTGTGTTTGGAAAATTTGGAGATCCGAAGGATTTTTAGGATTCTACAAAGGATTGGGGGCTTGTTATTTCCGCTTGGGGCCCCATACAGTTTTATGTTTAGTATTCTGGGATCAATTAAAAGAGTATTACCAAAATTACAAAAGTGTTAATTGAACGTCGCCTTTTTTGAAATAATATATTCCATGCAAAGATCAACGATATTTATAGTGTTGAACATTGTCCTTTATTTGCTTTAAAATTAACCAAGGTGTCATTATCGTATGTATATTATTTTAATTTAATTGTTGGTATTAAATAAAATATATTTTATTTACAAGATAAAATGCATTCTCCGCCTCAAGTGTTGTCAGCAGACAATTATTTAATTGTATCTTACTAACTAACGATTTCGCGAGATACTTTGAAAATAATACTTCTCCATCACATTCAATACTGAAAGGTCGACCTATACTTCAGAAAATTTAAAAGTCACTCGTATTGACTCGACTTGACCCCTACTTTAAAAATATTGGAGTCATTATGAAGTGGGAGTCACTATCACATGTGATGAACATATTTTATTTGATGTATAAAATAACTAGGTAATCGGAAATAATCTTTAAGATGTCTTAAATGTACGAATTACCAATATATTTATTTTGATTATGTTAAACAGTAGTCCATCCTTGTAGCTGCAAGAGTGCCATGTGCAACGACTGCAAGAGTTGTTGCTAAGCCCCATTCTTGAGCGCTTAGCAATGTTTTGTTATTGTAGAAGGAGCTATTACCATTTTCACCGGCTACTACAGGATACAAGCGAAATAATGTGCATTTTCGGAAAAATTGGAAATTTCGTAATTTGAAAATGGTGAATATCGTTCACAAAACACGTAGCTGTAAATTATGTATTTTTAAGCTAGAATATAGTGAAAAGCATTTCGGAAAACAGTTACTTCATGTTTATATACACACCCAAAAAAATGATGTGCCCGTACAGTTAATTATGTTCTTACATAAGTGTTTTTCGTATCAGACAGAATACCAACCGGTAAAATTAGAATGCAATTAAGAAATCAAAGAGATCAGCGAACCCTGTATTATCACACAACCAGTATTTAAAACGCATATGTGTATAACACACACGTTCAGAGCGCATAGCTCCTTTGGCATAGCACTTTTTGTATCATTTGCGTGCATTTACGCCGCTCATCCAATCGTAACATAAGTACCAGCAGCCGCAAAGATTGCACTGCGACCGTGAACAAAGTAATGAACAAGATATGAAGAACTTGAAGTGATAACGAATTTTTTGAGTTCAAGAATCGAGTGTAAAGGGTATTAATGTTTGTTTTTAGTTGACGATAGTCAGAAATCGTTTTTAAAAGTACGGAGGTAAAGAGAAAAGTTATCTTGTACAGTACCAGTGTTTGGTGAGCGTAAACTAGTTTGGTGTCTTCTTCCCTTCTCCTCTAGAGTCGTTTATTTTCTTTAGTGCCCCATTTTTAATATCACAGGATAAAAATGATAAGTCCACTGTTCACCAATATTCGTGTTAGCGTTTGTAAAATTTCTAAAAATCATACGAAAATATTAGTATGCTCAACTAACGAATACAACCGAAAGTGTAAGTAAAGATTTTATATAATTAATTTTAAATTAATATTTTTTATTATATAAATAATGCCAAAGATTAAAAATACGAAAATTGAAAAAATTGTGTGCGTATTTGAAAATGAACTTGTTGACCTGAATTAGCTCTGCTCTATCTAAATTTTTTATGTTGATAAATGGAAAAAATAATAATTTACCGCTTGTGAAAGCGCAGTTATTTAAAATCGTAATCCATCAAAGTGTATTGCGTGTAAATAAATAGGTCAGTTATTAATTCTCTAGATGCCTAGATAAACTTTCGAACATAATTCATTTCATTTCTTTTTAGTCCAAATGGATTAATGACTTCCTAATTGTTGTACAAAAAAAGATTTTTATTTTTAGATACTACAAGATCAAAAATAATAGTGCAAAAACCCGTGGTCGAAATCGGTGGAGATGAAATGTCGAAAATTGTTTTTGATAAAATCAAAAAGCAGCTTATTATACCCTACGTGAATTTGGAGAGGGACTTTTACGACTGCAGCTTGGAAAACAGGTTAACAAATTATTTTTAATATTGTAATTTTAATTGACAATAACGGTTACGGTTCATATTTTTAGAAATCGTACTGGAAATGAAGTTGTGTTAGAAGCTACGGAAGCTATTTTGAGATATAATGTTGGTATTAAATGTTCAACGATTACACCGAATGAACAAAAAACTAAAGGTAATTTCAAAAATAATAAAATAAAATGTTTAATTGTACATTTAATTGGACAAATCTGTTTGATTTCTATTTAATTATCCATAAATTAATACTATATGTTTGCGAAAATTTATATTTATTACAAGGAAACTAATTTAGTGCGCAATTTTTTTTTTAATTTAATTTGCATACTTGAATTACCGTACGACTTTTGTTTACATCTCCCATTAAAGAATGCATTTATTGATCTGCATATTTTTGCAATAAATCAACTCGAAACTTTCAATTAATTACTTCTTCTACAATAAAACAAGTATTTCATATAAAGTTTAATTTACGCGCAATTACCAATGGAAATGAATACCATTTTATAAGAAAATGTTGTGTTTGATGTAACAATATATTATATTAAGACACAATCTTGTAAAATTCTTCGCAATTAACGAAATCAGACTTCTCGAAGCAATGAAACAAAGTTCAACCACATTTTACCATTTACATTTATTTCATACAAATTACGATTGAAGTTTGCACTTCCTTATTACTGGTTGTGTCGTCAATATCTTCGCAGTCTACAAAAAAAAAAAATTTACGCAATTTAAACATTGAATAAGGAGTGCACAACTTATCCAAATTGATCGAAACAAATTTGTTTTTCGATAGCCTCGTTTATTGTAACAACTTGTTTCAATAGAAGCTAATGAATGATTTAAAATCTGGGGTACCGTACGAGGATTGAATTGTTTATTTAGCGCATTTGTCGATACAGTGCAAGTAAAATGGCCTTATATGTCCCGCTGTGCCCGCAGATTTTAAAATAACTGCGAACACACTGTAAAATGCATGCCATTTATAACTTGTGCAAGTTTATTTACGATCTAGAAATTGTGCATTCTGTTTATGAATGCTTATAAAAGTACGTTCTCAAAAAAAATTGTCACTGCAGCGTTCGGTGAATTAAATTATATTTTCGTCCTTGGACCATTGTTTTAATCAATTTTATTGGTAAACAAGTCTAAATGCATTCTTCCACCTTGTAATCGACGCACGAAGAAGCCTTATATCAATACAATTCAAAATAAGCCATACGTGCGTGTGCTCGCATATAGAAATGATACTTATGAATAACGTATTGAGTGCAATGTACTCGTTTATTTTATTTGTTTAAGTTAAATAGTAAAAGCATAGTGTGATATGAATGCCATTGTAAAATTGTGTAATTAAATAATTTAAATTGTAAAAGATTGCGTCTCATGACTAAACCGCAATAATGAATACTTGATGAACCCAGTCCTTACTACAAGATATATTATATATTTTTATGAATATTCAATTATACGATACATTAATAAAATACAAATAAATTATAAATGAAGCGATTTACAAAATTATGGATTAGAGTTTGCAGAACAAATTTCTGAAAAGAATAATGAACAAACTTTGCTTTTCTATATAGAGTACAAATTGAAAGAATTGTGGACAAGTCCAAATGCTAAAATTAGGAACGCCTTGAATGGGACTCAATTTCGCGAGCCCATTATTTGCAAGAACATTAACAAATTTGTTCCTAGATGGAACAAGCCTATAGTAATTTGTCGACATACATTTGGCGATCAATATGGAGGCAGGGATATCGTTCTGAATAGGCCAGGAACAGTACGTTGTGCCGATGATAATAAATACAAAAAAGTTAGGAACTCTTTCGCGTCTTTCTAGGTTTCGTTGGTTTACACGACAGATACAGGCGAAACACATAAATACGACGTGTTTAACTGCAAAAATGAAGGGGTAGCAATGCTGATGTTCAATTCCATTGATAGCATTCGATCTTTCGGTGAATCTTGCTTCAATGTTGCGTTAGAGAGAAAGTTGCCGCTTTTCTTTTCATCAAAATGTACACATTTAAAATATTACGATAAGATGTTCTATGAAGTATTTGCAGATCTCTATGAAAGGTAATATAGTCTTCACTACTCGCGAATTGTATTTTCTATTATAACAACATTTTGGGAAAGCAAATGATACATTTAATCTGAGGTATTATTATAGCACGATATTATAAGAAGCGTGTATTGTTGTTTATTTTAGTAAATTTAAGAAATTTTTCGATAAGGAAGGAATCACATACGAACATCGCCTTATCGATGATATGGCGGCATACGCTATAAAGTCCTCCGGTGGATTTATTTGGGCATTAAAAAGTTACGACGGCGATGTTTTATCTGATGTTGTCGGTCAAGGCTTTGGATCAATCGCTATGATGATGCACAGCTTGTTATCGTATAATGGAAAAACAATATTGACTGAACCAGCTCATGGCAGCATCACAAAACACTACAAGTACTTAGTTATTATTCTTTAGGTAACACGATCTTTATATATACTTTTAGGCGGCACCTAAAAGGCAAACAAACTAGTACGAATCCAATATCGTCCATATTTGCGTGGACCCGAGGCTTAAAACATCGCGCCAAATTGGACTGTAACTACGATCTGCTCGAATTCACCGAGATCTTAGAGCAATGTTCCATCGCAACAGTGGAAGAAGGGAACTTGACAAAAGATCTAGCTTATTGCGTTCACGGGGCCAACATTCAAGAGACCGATTTTATCACAACGAATGAATTTATCGATTTAATCGCGAAAAAACTCGAAGTGGCCATGAGTAAATTTTTCATGGTCAATCAAGACAAACAGATGGAAGCCAGCTCTAGTAATTAAATTATCGACTGTAGGCGTTTCTGAGACATTATTATTATCAAATTTATTATTAAATATTATGAATAAATATATATTCCACTAAATTAAGCATCCAAGTTTTCCTTATATTATATTAAGGAAAGATCATGCCGTTGCAAGATACATTTAATTTCCTTTCCTTTAGTGCCTTATACTATTTTTAAAAATACTTGCAAAATTTCTTGCGGTATTTCTTATAAGATACGATTTTTTGTGCTTACGTTGTTATATATTTAATTTAGTATATACTACCGCTTATATTGCAAAATTATAAACTCCTTTTATAGATTTGTCAAACAGTTTTTATTTTCTATGCACAATTGTGAGCTTAGGAACTACCCTTATAGAAATGGCAAATTTTCCAAGTAAACGATATGAAGTAGCAAATCTAATGACTAAAGTATACTTCATCGGTACGGATAATAAGTACGTTTTTATAAAAATGATTGAAGTCACAATAATAATACTTGCTCAGATTGCATATATCTCTGTAAATTACTATATTGGTGGTACATACTCACTAGAAGCTAGAAATATTATGAAACAATCACTTTATTGCACAATTATTTTAATATAGCATATTTACTCAACAAACATCTTAAAACAGTGAACAGGAAAATTGAACTTTACTGCGATTACAATAGCAGAAAAATGGTCGTTAAAGAATATACAAACATATGCCATTTAATTACAAAATTTAGTCATATATATCGTTAATGTGCCTTATTGTATTGTTCAATGCTTCTTACGGATGCTTTACGATTACATCTATTTTTGGAAGTTTATTTCTACTTTATACATATCTATAAAACCTATTTGTTATGTAGCCCATGGTTTTTGGTGCAAAATATTAAACTAACCGCAATTGTTGCGATGACTCCTCAATGTAAAAAGAATGCTGATAAATTTACAACTAATTTAGCCTGCACTTGCGGTGATTTGTTTGCAAGTAAGCGTTATTTTGGTTTGATAAAATATAAGATAATAGCGATGAATATTAACTCATATAGAATTACTATTCATTGATAATAGCGTATGTAAAATAACGGTTAATTAATTTATATATTGAATTATTTTTATTTTGTGTAAGTACTTTAAAAGAAAGTTTATTTAATCAATTCCATTACAAGTAAAATATTATTTTAAAAAGATATTAAATATAGATATAAAAATATATTTATGGCTTATCAATGGTTCATTATTGATTATGTTCTGATAATCCAGGTGAATTTTATGTTAAAGAAAATGTTTCGTCAAAACTTAGGTAATACTATTATTTTAGGTGTGTATATCGTCACCTATTTAGCTATATTTTATGAATTTTCATGGATTGCCGAAAATCGTTAAAATTAATTAATCGCCAAATATTTAATATTAAATTAGAGCAGTCGCGGTTTAATTTAGTTTCAATAATCAAACGATATCAAACTTAATTTAATATTCTACTAATCAAATGAATTATAACGATTTTAATTTCGTGTTTTCAATCATTTTATATGTAATTATTTCTGTAAACAATATTAATCATCATTACACTAATATTAAAATGTACAAAGAAGAGGTTACTCTATAGAATTTCATTTTTATGTGAGTTTTAGAAGAAAAATCAAACAATATGCCTTCAAAAGATGTACTTTATCATGTGCTACGAGCATTTTGCTTTGCGCCATATATTTTTACTAAAAACTCGTGCAAGATGAAAGTAGATATTTTCTATAAAGTTCGATTTGCAATATTAATATTTTTATATTCGTTCTTAACTATATATTTTCGAATATACAGCAATCTTTTAATAAAACTCAAGGGAGAGGTAGTGGATCTGTTAATGAGCATGTATTACTTCTGCTGTTCCGTATCTTTACTAGCCGTGCTTATTGAATTAAGCAACTATATGAGAAAAAGGGAAAATATAACGGACCTGATTGTTAGATTATATGCCATGGGATATAATAACACATATTATCATATAAGAAATATCGAAGTTTCTATGGTGCTGTTCGTTAACATTGTGCTATTATTTTTGTATATTCGGTTAAACAGGAATATCTATTTACTTAACATGGGCAGCTTAGCAAATGAAATGTTCTTAGAAATAGCATCTTTTTTAGATACTTTCACATACTTTAACATGCTCTATCTGCTAAACCACCACTTCAAGCGAGTCTACAAACAAATTAAAAACTCCAAAACGTACGGAGAAAGAAAAATAATATTTAACGAATATATCAAGATATGCATTTTAACTGCAAAGTTTAATCGCACGTATTCGTTGAATATTGCATTTTGTATTATGCATTCCTTCGTTTGGACATTGTTTAGTGCGTATATATTTTTTGATATATACTTCGACGATAAACTGGCGAGTGTTCTCAAATATGTGAGATGCGTCCCTTGGATACTTGTGCATACTTTCAAATTATGCACTATTGTCGTGTTGGCACCGCAATGTAAGAAAAATGCCGCAAAATTTAAATCTGCATTATCTTGCATATGTAAGAATTACAAGATGTGCTCCTGCAGCAGATATGTAAGTGGAAACTTAATAAACTTATAAAATAAATGGTGATATCAAACTGTTTTGAAAAAAAACAGCACCCTTTATGCAACGCTATTAAGTTGATTTTAAACATTCACGCGTATTTCTCAAATTTACGAATATTTCTTGTATTTGATAATATTTCCTCGATCCACACCATTTTGTCATATTTACTAAGGCCATCTCTGTAGTAGTACTTTTGTACTCAATTCATATTGCAGATAACCCAATATAATAAGAAATTACTGAATATTGATATATCATTTATGGCACATCATTGGTTTGTAATCGACTATGTGCTTTTAATGAAGGTATTTATGCAGAAATAATTTTTCACAATAAATTATTTCAAACTACGTTTTAGATGATTAATACTATATTAACTTATCTAGCCATAATATATGAATTCGCTGAAATGGCAGTCAGAGAAAACACACCAATTAAATAGCATTATAACATTTAAAAAAACAACTCAGTTACTTATTAAATATAGCTAGTATATTATAAATGCAAAATATTAAAATATATGTGAAATAAAGTATTACTTTTAGCTTTTCAGACATATTCTTCAATTGTTAAAGCTTCCATCAATGGATCTAGAAGAACTGTGACATCAGCCATATTAGGTCGTTTTCTTTTCTCCTCGAAACATTTTAAACTGATTTTATACAGTTTATGGGCGAAGTCTACACCATTTTCCATCCAAGTACCAGCTTTGATATCCAGCAAAGGAGTTATTGTTGTGTTACCATCTTGTTCACATTCTTCCTCAACATAGGAGATCTAACAATACGACAAAGTCAAGATGTCACCCTTACTAACCCATCCACCATTTATATATTTACCAAATCCCTCTCTTTACGATCTGCATCAAACGGTGGCAGAGCTGTTAATAATTCCAACAAAACAACTCCGAAACTAAATGCATCCGTTTTCACAGAAACGTCGCCACTAAAATAAATTGTTAATATATTTACGTCGAGTTAAATTTCGCTCGACATTATTTTATTCAAATTCAATTTTTTTCATATAATATGGAATAAATTAGTTTTCGCTAGCGATTTGAATGAAGAAATGTCAGTTTTGGTAAACTAATTTAAATGGACATTTACGATCTTAATGCTTCTGGTGCCATATAAACTGAAGTTCCAATAATAGTCGTACTTATGGCGGTATTCGGATTAGGAGATAGTTTTATAATACCAAAATCACCTAACTGAAACACAATACTTTCAAAATAGTTCTTTTTTCGATACGCGATACGAAATATAAAAAAATAAATATTTCACAAAAAAAAAACTGAAAGCATATAGTGTTTTGGTGCACACCTGGAAGCTCATTAAAAAAAGCATTGCGCAAGATTAAAAGACGAGCTGTTACTAATATAAATATATAAAACCAACCTTTGGATTATTCGAACAATCCAATAGAATATTAGCAGTTTTGATATCCCTGTGAATCAAAGGAGTTGCAAATGCTGTATGCAAATACGAAATAGCTTTGGCGGTGCCACAAGCGATTTTAATTCGTTGTTGCCAATCTAACTTCTCCTTGGATTTCTATAGATACAATCTCATTTAGTACTGCGCTTAGCTAATATTCCCCACTTACAGCTAATCGTTCCTGCAAGTTTCCACCGCTTAAATACTCGTACATTAAACAGTACGTAGGCCCATCGCAGCTATACCCAACCAACGCCAACAGATTCGAATGTATGTATTTACTCAAAATCTCCACTTCGTTCCGGAACTGTTTCGTGATCGTATCAGTTATCTGAACCACCTGCATCTCCTTCAGGTGCAGTTTTTTCACAGCAACGGGGCGGTCTAATAAGCCGAGCGATAGAAACACCGAACCGAAAGCGCCCGAACCGAGAAAACGGCCGTTTTTCTCATCTAAACTGTTGGCCATCTCTAGGGAGTTCTTGTGGGGCGTTTCGTCAAAGTTCTGTGTAGACACATCCAACTCACCATATGTGAAATGCTTCAGGAGTGTGTTCAGGGAGAGATTTGGCAGTGGGGAAGCACATGGACGTGATGTCGAGTTTGTATTGAGATTGGCACCGACCGTTTTCGATGTGTCGTTGCTCTATAATGTTGAAAAAGGGGATTAAATTAAATGTTTACCAAATTAAACTCTGAACTCCTAGCACTGTACTAAAAAAAAAAAAATGAATATCAAAAATTCTTGTGATATCAAATTATGATAGATCGAAAAACGAAATTTGCGCCACTAAAATAATAACGGTTCCTATTGTTTTTGTAATGCCTGTACTTTAAATACTATGGTTATACCGAATTTAGTAAATATTCACCAAATGTATAAAGCTAAATAATTTTAAATTATTTTTAATAATTAGTGAGACTGATTTCTTCTATATCATGATTGTTATATTTAAAAAATTATCACTAAGGTATTGAGTATATTAGTATAGAATATCACCCAAATACCGTAACTTAATTAGCTACTTAATGCTTTAAGTTACGGTATTTGGGAGATATTCTATACTAATGATTATTATAATAAAACTTTAACACGTTAAAAGTTTACTTTTCATTGTTTTAATTTAAAACCTATAACTACAAGTATTTACAGGTAACTGCAGGCAGGTGTATATATTTTTTTAACGTATATTTTAGGAGAAATTACCTGACCTGACACCAATCCTTTGTTCGTTAAATTGTAAAATTGATTACCTTCGTTCCAGATTGTGTAGTATTTGAATCGTTTGCCCTCACAAATGAGCCAATGACTATCGGAATAAAATTTGAGTTGGAATCCCCAATATAGCCGCTAATGTTATCGCTATTAGCATTAATTCGCATTAGATCACTTAAATTGGGAGCGATTCCATCGCTCTCCGATTGTGTATTGTTATTAGATGAAACATTCGATGTAGAAAAACTGTCCGACCCTACATCAGAAATCGTCGTAGCCTCTTGCACGGAACCATTTTGCATTAGTATCGAAATTTGTGGTATATTATTTGTCACCAAGCTCGTTGTATTATTATGCGATTGTAAATTAAGCTCAGTTAGAACTGGCAAATCTTTAAAATTAAGTAAATTAACACTACGACTGAATTTCATCATATCCGAATTCTCGGAAATCATTTCAATATTTGTGCCGTTGTTGTTGCTGTTGGACGTTAAGTCTATATTGATATCTTTCTTGTCGTAGTATCCATTATCCGCAGTATCTTGGTTCATATTACGATTGATATCGTCTAAATTAGCCGTCCGTTTCGGATCCAGCTCCGAACTCGGATAAGACATGTTGTTTAGTAATCGTTCCAAGTGTTCTTTGTCCGGATTCGCCTCGGTGGGTGTTAAGTTAACCGGTGCAGCTGGTCCTTCCTCGGGCCGCTTTGGGGGCTCAATGTGCAGCAAATGTTTAGCCACGTAGTCGACAGCACGAAACAATTGTGCCTCGGTTAAAAGAAAGAGCAAATGTCCTACGGCGGGTCGAATACGTCCGGAGGTGCCCCATTCGTCAAATAAAATCTCCGTGCATGATTTCTGCAGCTTGTTTGAAGCACTTTCAATCATTCTATCAAAAATAAACGAGGGATGTTACTGTTGGAGAAATTTTATATTTGAAGATTTCTATTAACAGAAAAACGGTCAAATATATATAGGCAACTAAAACTACACAATAAAACCTAGAGTTGCCATAAAAAAATGGTTCATTCATTATAATATTCTATCTACATAATTGATAAAATATTAAATTAAGGAAAATTTAAATAAATATCCATATGTCAAAGTAAGTCTTAATGGTAGGTATTAAAGACCTGGGTCTAAGATCCATAGGTCAGCTTCTTGATGCATCGAAATTCTGGCATACCCCCCGCCAGTAGGCTACTTCGTATACACACCTGTATCTCGGAACATGCACTAAATAATGGTCCCTATTCAGCTGTTTTCAGCCAGAATCGTACCCCAAAAATTGCCTAAAAATATGTGCTACACGTATTACACTCACCTAAAGTGCTCCGAATGATATTTGGGTAAGTTATTTCTGCCTAATTTGCATTGATAATCCGTCCTCTCCAAAGTCTTCGGTATTTTACACATTAACTTCTTCCATGATTCCGCGTATTCTAATATATCCACTAAACTACGCACTTGACTCGGAGCCAATTTTCTTATTTCCGTGGAGGGATCCATCGGATTTAATGCCACACAATAAATGCCGTTTTATACGACGCGTAAATAAAATATCACATATTTTTACAGTTTCTGATTTACATAATATAAATCGATATTCTTCAATAAATGCCAAGTACTTTAATCAAACATTGCCAACGCGATGTACTTGCAAGTCAGCTGTTTTGCATTTTCAATGATACACTTATGGACCGTACTTGCAAAATTGTCAGCCACCTTAAATCACAAAATTATTCTAGATTATCACCCAATTGCTCAAAGCATTAAGTAGCTAGATGCGCATTTCGAAGGCTATGCCCCCCATCTTCAGTTGCACAACTTAGAAGCTAAATAAAATACTTCTGTCACGAATCGTGATATTTTGGTGATATTCTATACTATTATTTAACACCGTAGTGATAATAAGAAAAAAAAATTATTCATTTGTGAATTTTTTTCAAATTAACATTTTCAAATAATTTTTGAACAATTAACATTTTGAAATACTTATTTATAATATTTTATGTCACGAAACGAACCTATAAGAATTGTTTTCAATTTATAACTACGGTTTTAAATAACTGTATAAATTGTCATTCGAAAATTATAACTTAAACTATAATCTATTATCTCGATGCGTATTTTGTAGGCTTAGCCCCCATCCGCACAAGTACAGTAATCAAATAATGCAAATGTGTCTCCATTGGAATTGCAATAAAGGCACTCATATGTTTGATTATACCTTAGAGATCCTGTGCAGTATTTCAGTGGTGCTTAATAAATATAAAATAAATAAATAAAAATGCCATATACCACATATCATCAATTTTTTCAAATGTAAAAATGGGACACACAGTCAGTCAAAATATCTGCAAATTACTCAAATTTGATCCTAACTTATTTCCGAAAAAGTTGAATTCTATATGAAACGTCACATTTTACTTAATATGTTGAATTGAAAAGATAAAATTACTTAATTCTTATCTATATCGTATACTTTTAAATTATAGTTTTATCGAAATTTGAACTATTTATAAAAAAGCGTCAATGTGAATGAACTATAATATTCGTGCCATTAAATATGAATACAAGTTTTTTTAACACTTTTTAAAATTCATATTACAACATGGATATAAAATTTTTGTAATAAAAATTATGTGAATTCTATAAAAATAACTGGAAGGTATGTATTTTTTTATTTGTTGAAGTTTTGTAATAAAATTAAAAACACATTAGGAACACTGCAAAATTCTTAATATTATATCAATGAATTTATATCTTACTAACTCTATCAAGTTACGTAGTATTCATTGATTATGTTTTTATATTATAAAAATTATCACTACGGTGTTAAATAATAGTATAGAATATCACCCAAATACCATAACTTGAAGCATTAAGTAGCGGTATTATGATTAAAATATTAAGTGTTACTGAAGATGGGGGCACAGCCTTCGAAATGCGCATCTAGCTACTTAATGCTTTACGTTACGGTATTTGGGTGATATTCTATACTAATACCTCCTAGCTTACAAAAAATCCGAACAATGACATATTATGTTAAACTAATTCTTAAGTTTATTGCGTGCGCATGTTCAGAACATCTCCCAACACATTAAAAGTTCAATGTAGATAGGAGGTATTGTCACATCACTGACGATATATATATTGTATATATAACATAATCAATGAATACGAACTAACTACATAGAGTTAGTATTCATTGCCATAATATTAATAATTTTCTACAGAGATTCCTAATGTATTTTTATAATGAGTCAGAAAATTTAAGGAATATACAGTATGAAATAGTATACATCATATATTTTCATATCATTTATTTAATAAGAATTCTCGTTTCTTGTAACTATTTCTTATTGTGTAATTTTAGATGGATTTTGCCCTTGCCGGTGTAGCGGCTGTGTCGGCGGGGGTATTTACCAACCCGTTAGAGGTCGTGAAGACCCGCATGCAAATGCAGGGTGAACTCCAGAGAAAAGGACAATATGCGGTACATTATCGAAATATCATTCACGCTGCCTACCAAATTGCCAAACATGATGGCATCGCAGGACTTCAAAAAGGGCTGGCACCCGCTTTATGGATTCAATTTATAATGAATGGCTGCAGATTGGGTAAAGAAATCGACTTTTTTTTTTAACCGAAACTAACGATCTTTCATAGGATTTTACGATTATTTTACATCACTGGGTTTAGTAAAAGATAAAAATGGCCGTACCATTTTCATTCGGAGTGTGGTTTTCAGTGGCATTGGCGGCGTTATCGGCCATTTAACTGCGAACCCATTATTTATTATACGAACGCAAATGCAAAGTAAATCTGCGCAAGCGATTTCAGTTGGTCATCAACACGACCATCGTAGTACTTTCACCGCATTAAAAGAGATATTCAAAAAATTTGGCGTAATGAGAATCATGTAATCTTATACGGTCGAGTCTGTAAAATGTTATCAATTTATCTAGTGGATGGGTCTTTTTCGTGGATCTTCAGCCGCAATTCCGCGTGCTTTCGTTGCTTCAACTGCTCAGTTGACTTCTTTCACCGTTATGAAAGAAACTCTAAAGCAATACGAATATTACCGACTTCATCCGATCTTAACATCATTCATTTCGGGTATGATAGCTGGCGTGGCGATCAGTGTGTTAGCTGCTCCGTTTGATCTAGTCATGATGAGACTTTATAATCAAGGTAACTAAATTGGCGCAGTCGGTGGGATAATACTAATCCGTTAACAATTTCGTTATTTAAGGAGTGGATAATAAAGGAAAAGGATTATTTTACCAATCTTATATGGATTGTATTTATAAAATATATAAATCTGAAGGCGTGGCGGCCTTTTACAAAGGAGTTATCCCAATGTATTTGCGCTTAGGTCCTCATAGTGTATTATGTTTGATGTTTTGGGATTTTTACAAACATTTATACCAAACATTTATGTTTTACTAGATGAACGAAAAATATAATTTTTTTAATATAGTCTTCCACCGATTGGTAAATTTGATGCACCGGCAATGTTTTAATTCGAATAATAAAATATCGTCAGCTATGTGACAATACCTCCTATCTGCTTTGAACTTTTAATGAGTTGGGAGATTTTCTGAACGTGCACAATAAACTGAAGAAACAGTTTGACATAATATCTCTTTTTTCGAATTGTTGTAAGATAGGAGGTAACGTCACATGACGATAATGTGATATTTCATCAAAATACTGTACATATTACTTGTAGATTGTTATAATTGTTATTAATTTTATAATTATTATATTATTATGAAATATAATTTAGGATCTATGATCAAAGTAAATGTACCTTATTCCAATAGTTCTAACGATTACTATATTAATTTTTCACATTTAGGACAATTTGATTGTGGAGTTGTAATGACATTATATGGATTTAGAGTAATTATTTTCACGCACTCGATGGTTAATTAAGGTCTATAGTTTAAAAATACACGACGGTTCGTTGAAATTTTAGAATAATATCTCCAAATATCCCGATCGCGATATATGCGGAGAGCATTTTATTTTTAGCTGCATTTTATTTGTGTCTGTGTGGTATTTCTCTGGTGAGAACCGAGTCTGAAAAGTGTTCTATACCACATATTTCTGTTTCCCACTTGCATTTACATCGAAATAACGCCTGTAATCGCTATTATAATCGATTATTGTGAATTTCTAGTGTTTCTAAAATCAAATATTGCGCATCGTAATATAAGTAGAGGTTTTATTTAAGTTTAAGTATGTTGCTGAATAATAAGGAAGGAATTTCCTAGAAGTACAAAGATCTACATCGTTGTTTACCCGCAGGTATTTAATGTTGAACTTTGTCTGTATCAAAATTTTAGAATCTATCCAAAAAAAGTGCGCTACTACAGACATTATTATCAGTTACTCAATTGTAGGAACCACGGAATTATTTCTCCAGTGATAAGAGATAAAACTACTGCAAGCCTTTAAACAAATTTGCAACAATAAAACCAACCCGTGACTGTGCTACAGAGTTGGAAATTTCGTTACCGCACAATTAATATTACGAAATTTTTTGTGTAATAGAATTATAACATCTAACCACCAGCCTTTTCCGTTACAAATGCAAACCAGATTTGAATACAATTTTATAGCACGCTGTATATGTACTTTATATCCTAGTTAGAAAAATCAATACTCTACTGCTAGTACATATACAACAACACATTGTGTTTTTGTAGTCTCAGTGGGCGCAAACAATTAAATGCGATTAATTGCGAAATTTTAGCCAGGAAATGGGCCAACATTTGTGTGCATTGACAATGACCACGACAATATAGTTCCCGAAACAAAGAAGCGCAATCCCATTTTCATTCTGCAAAGGATCATATATAGATGGATTTCATGATAGGCGGCTTGGCGGCGGCCGGCGCCGGCTTCTTCAGCAACCCTATGGACGTGTTGAAAACACGCATGCAATTACAGGGTGAACTCAGAGCGCGCGGTCAACATGCTGTTCACTACAAGTATGTATCTACCTAGATAAATTTTCGGATATTATTACATATATTATAAATAGAATAAACATCGTTCGCAATAATTTTTTAATAATTTATACAGTATTTTTTAAATATATTGTAATGCGATTAGTTCAAAAATATAATTTTCTTATTACGTTTAGATATAATGGTCTAATGGTGAATGTAAATATCAATAGAGCGAGTCGAAGTTGAGCCTTTTTTTTAACAATTTTATTCCGGTTTGTAATCGATTCATTTTATTATATTTTTTATTTTAAATAATTTAAACATTTATTAGGAATAATATAGAATATCACCCAAATACTGTAACAAGCATTAAGTAGCTAGATGTACATTTCAAGCGCTATACGCCCATCTAGTGCTACTGAAGATGGGGGCAAAGCCTTCGAAATGCGCATCTAGCTACTTAATGCTTGTTACGGTATTTGGGTGATATTCTATATTATAATTTAACACCGTAGTGATAATTTTTAATATTTATTAGGAACGATTCGTTGATTGTTGAAATCCATAATAGTTATACAATAGTCAATGTGATTTTGGAATTTTGGATAAGGTTATATAAAACTTTTTAAGCTTTGGCCGATGTTTCGTTAACTTTTCGCTAACTTCTTTCAAGGCTTTATCTTAAGTTATTTTCGTCTAAAAATAGAACTACGAGATATTCAATTGCAAAATGTAGTTGTGTACTTGATGAAATGCATTAAGAATATATATATTTAGACCAAAATAACTTAAGATAAAGCCTTGGAGATCTGTTTTTTGTTTTGTTTTCAGTTTTAATCTATACATATATACTCTGTAAAATGTAATTTTCTATAATATTTGACGAGTGTAAACATTTTTAAAATGTATTAACTTAAATAAAATATTCTATTCTTGGAAGAAGTTAGCGAAACGTCGGCGAAACTTAAAAAAGTTATTGTTTTAACTAACTTTATCAAAAATTCCAAAATCACAGTGACTATTATTTCTAAGGAACGTATTCCACGCTGCCATCGTTGTAATCCGCAACGATGGCCTTACAGGCCTACAGAAGGGCCTTGGCCCGGCCATGCTACTCCACTTTATACGTAACAGCGTGCGTTTGGGCACGTACCAACAGTTGCATGCGCGCGGTTTGCTCACAGATCGCGCCACCGGTAACACGCTGTTCCTGCGCAGTGCCGTTGCTTCCGCTGTGGCGGGGGCAGCTGGTGCCCTCCTAGCTAGTCCGCTCTTCCTTGTTAAGACGCAACTGCAGTCGCAGGCGGCCAAGAATATCGCCGTCGGCCATCAGCATAAACATACGGGCGCCATTAATGCCATTAGGAAGATTTATGTGCGTTATGGGGTGAGTAGAGTAGATCGTTTCAAGATAGAAGTAATGCTACGTAATTTGTTGTATGAATATCGAATATCCAATACTGTTATTGGCAAATTATCTATGTATAAATATAGGTATAATATAGGGCAGATGGTAATAATGACAAATTCATTTATAGCATAGTTAGAAAATATTGATGGATTTATCTTTATACGTAAAAAGCCATTTAATTGCTTGTACTTTGTATTGTATTGAAAATAAAAAGCACATAAATATTAATAAAAAGCCAATTTTAGTTTTTTTATATTATCTATAGCATAATATAAACTAATTTCTAAAACGTCAATTTAATTGGTTCATCATAAACTAGTTTTACGTTTAATATAATTTTAATTTTTTGGGTGATATTCTATACTATAATTTTAATGATTTGGTATTAACGCTGACCAATCTCTAATATAAAATTAAATACAGTTATTGCCCAATAGGGAATTCCAATCTATATTTTTAAATTGCAGAATGGTATATAATTTAAATAAATTAGTTATAATAATGCATTACATAAGTGTCTGCAAACTTCTGTAATCCATCGATTACATAATTATTTATTTCTTATTTTAAAGTCGACTTACTAAGTAGATATTTAATTGTAAAGTAAAATTTACTTGGTAAAATATTTAATACTACGAAGATTTTTTTAATCGGTGTAGAATATGACTACATTACGACAGAACCAGGTCATTTCCTCGAACTAAAATTATTTTAGCGATGTATTTTATTAGAAACTAACGAGCCAGATGACCAAAATAGAATTTGCCATGTTCTATAAGTATGGATAAGTTGCCAATAATTTAACTGAAATTATATTTTTCAAATTGTAAATTAATTAATTCAGATATTTTTTTAGTAATGGAATGATATTTTTTTTAAATTTACAATAGGTACGGGGTTTATGGCGAGGTGCCAGTGGAACAACATTAAGGGCCGTCGTTGGTTCTTCAGCCCAATTAACTAGTTTTGCAATGACCAAAGATCTATTACGAAATAACGAACTTTTTAAAACGTCACCAGTTTTCACATCACTTATAGCCAGTATTATCAGTGGATTTTTCCAAACCATAATGATAACACCTTTCGACTTGGTATCCACGCGTCTTTACAATCAAGGTACAGCATTTAAACATATTTTTTTAGACAATAAAATATTTTGAACGCTACACAATATATATATAAAATAACAAAATTGAATCGAAAAACGAACTAACAACTTGTAATACATCATCAGAATGAATAGTTCTTATCGCATATGTCCCCGAGGATTATGATATGGGCATTATGTAGGTGTTGACGCGAACGGAAAAGGACTTCTCTACCGCGGAATCGCAGACTGTTTCATCAAGACCTGGCAGGCGGAAGGAAGCAGGGGTTTCTATAAAGGTGTTAGTGCGAACTATATGCGCTTAGCCCCCCATGGTGCTCTGTGCCTAGTGTTTTGGGACATACTCAAGGATTTGCAGAGCAAATATATGATTAGTGCTTCTGGTCCAAATCGCTTGAGATGATACACGTAGACTAGCTGACGTTTTATATAAAATAGGCATTTATTTATTACTATATATGAGAATATACCATATAGTTTATATTAATTAAGATAGCCGTATCGCCAGCACCTAAGTTATAATTAAATTGTTATAATGCATAAAATACGCCGCTATATTTGTGATAGATGTAGTGTTTGATTTTCATCACTAATTTCTGAATAACGTATGTATATAAACATTTTCTTATATATATTTTTAGATACTTTTTAGATTTAAAAAAAATCATAATGTTCTGTGACATTTATTACACCCTACTTAGAGAAATATTTTCAACAAAATAATTATAAACTATATATATATATATATTCAAGCGGAGGAAGTACTAAAATTGAAGCACGCGATGTTGAAAAGTAAAATCTCCAGAATTGTAATACAAATTCTCTTGCAGTCGTGTTTATTGTGTTTGAAGCAAAAGAGGTGCTATAATTGATTGTGAAGTCATGGGATATTATTGCCACTAAACATAATGTCACGCGGTTTAAATTCATTTTATACGATTTAATACTTACCTGCCAAAAAGGTGGTGTGAGTTTACTTTATATGCTTTGCGAATTTTATATATACCGCATTTTGTGTTGTATGGAATTATGCGTTAATGTGCTTATATTAATGCTGGGAATGGTTCCGGTAAACCGGTGCTCCGGTTTATTTTTTGTCGAAAACCGGCAACCAAGATAATCTCGCTTCACCGATTTTCGGTGAAAAGCGGTTTTTCGGTAAAACCGTTTTTCGGTGAAAACCGGTTTCCGGTGAAAACCGCGTTTCGGTGAAAACCGGATTTCGGTGAAAGACAATTATATACCTCTGTTCTTTTTCGATATTTTTTTCGATAATTTTGATGAAAATCGACCTCTGTTCTTTTTCGATCATTTTTCGATAATTTTGATGAGAATCGACAGATATATACCTGTCTTCTTTTTCGATAATTTTGATGAACAGCTTACCTAACAGATTTTTGCTTATTTTATTTTATATAAAATTTTATTGGGATAAAATTAATAACACAAATAAGTAAAGTGACCATACGTCCCACTTTTAGCGGGAGAATCCCGATTTTCGGTAATTTGTCCCGCTTAAAGATAAAAATCATTATTTCCATGCTTACTACAAAAGTTTACCATTTACCCGTATAAAAAAAATTCTGTGGAACGGCTCGACAGATTTCAATGATTTTGGTGTTATATTAAATCGATTATGTCTATTTTTGCCCATTTCGTTCGAAATTTAAGTGTATTTGCTAAATTGGTCGGAAATTGAAAATTAAGAATTACTATTTTCGTCTACATTCATATAGACTTGTATATCATCATAGTCAAAGGCTTAGCGGCCATGTACAATCGAGTCAAAGAAATAGTCAATAATTGTGGCTTAAAGTGTCTGACTTAAAATTATTCTAGGCAAGACCTGGCGATCCTATATAAATCTATATAATTTATTTTGACATACATTTCTTATATTTTAATTTTCTTAAATATTTTATTTTGATTTTTGTCCAATATTTTATTGTTGGAAATTATGTTGGATTTATGATTTACAAAATAAATACGCAATAGTGTCATCAAACAATCTGTCAATAATTGTATTTTCTTTTTTTAGTTTTTAAACTATGCATTTATGTCTGATTTGCCATATTCTTGGCAGTAGGTGTACTAGTTTATAGATAAAATTCGGATAATAAAAACGCGTTTCTTGATAACGAAAACTCCACTAGAACGAGAACTTTCTCAGAAAACGGCGAAAGTCTCGCTTCAACCAACGCAATCAACTTTTTCGAGTTTATATTCTTCACTTCAACTTATCGTTCAAGGTGCCATTGAAACTGCCCATATAAAATAGCATGTGCAAAGATGGGATTGCATTCACATAACCATGTAGTTAGAGTTGAATTCCTCGCCGTGTTCGTCGAGAATAAATAGTGTGTAATCTGTGTGTGTGTTTATCGTCGTTGTCGCACACACATCTAATATTAAAATATGTAGATGGCGATACCAACACGATCAGCAACTGTAAATTAATACGCGATGTTAATTGCGTGTTAAATTTCAAAGTCAGCATTTAGAAACATTTTTATATGGACTGTCCATGCTAAGATTATAAATTTTTATTAAACGTGAAAAAATGATTGAATGGGACATTTTCTAATGGGAAATGATAATTTTGATGAAAATGGACTGGTATATACCTCTGCTCTTTTTCGATAATTTTGATGCTAATCGACAAAAGTATTAAAATTTTCGACACGTATATACCTCTGTACTTTTTCGATAATTTTCTTAAAAATCGACAGGTACCTTCTTTGTAAATAATTTAAAAAATTCGACAGGTATATATATACCTTCTTTGTAAATAATTAAAATAAATAATAAAAGCGTAATAGTATTGTTACAAGTAATTGAATAAGTACATTGGTAGGAAAAATATTAAAAAAATAAATAGAAAGAAAGTATATAACAAACTTTAATAAATTTTACTCAATTCCCAATATAAAAGTGCGAATATAAAGAGATATAAGGCGAAATCCTTATGTAAAAATATTGATATTGTAAATTATGTTTAGTCATGTCCGCTATATGCAATCACTGATTATATAAATTTATCCTCAACTATAAGGATTAGTGGGAAACTGCATGAACATTACAATGGAATGCATTTGAAGAACTTTGAAAACTAAAGTACACTTGAAATTATATTGTTTTACGTTTATTCTAAATTTATAAACAATTACGCGTTTCTAAAGAATTTTTTTAATTTTCGATATAAAATTGCGGAATTTTACACATTGTCCAGTGACTGGCGCAAGATCTTTGCAATCCTAGACTCAGTATATGCGCCAAGCTCATCATCTATTTTACACAGTGCAGTGTACTGCACAGAAGCAACGCCACTGTATCAACGTGTTGGAAAATTGTATTGATACGTTACTTCAAAGCAGTGCGTTTGATTAAAAGCATCGCGGTTTGGTAAGATTCAGTAGTCCAGTGCAAACCTTAAACCGGTTTTCACCATAAAGCGGTTTTTACCGAAACGCGGTTTTCACCGAAAATTGGTGAAAACGGTTAGTCGGTGAAAAATCGCTTGCACCGGTTTCCGGTTTGATTGGCAAATATTCCCAGCACTAGTTTATATCCAATGATGTTATACTTCAAGGCGATTATATCAATAATTTTGAGCGGACTTATGAGATACTACTATGCGCATGCGTATAGTATTAAGTATAGATGAACGGAACTACCTGTTGCCGTATTGGCTGCTAGCTGTTAAAGGTACTGTACGTACCGTAGTTCTTCACTTCTTACTTATACCTTATAATACGTATGATAGAGTATCACTACTACTAAGAATAGCACCGTAACGTATTAGAAAAAGCGAACCGCAACTTCTATTTAATTCTTCGCCATGATCTGAGGTACTCTAGGCGACGGAAGGTTCATTGAACTAAAGTCCAGGCCAGGTACCCATCGAGTAGTACCACTATTATGTTGCTGAACGCGAAGACTGTATACCATGTACGCGTCCGAATTAATGTGGATGCCGCACGAATTTATAGTGTTAGCCATTTTCTGTTACAATGTAGTGGTGTTGACGCGTCAGTCGTCAACCATTCCATAAAACGGACAAATTAGCAGATGAGCTAATAGAGGCGGAGGACCGGCTGAGCGTGCTAAAGAGAAAGCTGCAGAAACCACAACAAGCAGGTATGTCAGTACAGTAGTTCTCGTTCTCCAGTCGCGACTTAAAAGACCCTGAAAGTGTTCACTATAGCACTATAGTAGTACTGGCAGTTCTATAACTATTCACACATATGCGTGCTCCGCTACGATATGTGGCAGATTCTCTGATAAGATTATTTTTGCGAGCGAAACGATACATGTGCTGTAATATACTACCTGAGGTACTAATGTTATATTATTAATGGTCAATTGTGGCCTACAAATACGGTGTTACGCTAATAGTCTTTGTTATACCACGCATTCATGTTTTGATCAAGTACTTTCGAAATAGTACCGTTTTTTTTTTTTTAGATAATATAGTGACGCAATATTTCAGGTGAAATATGGAGAATTCTAAAGAAGATATCACGTCGAGCAAGATGCATGAATTATTTATGCAAGTTCTGAAGAATCGGGATCTGTCCAGAGCAGGTGACCTCTTCTCCGTTCCCGATTCGATTATTGTTAATGATCTCACAGAAGTGGTAAGATTTTCGCTAAATGATTGTTAATTGATCTTAAAATTGTAATATTATATTTCATCGGCTATATAAGAATTACAATAAGACAAGATATTCGTTGCAGCTGAAAGAAATCACAGCAATAGCATCACAGTCCGACTATGCACAAAATGACAATGACCAGAGTGTGGTGGAGATTTGCGTAACCCGTGCCACGTCCTGTATCCGGGAGACGAAAAGCGTCGAACAGCACTGCGCTGCTTTAGTTACTCTGCTCGAATCTTGTCTGCATCACAACCTGCAAATATCCGCTAGAGGAGAAGATCCTCCGCACGCCAAGATATCCAGTGATATTATCTCTTGTATTTTCTTGGTAAGATATTTTATCGCAAGTTTTAAAAAGTAGTACGCATGACCGGCCATGGTAGAATATTTCGAGAAAATGATTCTTACGAATTATTTCTTGCAGAATTATAGTAAAAAGTCGGTAATGCAACGCGCCTTGCCAGTAGCTGTAAAATTTTTGCACAAGGGAAACAAGGAGCTGTCAAGGAATATGGCTTCATACTTGTCTTTAGCAGCTATAGAACATTTCTCGTTACTGAGTCCACATGTTCAACCAATCATGGACTCAATTATATCAGGTAAAGTAACGCAACAACGTTTTAAAACAATATATGGTACCGTAATAGTAACTATATTGAAAATATAGGACACGTTGCACACAAATATTTCATCGAAATAACACTTTAACTGTTCCTCGTATCTATATTTATGAATAATATAGAATATCACCCAAATACCGTAACAAGCATTAAGTAGCTAGATGTACATTTCAAGCGCTATGCGCCCATCTTCAGTAGCACAAGATAAAATTTAAAAATACCTCTATTTAGTTTTACTTGTGCTATTGAAGATGGGCGCATAGCGCTTGAAATGTATATCTAGCTACTTAATGCTTGTTACGGTATTTGGGTGATATTCTATATTATAATTTAACACCGTAGTGATAATTTTTAAAATACATTTATGAATGTTTAATTATGTTTAAAAAAAAAGATTTTATTCTTGTTAGGGACGTTCACTCATATTCCACAAGAAATTTAAATAATGTATCTATTACTAAACCTACATCAACTTGCATACAAAAATCATTTATATATACGTCTGGCCTATTTTATAATAAATTTCCTCACCATATTAAAAATCTAAATATTAATAGCTTCAAATATAAGTTGAAGTCGCATTTAATAAATAAGTTATATTACTGTAAGGGAATTCTTAGAAGATACTTGGTGATAATAAAATAATATTAAACATAGTACTGACGGTGTAATATGATGTTTTGATGTATGTTAATATTTTGAATTGTATTGTAAGTGGTAAATATGCATAAATTTTATATTGACGCTAATAAGTTTTGTTCATACAATGTTGTAATAATATTTGCAATCCACATGTGGAAGTTATTCTATATCAGTGTATTCTTGAATAAATGTATTATATATATAGGTAACTATCCGTTATGTCGAGTATTGGCTCAAATTTACGAGGTATCCCCAGAGCCGTTGCAGGGACACGCCATGTCTTTAGTTTCGCTGCTACCTCACTGTGATAATCAGGAAAAGTTGGCGCTGCTCAGTGTATTTGCCCTAATCGCAAAAGATAAACCTACGGTAACTACTACCTAAAAATCAATCAATTTGTGTTAATCGTATTCAATCTCTTTTAAAAATCAATTTATAAATCGATCAATTTATACAAGAAATATGAATACATCTTTTAATTCTCTAAAAACTATCAATTTGTTTACAGTATTTTTGATTTCTACTATTTTATAGTTACTAGAAGCGAGCGTACCACAACTATGTGAGTACCTACAGAACGGTCAGACAGCAGGACCGACGCTTCAGGTATTTCTTCATATGGCTGCGAAGCAACCGTCTTTGTTGGCTGACCATGTGTCTGCCATGAAACAAACCGCGCAACGGTATCCATCTACTGTCTGTTTGGCCGCTCAAGTCATTGGCGCTGTCGGCAGGCTGAGTAAGGCGCGAGCTCAGGATGCCTTGAATTTCGTCTTGGAATACTTGCCGAAAGCCGACCACGGTGCCCAGAGCACCCTATTGAGAGAAGCGGCGGCACTCTGTAGTACTTATCCAGCTCTCTTCAGTCTATTTACAGATAAAGTACTAGCTGGGGTTAGAAAGAATACTAGGTATGTGAGATTAGTTCGCTTAATTTAAGAGTTTTATTTTGAACAAAGATTACGTCTAATTAATTGTATAAAACGTAACACAAAGAATTTATTAGCTAGATGCGAATTGTACAGCAGTCCCGGTGAGTGACACAGGTATATTTATTTGTTCTGTTATTGTGCTGCTGAAGATGGGGGCATAGCCTCCGAAGTGCGCATCTAGCTAATAAATGCTTTGTGTTACGGTTTTTTGGTAATGTTTTATACAATTATTTAACGCCGTAGTGACGATTTTACAATACGTCTAATTAATTTTGAAAATTTGGTAGTATGATCTTAATATGTCGAGTGCCTAGAAAATATTCTTTTAAACACATAAATTTTTTTTTTATAATTTGATGCACACCATCTATCAAAAATAGTGTAATAAATCATACACCTTTTATGTATGGGTGTAAAATTTATTAAAACTAATTTCCAGTACAAACCAATTGAACAATCTCACGTCCGTCATCACATCCAATCAAACGTCGACCCCAACTGCCCCGGTCATTCCCATTACAGCAACATCTATCGCGAACAATAATCACGTAACATCCGGCGGGGTGACTATCGTTAAAGTGGGCGGAACGCCCGCCACGAACGGTATAACGGCTGCGTCATCTAGCAGCTCGACAGCGAACAATGGGGCAGTGCAGGCGCATCAACAACACACCCCTGGCGGTGCGCAGCCGCACGGATACACGCGGCGTGCCAAGCTGGGCGACTCGCGCAGCACAGGTCGCTTACACATTGTCACTAATACTAACACGCACCGTAGCATGACACGACTTAACATACCAGGTAATTAATACACACCGCGCCACTAATCGGAACACATATTACATTAGCATCACGTTGTCATAACATTGTTTGTGCTCGGGTATTTTTAGTCATTCAATCACTAACGGTATAATGACGTTTTCCTAATATATGCCTCTATGTGGATAAGAGGAGCTATGTAGTATTTAATTTTACTGGGCCACTACCCCAGACAATATATCGCAGTAGATTTAGTCATGTTTAAATGTAATGCGATCATTTCAGTACCATTCTGATATTCTGATATTAAAAATACTGCACCTTCTATATAGACAGTTGTGGTTTTCTTTCGTTATCTTTTTTTGTATTTCAAATACTCGAATGTTGTAACTTTAGTTTTAAATTCTATCAAATAAAAGTGATTTGTAAAGGGCCTCTTTAAAATCCACTTTGTTAAAAATATTTTGGGTTACGCATGACTTAAATAATGGTTTATATTGTGATAAAAATCACCAGTAGATATTATATTCGCGTAATTTATGTCACAATATGTTTTGATTTGCATTCTTAGCACGCGGGGCATGTATCTACCATACTATAAATAAAATTCATTTCATGGCTGTATTATTTATTTTCATTAGCAATGTTACTAATTTTATGTTTAGCTAACGGTAGATAATAAATTTATAAACTTTGGCACATCCTAAATAAATTGACTACGAAAAAGCACTTACATTTTTCAATATTCTTCATGAAATGTAAATAAAGATGTATTGTCCTCCACTTAGGTGGCTCTGTTGGGGGTTTGCATAAAAGTATGACACGTTTAAGCTCTTCACAACAAATTAATGCGATTCCGCCATCTACCGCAACGCTGGCCGCACCAACGCCACCCCTATCTAATAACGTTATTGTTACCGGCACTAATAAATGGGGGATACCAAAATTGGGATTTTTAAGCAATAGTACTAATTCATCAGGTATGTCAAATTTAAAAAAAAGGTGGATATTAACGATGTTATAGTGCATATAATCATTATCCTTCATTATCTAGGTGGTGTTACCGTGACAACCATCTCCAACCACACGCATCAGCAACGAAACCACCGACCGTTAAGTCAAGGACCCCTCTCACTATCAACCAGCGTTGGGGGGCACACGAACCAAATAATAATCAACAACAATCAGAGCGACGTAGAAGTAAGCGACACGAACGGCGTGACCGTTAACGGCGCCACTACTGGCACGCCACCTGCTGTGGTTCAAGTGCAAGTGTTGAATAGTGGAGTGGGGAGTAGTACCACGCAGAATATAGCGGTGATCGCAGCAGATGGAACTGGAGCCGTTGGAGTGAATGGCGGAGGAACGGGTGGTTCGGTGGGAAGTGCCAGTAAGTATACACCAATAATTGCGATTGATTGCATGTTTCTTAAGTAGACGTATTTAATACAATGATTGAAGATCTTAGCATCAACAGAAAAACAATTGGGATATTGCTAGATCTGGCAAATGCCTTTGACACTGCTTCACAGAATATACGGTTAAGAAAACTATAATTCATAGGCTTTGAAATGTACTGAAAATTTTCACTAGTTACCTGCATAAGCGAAAACGGACAGTAAAGATAGGTGAGGATTACAGTAATGCAGGTAATATATCATATGGTATACCACAAGGTACAGTCCTTGGGCCGATTTTGTTCTTAATCTACATTAATGATATATTAAGCCGGACGGACTGCAAAATTATTTCTCACGCTGACGATACTGTAATTATAGTAGAAGACGTTGATTGGACAGGGGCTAAAACTAAAGTTGAGTCAGTATCAAACAGAATTAAAAAATTGCTATCGGATAATTTACTACAATTAAATGAAAACAAAATTTCTTTGCTTCTTCTCAACGCAAGCTGGATAAGATAATGAGCTGGTCCGCTTGAATTTAAATGATAATCACACCATCCACAGAACTGATCTAGGAGTTACTTTCGATGAAAATTTAAAGTGGAATTTTCATATAGAAAATATTATAAAAAAGTTAAGACTAATTAACGGTGTACTTTATTTTCTTAGGAATATTATGAATAGACAGACAAAAACCAAAATGTACGTTAGCCTTCCAGAATCAGTTATAAATTATATGATAGGTTCAGCATATGATTACCATTTAGTCAGACTACAGACAACCCAAAATTATAATTTAAAAACAATATTTAAAAAAGATAGGTACTACCCTGCAAATGAACTTTATCTTCCAAATAATATATTGAATATTTTACGCCCAAATTAAACTCAAATATATTTAAAACAATAATTCAACTAAAAAATAATGTGATTAGTCATTCATACCAAACGAGAAATATGGAAAGAAAATCTGTAAAAATTCCGATTTATCGAAAAAATGTTTGTCAGAGATCAATAGACTATTATGGTGTCAAATTATATAACAAAATTCCTCCCAATATAAAAACTTACTCAAAATACAAATATAGCAAAACTTCAAAAAATACAGAAAATATAAAAACTGTCTCAAATCAGTTTAGTAATAATAGGCCTTAATTACAATCTAATTAAAAATTGTAATAAAAATTTCTATGTTCTAATAGTCTAATTATTTTAATTTTCTAATTGGGTATTAGAAAAAGATTACTGAAGGTATATGTTTGGAATGTAGCACTGTACGGGTGTGAGGCGTGGACTATAGGAAAGGAAGAGAAGCGTAGATTAGAAGCACTTGAAATGTGGTGTTATAGGAGGATGATGAGGATTGGTTGGGAAGATAAAGTAACAAATGAAGCTGTACTAGAGTTAGTAGGGGAGAAGAGAAGTATCTGGAGAGTGTTACAGCGTAGGAGAGACAGATTAGTAGGGCATATTCTTAGGCATGGGGGGATTATGCAATTGATCATAGAAGGTAGAGTGGAGGGAAAGAGAGGGGTAGGTAGGCCTAGATTGGAGTATGTGAGTCAGATAGTTGAAGACGTTGAGATGAATAGCTATAGGGAGGTGAAGGGATTAGCTCAGGATAGATCGGCATGGCGTGCTGTTTCCAACCAATCTTTAGGATTGCGGACTCTTTAACTAACTAATAGTCTAATATAAAATTTCTCGTTTAATCAACATTCTTTCAAGTCCATATATTCGTCTCGTCCGCAGTCCGTATTACAGGGGTGCATATAAGATGTTTGTCTTAGGAACTTCTAAATACCACATTTTTATTTTTATTTAATTAAACGATTTAATTAAGTGGACATTTCGTTTGCACGTGAAATCTTAGGCCGTGTTAATGTATCTGGTCCAACAAGTACCGTAACGGCTCGACGCGCCAACAACACGACGGTGACGCTGCTTAACTCTTCCTCCGCGACAACTCCGCCCTCTGTTTCAATACAACGTATGAGTGTGTTCGAACCATACCCTATGCGCGACACGATCCAGCACTTCTGCGAGAAACACCTTGACAAAATCCGTACGTACATGGACAAGGTGTCCATGCGCATTCCGCCGCCTGTACGGTGTACTATCGAAGAACGGCGACAAAAAAAGAGCGCCAAGCTTCACTTTGTATGTCAAGCGCGCGGGCAACATTGTCTGTATTCCAAGACGTTCTTTACTATGCGCACGCGTAATCCCAGAGTGTGGATTCATTTAATGTTCATTGCGCTGCAGGTACTTGAAAAAACGTTTTGCACACGAACTGTTAATCGTGTTAATGAATTCTGCTATTACAGGCCAAATCTCAACATGCCCTGAGTTCGCGTGACGCGAGCGTAACGAGTCTGAAGCACTGCTGGGATATGCTAAAGTGCGAGAACAAGACCTTCCTCACATTGGTCACGAGCGCCTTCCCTTGCGCAAAAGACCAAGAGTCGTTATTGAACGAATTGCGGCATTCCGGTTTCTTCGACGTATTCCAGCTTAGTCCACCTCCGTCATCATCGCTTGTTGTCGGTCAGATGGCCAATTCCTCATCAACTGCAGCCACATGTTTGGGAGGTTCAATTGACCAGCTGGAAGGGGGCGATACAGGTGGGGCGTCACTTTTGTGGGGCTGCTTTTTGTGTACACATCCAGAGCGAGCTGTGGGCTTTTTGAGAGGTAAGAGATGGAGTTCAATACATTTGTTTAAATTTAAGCTTGAATGATAGAGGATAGGGAAAATGGGAAGACCTTCAATTAAGAGATCAATAACCGAGGAAATTTGCTCAGAATAGGCCAGTTACAAAAATTATTTTTATTTTTTCAGGTGATGCACAACCGGTAATAGAGGGCCAATTAAAAGAAAAGAAGGGACGTTGGAGATTATTCAGGCGATGGAGAACCAGATATTTTACATTATCCGGAGCGCATTTGTCTTGTAAAGGATCGGTACGTGATCTTGCGTGGGTGTTGCATTTTCTAGACGTATTGATTTAATTTACAAACTAATTTAGAGTGGCGGTGAAAGTATCGACGTAAATCAAATCCGATCTGTGAAAGTTTCCAGAGGCGCTAGAAATATTCCGAAGGCATTTGAAATATTCACTGGAAATCAAACGCTGATTTTAAAACCTAAAGATGGGAAGAATGCAGAGGAATGGGTACAGGTACGACTATTTGAGTTATTTTTAGATACTGGCAGTTTTATCGTAAATTAAATAATTGCCGATATTTCAGTATAGAATATCACCAAAATACCGTAACTTAAAGCATCTTAGGTAGCACAAGATAAAAGCTAAATAAAATATCTCTGCCACAAATCGTGATTGATATACTATTAATATATATATAATTAATACATATTTATATATACTACTTAATGCTTTAAGTTATGGTATTTGGGTGATATTCTATACTATTATTTAACACCGTAGTGATAATTTTTTAAATGGATATTTCAGTGTTTGAGTATCGTAGTAGCACATTCCCATGCAAAAGAATTGCCTGGCAAAAGTAATTCGTTGCCGGCCAGAGGAATGGCGTCTAGTCGAACGGCGATTTAACAAAAAGAATAAATTGATACATTATGGTACTTTTAATTTAAAGAATCAATCGCGGAACAAAAGTATCTCGATTTTATCTGATAATGCGAACTCTTTTATCACTAATGAAAACGAATAGATGCTATTAATTGATAATTTTTAGAAACTAACTTGTATTTACGTTTATTATTGGTGCTAGTCTTCACTATTGTCACATCATTTTGTGAATTGTTTTGATTTTGTACAAATTGTTTTATTTTGATATGCATCTATAGTTCTATAGAAAAATGGGCTAACGACTATAGAACGAACCCAGAAAAACAAATAAAAACTACGACTACATAACACAATTAACTTAACAATATGCCAATTTGATTTTTTCGACTGATATTATTAACCAAGTTCGAGGCGTATGCAGTTTATTGATAAAATTATCTTTATAGCGCTAGATTAATCATATTTTATATATTTTTTATATTTATATTTTAAGACTATACATTCCGATTATTACGACACTTGCTATATTTTATTTGCTGTTACTATTATTAAATATTTCTGATTAAAATTTTTCTTTTTATATAAAATAGGCTTGGGTAATTTACCTATGAATCGTTCAATTTGAACTATTCATCAAAGTGAACGATTCGTATTCAATATTCCCTATTCTGAAACGAATTATTCACTATGTTATTCGCATTCTGTATTGAAAATTGTATATTGCGATACTACCAACCAGTTATACATCGACACAGATAAATTCGATCTAAATGAATTAATTTTATACGAAAAATATAAACTTGCTTACAAGATGGTAAACGAGCAAACAAAAATTGCTTTAACTCAAAACAGGAACATAAATAGCCACGAAACCAGAAAAAAATCACCTTCATATGAATATTGTATCCACTACTATGGGTTAATACACAACAACGTACAATATTCTTAATAACTTCAATTAACTACCACAAGACATAAACAAAATCAAACAGCCTTCTGATCTTCAAAAAGCAAGCAAAATGTTTCATAGTTGGAAAAAGGTTGATGGGAACATGAACTCTAGTCAGGTGACATTCTAATTTAAAAAAAAAAAAAAAAAAGGTCTTCACTACCAGCATCCTTTTGCTGATAGAAGCTAGTTTATCATAACTTGTAATATTTTCTTTGTTTCTATTTATTATATATAAATATTAGTAAGAATAAAAAAAAATACTGAAGCATAAGATAATAGTAAAACAATCGGCTGCGAATATAAATATTTAAATTCTTATTTAATCTAGCAGTATCATTTAGTCTAACTGTCTAGTCTGCATACACATAAACGTATTCAATACATATTTTAAATGTAAATTAACGGAAGTATATTAATATTATAATTTGTATGACTAGAAGTTCTATTTTAAGTCAGTTAAAAAATAAAATATTTACCTTGTAGTGAAATTGTTACTATAAAATGCCAAAACGAACTAGCTAAATTTGGACGTATTTCAAAGATAATGGGTTATTCAAAGCTATGAAAATATTGTTCGAAATTACTGTCATTTAAATCTGGATCGTTGCAAAATTTATTTGCAAATATAATATTCTTTGATTAATGTTGTCCATGTATATATCGTAAATAACGACTGATCGAACGATTCATGTATATATGAATACTGAATAATTCACCTAAATGAACGACATCTGCCCAAGCCTAATATAAAATGAAACGCCGACTACAAAGAATATGCATTTATTATTCTTATTACAAATGACATCGAGATGTTGTTACACTAATCAGGATGGCATTCAGACTCTGGGAAATATAAAAATATTAAATCGAAAGAAAGTTTTCTGGAAGGGAAAACGAAATTAAAAACAAACTATAACACATAATAATACAACTTAAGCTCGGATGAGGGAAGGGGCTGCGATATTTCACCGTTAGGTTACCGTCCGATATTTGAGAGAAACGTGAGATTGTGTGACTTTGTTAATCTGAATGATTCAGTTGCAGGCGCCGTAGTTGGGCCTCAAAGCCGGCATTTGGCCTGATACACGGTCGGACCGCTTTTACTAGATCGTACGCGTCTTGATATTGACAGCGGCGCCGTTGCATCAAATACGCGATGACGACAGCGGGCGAGCGCGACACCCCCGCATTACAGTGCACCAGCACGTTGCGGCCCGCCCGGACGCAGTCGTCCAGTATCCGCGTGCAACGGCGCACAACTGGCACAATATCCGTGTCCGGCAAGTCTAAGCATTCAACGAACGTGTACGTTATTGTACCGGTACTAGTGACTGACTGACTCGGACAAGACTGAATGCCAACACTTAGCACGTGGGAGATACGGTGAGCTTCGAGAATGGCCGGTTCACAACAGTCTTGGGAGCCCAGGTAAACGTGGCCCGTTACATTGGCGGGTTGGTTGTCTGGTTTAGTGTCAACTACGAAGCCGTATGGCCGAGGTGGCAATGGCATGGCTATGGCTGTGTCTGCCTGTGTCTGTGTACCGTCTCGGTCTCTGTCCGACTCTAGGAACCGGCTTCCGTCCGCCCGTGTCACCACCGTATCGGTATGGCGTAAGGTCCGTTTCCGGTCACGCAACTGCTTAAGTAGACTCATAGTGCGGTTAGAAACAGTATATCGTAATTACAAACTAGCGAATCATTTCAACGCTAATGACTATGAGATATTATGATCGATCAGCGTGGGGATTCAAGATTATTACAGTAACAAATATATTCTTTATTTGATAGTGTAATATTCCGCTAATTACGTATTTAAGAGTAATCTAAAGACTAATTATTTTAAGCTATCGTTATAAATCAAACTTTTATATGTACTAAACATACATGTCATAGAAAGTAGTTTTTAGATATAGAATATAACTTTCATGTCGAATTTTCACTACTAATCCAGTTAATAGCGTGTAATGATTTGATAACGCAGCAAATTGATTTTCAGAATGCGATTTGATATAAACTTCAAAATATGGTAGCAGTCGATTGTAACAAATGTGCACAAGCTGGAGAAAACAAATCAATAAACACTTCGCAACAGCAACTACAATCAGGAAAATTAAATATGATCATCGAATATGATAAAATTGTGAAGCGTGTGTCGTCGTGGTTGCTGGTGCTGAAGGCAGAACTAATTATCGACCGAACGCGACTTACTGCGCGAATCTGCTCTGCGTTCCTTGCTGTAGGAGCGGGATTTGGAGCGTGAGCGGGAACGATTGTCGCCGCGGCCGCCGCGCTCCTGATCTGCCCCGGATCTGGACCGGGAACGCGACGCACTCTTCTTGCGCGATGCGGAACGGGAGCGATCGTTGTTGCGGTCGTTGGCGTTGGCGCTGGTCTTCTTCGGCGGTGTAGGGGAGCGAGATCGAGATCGCGACTTGCTCCTGTCTCGGTCTTTAGCGTCGGGTGAACGGGAGCGGGAGCGTCGACGTGATCGGGACCGTGACCGACTGCTTGAGGAATAGGAACGGCTGCGGCAGCTCTTATCTTCCACGAGACGGATTACGCGTCCATTCAGCTCGGACTTGTCCAACTTATCTAGAGCACTGAGCAAATCGGCGTGGCACATGAATTCCACGATACCCTCATTGCGGCGCTTCTTGTGAGCGTCGGCAAATGTGACCTCGCCGGCCTTGCGCATGTAATCTTTGAGGTCTTGCCAGCTCACGCGGGTGGACAGGTTCTCCACGATGAGACGGTGTTTGGTGCGCGTGGGCGGTCCATAACGATCGTTGTGCGCGCCGCCCCCACCACCGCCGCCGCCTCCTCCTGCCCCACCACCACCACTGCTGTAGCGGTCGTTGCCACCACCTCTATCGTTCGAGCGATAATAATCGCTTCCTCCGCCGCGGCTGGATCCGTATGAGCCCGCGTCCCGGGCGTAGTCACGGCCACGAGGCGTCCCACGAGCCCTCTCGACCGTCACGCGGACACCTAAAATTTTTTTACCGTTTAGTTCGTAAACGGCGTCGTCCGCGTCGCGGTAATCGTCGAATTCGACGAAACCATAGCCGTTCTTCAGTAAAACTTCACGCATGCGACCGTAGCCGCGGAAGAACCGCTCCAGATCGCGCTCGTTCACGCCGTGCGGTAAACCACCCACGTACAGCCGAGTGCCAACCATGTTTACTCTCCTGCAAAGAACTTTGCCATAAGCGGGAAGAAAAACGGACATGATTCGTTTGTCAACAAATTAATAGAGCAATGCTGCAGCCAGTGCGAAATACAATCATTGCAAACAAAAAAACACTCAAATACATATTTAATAGTCACGCAGAATTTTATGATTTAAAAGTTGCCATACCTTATGTAGACTCCTTAAACGTTTTGTAATCGGCTTCTAGATATGCAACTTCGCTTAGATATAAACCATGCGCTGGTGCAGGCCTTAATGCAGGATGCCAAGAGTGCTTCGAAGGCACTTCGAGCATAAGACGGATGTCGCGGCAAGATACAGTACCTTCAGAGACTGCAATCAATGCACCAAGAGTACGCCGCACCTGCGAAAATGGAAGTAATGTATTGCTTGAGAGACAACTAGAAAAAATATGGAAGGTGCGAATATGCCAAATACATATAGAAAGGCATTTAGTTCCCCGCTATTCCCTCCAAAAGTTCTCGAACTTTTCTAGGTTAAGCAACGTGGTAAATCCGCAGTAGATATTGTTTTTCTAGCAAATCTACCATCGCATTAGGATCAGAAATGTTAATAAAACCAGTTAAAATACCTAGTATTACTTACTGAACAGTAAAACCCCTATTATTACAATAAATAATCACAAATCTGTACCAACAAACACACAACAAGGATAGTAAAACAAGCCGACTGTCAAGAATGGCGTCATATCTGTAGCGCCTCACTCGGCTTACGGAGGAAGCGACAAACATGCATAAAAGCGGTAAATTCAAATTAATTACTTGCTTGTACAGGAATCCAGTTGATTTCATAATTACGTTGTAATAAATAAAATCATGAAATTGGTCGTGCATGCAGATAGGCCAACTGTAATTAGTAATGACTGGATTTCTAACTGCAATTATCTCCAGTCGTTCTACATTACGTCTACTAATTTTATTTATTCTTTGTATATCACTCGATTTTCCCATAAAGGTGCGAAAATCGTGAAAGCCTAAAAACATCTTCGAGGCTTCCCGAAACTTCTCCACATCAAATTCTTTTCGACTAAAATGAGAGAAGCTATTTTGAAATTACTAGTAAAATTTTAATTCGTTTCCTTCTTACCCTAGATATAAACACCTATCTAACTCTTGTATAGGAACATAATTAATAGTGTTTGCGTATCGTTCGATCTTCGCATTAGGAATTGCCAATCTGTATAAATACGTCCTGGATATAGCGTTTCGACAATGGAAAGACACGGGTACTTGATACGTCTTTATTACTCTAATATGTACATTGTTGGTATAAAAGTGACTGTTCAGCTTCCTAGTTATCTCCGTTGTACTGAAAGGGTCTCCGTTGTAACTTTCCAAGTCGACATGGGCGGTAGAATGCAGTGCGTGTACTCTAGCATCAGTACGGCTAGACGACACTAGCGATGGCATGTTCTTCAAGCACTTTAACTTTCTTAAAGCGATTTCTATTTGCCCTTGCACGGTTTGCGGGTCGGGTGTTATAACGTCATGGAGCTTTGTTAATTTTTGTAGTCCTCTAAATTGAACAAACGTATTATTATACAACTGAAGATGGAGGTATAGTATTCGAAATGCGCATCTAGCGCATCATAAATACTTCGACTCTTTGCGTGATACAAGTATTATTATAACATTATACAAGTATTATATTACACCGCACGAAAAATTGATAGATTCTACAACTCAATATTATTATAACGTTAAAATTTTATAAATTTTTGATACTTACAAGAAATGGGTTCCAATATAGGATATATTTAATAAATATCGATTCATAATTGAATATTGAAATTGCAAGAAATAATTAAATAAAAATTGCCAGTCGTTGTAAGAATCTTATTTGGACATACAAAAATAAAATAGATTTCCATGCGGTTTAAATCCCATATGATTTCCACGTGACTGATCCATTCATAACCATGGTTGCGTAACCGATTTTAAATTATTATTGTTCAAATTCCGAGATCTTTGTATACATAAATGTTTTCAGAATAGTGTATTCGAGATTTGAATAGTTATATTTCCCATTGGAATATAATTAGCAATTATTTAAGATTTAATTTGCGGGCTACGTATGCAACAAAAATGCACTACCAACTGTCATTAAATGCAGCAAAACAGTGAATGAATTCAAGAGAAAACTTATTCATTATCTTGACAATACGAGTTAAGATTAAAATTATTGTCTTCAGCTCATCCATAACATGAAGTCAACAATATTATGGGAAACACAAAAATAGTGACACCCTTAGATGACGGCATCACATCAGCGAGCCCAGCTAACTTGGCATTTGTTTTTTCCATATTGCTTTACATTATTATATTATCTATAACATTAATTAATCATATTATTTCTTATTTAAATAAAAAAAAAAAATTTTGAACTATCGGATTCCGTTGTATCAATGCGAATGAACACTGCGGCATCGCTGTAACTAGTACGTATATCCGGCTGAAGGTGTCGCTGCCGCGCTGTCTAGCGTGTGCGAGGGGATGGCGCAGCGGACGGTGCGCAAGTTGCTATCTCGAGTTCAACTTGCCGTGTTTATTTTGAGGCGCTAGATATACACGCGCATGAAACGTGTAAGGCAGCAGCCGTTGACTACCAATGAGCTCCGGCAACATACGCAGCAGTGCAGTAATTGGTGGACGAGTGCGTAGACGAGGTGTGCAAGTCTGCGCCCGCCGCTGTTGTCGCCGAACCGTTTTTTTGCATATTATGCGCCAGTTTAGTGCATTTCAATCAACCAATAATGACTTCCTATTGCCTGTAGTAGTGTTGTTTGATTAATATCGGATAAGAATGTGGGTGAAAATTGTACAGGTCGATGCGCGTTGAAACTTTGGATGGATTTCTAAATAGTCAATTCGTGTGTGTGCTAGTGACGCTGAAAACAATCGCACCGAGAGGGGGATTAAATAGAACTAGTAAAGTGGTGACAACCAATTGGCTCCATGTTGGGGGTTTTGAAGCGTCGCTGGAAGCCAAAAAGGTAACAGTTTCGGTAGCATTATGACCCCGTGCGACTGTAGAATTAAATATTCGATGTGTCGGCGGCTCACTTTGTTATATTTAACCGTATTGGATAGGTATGGGAGTAAACAATTACTTCTGTTGCGCATATAATATATTTATGACGACTCGTTTCGCCTGTTTAAGGCATTATCAAGTCTAAACTATCGCAATGTATTACAGGTGTATATACATAAGAATATCGTGACGTATTCGAGAAATGAGCTATACCGTTGCGAATGCTGTAAAATTAGTTTTTTTTTGCAAATTAATCGATTGTCTTATGTAATATGTGCACACTATAGCGGCGTGCACAGCTGAGGGGGTTGGTTCACTTTTCTCTCGCACTGTCAGCTGTTGGACAGTCGGAAGAGTAAAAGTTACATTATTCGATCGATAAGAAATGCATGCATATACGTGCTCTGATGCAACCCTAAATATATGCAATACACTATATCTTATGGAACAATACCATCAGATCTATTATGTATTTATTTTTTGTATTGTTCAATAGTCTTGAATCCTATTCATCCCACACACGTCCTCCACTATCTGACCCACATACTCCAATCTAGGCCTTGCTTTCCCCCGTACTTACCTTCTATAACTAATTGCATAATGTCTAAGAATGTGCCTACGAGTCTATCTCTCGTGCGCTGTAAATACTCTTCAAATATAATGTAGAATATCACCCAAATACCGTAACAAGCATTAAGTAGCTAGATGCGCATTTCGATGGCTATGCCCCCATCTTCAGTAGCACAAGATAAAAACGAAATAAAATACCTCTGTCACGAAAATCAATCACGATTCGTGACAGAGGTATTTGATTTAGTTTTACTTGTGCTACTGAAGATGGGCGAATTAAGTGACTACGTATTGTATTTTAAAAATTATCACTACGGTGTTAAATAATACTATAGAATATCACCAAAATAACGTTACTTAAAGCATTAAGTAGCTAGATGTATATTTCTAAGGCTATGCCGCCATCTTCAGTAGCACAAGATAAAAACTAAATAAAATACCTACCACGATTGATATACTATTATATATATTATATATATTAAATAAATAAGTCAACATGACAGAAGTACTTCAAAATTGGCATATAATATGACCTATAAATCTTTTAAAAACAATACAAATTAAAAATTACAAATTACAAATTATAAATTAACGAAAATAGCAAGTAACAGCAAAAAATATTGGTTTGTGAAATCTAAAATAACCAAAAAATTAATAAAAAAAATAATAATAATAAATTTAAAAATAGTTTTTTATTAAATAAATTAAATAGACAAGATGAAATTGGGTCCGAATCTAAATTCATTAAATTTGATTTAGATTTACGCATGTATATACTTTTATAAGCATTTAACTCGAAATAATTTAAAACACTTTTAAGTAATTTAAGTGAACTAATTTGAATAGGATGACCTGAGTTAGTCAAAAATATGCTCGGCTACAGCACTTCTATCTTTTCTATTTAATCTGAAATGAGCCAAAATGAATTAAAAAATAAAAATAAAAATCCGCTTGAAATGTACATCTAGCTACTTAATGGTTGTTACGGTATTTGGGTGATATTTTATATTATAATTTAACACCGTAGTGATAATTTTTAAAAAATTCTCCAAATACTTCTCTTCTTCCCTACTAACGGCTTCATTTGTTACTTTATCTTCCCAACCAATCCTCATCATCCTCCTGTAGCACCACATTTAATCGAATGCTTTTATTTTACGGTTTCTCTTTATCAATACTCCACGCCTCACACCCGTACAATGCTACACTCCACACATATACCTTCAGTAATCTTTTTCTAATACCCAAGTCAATATTTGATCTTAAAATCTACCATATATTTTACTTCGGTTTTCCTTTGTGATCCCTACTTCATAAATGAGAAAAGTCGGACACATCTTCTATTCTATCATCTCCTATTCTTATCTTAATTTTTCGCTTGCATTCCTTCTTGTCACACGTTGGTCTTGTCTATATTTATTTTCGTGTTATATGCCTGCTTATTGCTCCGTGCATGCCATTTAATGCATTTTAATTTTTTTTGTATAATTAATTAAACTGCAAAACACGGTAAAAGTAAATGATATTTCATAGTAAATATTTAACAATACGCGGGCGTTTTCTACATATAATGCGAAGGAAAACAATTGGAAGTGGTGTGCCAATTTTCATAGAACAATAATTATTGAAATTTGGTTTTAAGGTGTTTCTAATTCAGTGCAGCATTAAAAAAACCACTGTAAGGTTTTGCAAAATTGTGAAATAAAAAAAAAAACGAATTGACTCGCAAACAGTACATTTTTATGTATAGCTTATTCCGAAACGTTTCTGCCGCAAAGATTCTTTAAAGATGATTTATATCTCGGAAGTTTAAAAAAATATTTTGCTGTATTCTAAAACGTGCCCCCGGCAAATCTCTTTAAAAAAACGACGTGTGTCTCGAAGCTAAAGCCAATTTCAGGGTCTATTTATCATAATTCACCGCAGGAAGGTTTCTAAGCATTGAAATTTCTATTCGTTACTTTTAAATAATTGGGTTTTCCTTTACTCGTAACGAATTTTCGCTCAGACTGCAATCATTCACAATGCACCTCGTATATTGCAGAATGTAGACTCGCTTGAAGTTGTAGGTGTTTCTAGTTTGCATGACACGCGAATATCCTCTCCTCTTTGATTAGTTAATTAACATTTCCTTCTGCAGTTAAAGTTTCTGCAAATGCAAATCCAAATCGATACTCTATGCCCTCGCGGAGAAAACTCGATGCACTCTTTAAGGACTTGCATATCAAATCCAAACCCTTAAAATCCACCGAAATTAATATTTAATCCTTTAAATCCTGAGAAATTGACAACCTTATATATATATCTACAGTATTTATTTTTATTACCAATATTCTATGATCAATACCAAATATCCTAATGATAAAAGAGTCGTAAACTTGCAAACAATAAATAATCTATTTATAAACTTATTTTCAAACACCACTATAGCCCAAACATATAATAATTTGTATAAATTATAGATTGACAGTTCTATGAGATGATTACTTCCTGAGTGGGTGTAGAACTTAAATCTGTACAGACGACAGCTATATACTTTAATGAAAATAAAAAAGAATGTAAATAAATGGAGTGTGTGTGGGTGCTGTGGGAGCAAAATAGAGACATTTATTTTTAATAATTTATTGCGCGATAACATTGTTATATCTACGATTAGATAAGAAGATTTTATAGTATCTAGAAATAGCTCATTTTATATGATACCTATTGTATTTGTGTAATTATTGTATTAGCAAAATGTTTGTTTGAGGATTACATAGAACTAGATTTCCTAATCACATCCAAAGATATGTTAAAAAAATAGAATGCCTTCAATTTAATTATTTTATATTCGCAGATAAAATTGAATATTTTTGCATGGGACGTCGATATAAGAATATTTCTTACTGTTTTCTTCAAAATCTGTATCTATTGGAATATTCACCTGTCGTCAAAATTGCAGATTCTAAATTCTTGTGATTAAATCATATGGAAAAATACAAACGCACTTTCGAATGTGTGGAATTTTTAGCAACCAAATATTCAAAGGGGGACCCTTTTCAATTTTTCTATTCCCAGCTTTTTTGACGATATCTACCGAACTGTTGATTCTACAGCAGAACTACTTGTAGATTTAAAATCTTGAAGTATATCACCCGACACAAGAAAATCAATAATAGCGCTCTTTGGGGCATTGTCGGCGTGCCCTGTCATCTATGCTCGTATAAATCAACAAATGCATGTTAGAGATCTGTAGTTATGTTCATATTTCCAAGTAAAGGCAGAGATAGAACAGGGAATCGAAACTGCAACATCTGTGATTGATTTCATATTACGATGGATACGATATTGACTAGTGACCTCACTGTTAGCATTTATATTCCATATATGCTCACTGGCAGGTATCGAAGAAATTGCATAAATTATAAGAACGTTGTCTCTCCATTTGTGGAGAATAGTCCCATAGGTAATATCTAGATTGTGAATATAACGGAGTTTACAAGATTTTAGTTTTTAGTAACGATAATTACTCTTTTTTTCAAAAATCTACGCAGCATTTTATCCCAAGCTTATGCATTTAGTAAATTATTACTTCACGTAGGTTTCTTTACAATTAGCACCAAATCTGATCACAGAATAAAGAATAAATTAACGTTGAGCAATAAAACGCAGAGGTTTTTAAAAAGTCAACAGAAACCTTCTAATAAACCTCCTTGACGAAAGTTTTTTGATTCAATATTTTTTTTGTGGTAAGTTTGATAGAAACGAGTTGAAGTTGAATCGATTTCTTCTAGTATTTTTGAACTTCTAAAGGGGTCAAGAAGGCAAAATGGAGACATGCCATAAAATCGACGATCATTTTGCAAATGGTTTATAGACGCAATTTTTCAAGATTTTCAATTTGTAAATTTTAATTATGATTTCCAATGTATTGAAAATGTTTTATAGATTTTCTATGTGAATAAATCTACAATCTTCCCTTCCGGAAACCAAATCATAAAAACACTATTGTTGAGAAAAAAAAAACCTGCTATTTTGGCATCTTTAATTTGACTCTTGGGAATATTTCGAGGTTCTTCATTCATCGTTGCATATATTAACCACATGCCGGTTGGTTTTGGAGAAACGCATCTTCTCCAGCACCTGGCTGGAAGTGACTAAGCATAAGAAATAAACTTCATTACTTATTGCACTCGTTCATGTTATTTAGTGTACGTTTCGGACGTGATTACTTTTGCTTTGTGTGGCCCTGAAATGCAGATATAACAGTGGCAAAAATACGCTTCGCAAAAATTATGATGGCATTTAGATTTTCCGCCCATTTAAACCATGAGAAACCGAATGGACAAATTTATGAATTTGCAGAGGCGCAGATATTTATCTTGCCCGACTTGAAATCCAAGCAGAACGTATGCTGAATTTGGATCCTTTTCCTGCCTAAATAAATGTTAATTTGCCCACCCGTAATTCTTTGTAATCTCTACATAAGCGCTGCTAATTTATCTTGTAAGATAGTCTGTAGTGTAAGATATTTATATATCTAAAGCTATCCATTATTCGTATAACGGTTTGAAAGAAATATTATTTTAAACGTGCAGTATGATAAATGACCGAGAACACCTTTAATATTAATATTGACTATATAATTAGGAAAGGTAGTAATTAAAACTCGATTTTCTTTATTAGATTGTTTTTCAGTGATAAATCTCTTGTTTGCTCAAGAATACCGATTTAAATTTTAAAGCATTGTTGGTTGCAGTGATTGAGGCATCAACACATACCGATAATTAAACATTTCCTTTTAATCTTTCAGTTGTAGTTGAATATATGCTTTGGTATAATATAATGAAAGGATATTGAAAATGATTTTCGCATCAGATTCTTTGTTGAATTTTTTTAAAGTAGCGAAATCTAATAATAAAATTGCGATTTATTTTCTTAGATGTTATTTAAAGAATATGCAGTTAGGCCCTAATACAAATGTGCCTAACCAGCCCGGTTAGGTCCATTTGTGTCAACTTCAAGATAATTGGAAAACAATCGATACATTTTATGGATAGTATGTTCATTTCTTCTCATAAAATATCTTGGATAAAAAATAAATAATATTTATTTCGTTTAGTAGAGGGTGAGGATAATTTTTCTTTAAAAAAGGCGAATAAAAAAAATACTTGGGTTTTTAAAGTTACTACACAATTAGCGAATAATTATCGATTAGTTCACAATTTTAGTTAATTTCCCAAAAGAAATTTGGTATATTTTAAGTGAAGGATTTTTTTTTTAAAGAAAGTAGTAAGGACGAAATATTTTTAACAAATTTTAGGTAAAGTCCAGATTATATAATGACAGATTTTGACGGTATAATAGCTGTGATAGTTTTTCTTTTATCTGAAAATTGAGACTAGGTTTTGTCGAAATTTGTTCTACTTTTAGACAAAAAATAATAATTTACACACCATGATAAAACTTTACCGAACTCTTCATATGTCTATAGGAATATTTGGTACAGCTGGGTGTAATTTTACATCATCGAAAATTTTTTTGACGTTAAAAAAAGAAGATTTTATACTTTTTAACATATTGCCAAATGGAACTTAGTTCCACGCACAATTACATAATTTCACAATCGATGAAAAAAAAAGCGATGGTTTGCATTGCTGAAATTTCTAAGAAGATAATTTGCAGTATTTAAAGTTTTTGCATTTTTATTGATAGTTTTTTTTTCAAAACAATTACGTATTATATATTTTTTAAAGAACTAGTAATATATGAGTGACAATTAATTGTCATTGCTTTTTTTTTATTAATATGAACGTACTACACATTCACTTAATATAAAAGGCTTTCTGCAATGTTTATGTCAAAATATATATCAACTTAAATTAAAACGCAGCGCAAGTGGAACTGAATTTCAATTTGTATATTTTACGCCGAGGTTTATGCTATAAAAGTTCTAAAATATGTCATTTGTAATATTACGTATCATATATTTATAAATACGAACATGTATTTATAAACATGCACTTATATATTTAATCATCAAATTTAAATAGTTCGCAGAGGTAAACGACTCGAACGCCACTAGTTATGCAACACGCACTTTCAGTGCGATATTTCATACTGGATGGAGTTTGATACATTGCACTTTACGGCACGTAGTCACTTCAGTTCTCGTTTAATATTTCGAGAAATAGAACAGTGCCGTTCGCTTATAGATTCGGATTGCTTCCGCCTGATCTACATATTCGAACAGATAGATTGATCGTACGATAGAAATCGCCAGATTTTTCGTCAGTTTTTCGTTATAAATTATGCACAGAAAATTCTTGGACAAAAAGATTAATATAAAAAATTACACATCCTACTGTGATACATATACCTTTAGTAAGTCTTTCGTAATTTATTATATCTGTATTTTCTAGTTTTGCTTTTATTTGAATTTGGTTCAATTTGTTGACACATTTGACAAATTGACACATTTTCGAGAGGTTCTGGAGCCACTCGCTAGGGTCCATAGAGCCAACGATCGCTACAGCTTCGCTCTTGCACCGAATATCCTATAGATGGCAGCAATAGCGTTGGATCCAGTACCATTATCATTGTATTTATATAGGTGCTGGTGGAGCCAAGACAAGAGCTAGTGAATGCGCGCGAAAGTACGCAAATATACCGAGTATAGTGAGAACTTAAAATAAACTGGCCTATCTAGTCAGACTACTTTATATATAAATATAATGGTTGTATTTTTCGATTTAGTAGTCATACACATACTTATATATCTATACTGAGGTAATCGGTGTTCTCAATGCTTTTATTTATTTGGTTTATGTGCCGGATTGTTTGCGGTCAAAGTCGGTGTTAAATTTTGTGTTTGTAAACTTGCAATTTGCACAATATATTTCGTTACTGTTACAGTCTTTTGTTCTGTGATTTTCAGAGCAATGTCCACACACTTCTTGATTTTTACAATTTGTCACGTTATGTCCACACCTACAACATTTTATGCAACTTCGAATATTGTAATTTGGTCGTACAAATCCGAGGTTCACATATAGGCTATTTTTTTTTTAAGTGGCGGGCTCACCCCTTCTACTGCGCATTAAAACTTAAGAATAGTTTATGCATAAGACCAATGATATAACTATACAATTCAAAAAAATTGAATATATACTGGCCGCTTCAACACCCTGAAACCTTATGCTCGTGAAGCGATGCTCGCCACTGCATTTTTGTCATTTGAGGGTGTGGTCAAAATGACTGCAATGTTGTCATATCGACAGCCAACAAATACAGAGAGTATTATATTAGCATGATTGATCAAAACAAAAAATAAATAACTGGAAACTTTTTACTAAATAGTGGACTTTAATCGAAGCCGTATATATTTATAGATTAAATATTCTCAATCTGAATTTTGCTATGCAGTTTACAATTTGAGCACCTTGTACTGAAGTTTTTTATTCATATATGGCAACAATGGTACTGGAAGCTCAACACTTATGCGCAGTAGAGGCAGAATTAGGTCCGCCAAGATATAAAAAATGACTTATACTTGTTGACTATTTTATTGTATGTTACAACAAAATGTAACTTCAACAAAATATGACCATTTGGAGTACCTATTTTCGTTAAGCAAATACTATTTTGAATTTATCGGTGTCATTTATGTTGTGATTTAAAGCTATTAATTCCGCCGTCAATTCTTCATTTGTATATGCTTTTTGTAGTGTATTAATTATAATGATGGGTTTATTTTTTATTTTGTCGCTTCTACAAAGCATTTGCTGCGTTAATAATTTTTGTAATCTCTTTGATGCTTCCTTTGTGTCAGTTTTGATTATCGTGTTTCCAGATTGCAATTGTTTAACAAATAATATTGGAGCTTGTGCTTTCTTCGGACCACCTTTTTTGACATGTTATATTGACAAAACCACAATTTATTCATTGTCCTACCAATGAATCGCATAACTTTTTGAAATCAAGGCGGGCAATATATCGGTGTAACAATTGACCCTATTCTTAATTGGGTCATCTGTGGATTAGTGTATATTAATATAACCTCTACATTTTTAACATTTGCACGCATGTTCTGGACTATCGCATCGTCAGAAACGGCCAGAATGTTAAAACGTACCGGCTGCGTATTCCCTCTGTTCATTTTGAATTTGGGTTTCGGACAGAAAATTGGCACATCGGTTCTGAAGCTATTTCTGTTCTCGTATATCGTTGCCCCATCGGCTGATTCGCTGATGGAGATATACCGACGGCGCACCTTCATCCATCACAATGTATTCTGATGCCTGTTGCCTGTGCGGATTTGTTAGACAATGAATTTCCTCATGTTCCGAAATATTATTACTAACCTTTTCAGGCAAGCGTAGGGATTGCTTCATCCACAAGGAATCCAATTTTGTTCCGAATACGTACGAAATGAGGAGTTTTGTATACTGAGTGTTACATCGGAAAATGCAACATGCCTTGGATAGCCAGCAGGTTTTCTTTTAATGAGAACCTATTCTCTTCCTTAAGCGCAATTCTTTTGTTAACTATATTTGTATTAACTGAGAGTATTCATTCTTCGTTTTCGCCAACTTTTAACTATTCTCCCCACATCTTAAAATTTTTTTTAGAAGATGATTCTAACAAATATTATTTATAATTTGACGGTTCCATAGCACATATTTTCCATGAAAAAAAGTAAAAGCCGAACAAAATAGAGTTTTGGAAATTATGGCCGCAATAAATTCATTCATTACCAAATATATTAACTCATGAAGAATCTTTTTTTTTCAATCTATTTTGTCTGAAAATAATGAAAATATAATGCAAAGTGAAATTGATAAATTAAATTTAAATTCCTAGAATGGCTATAAAAATTTGAAGTTTCAAATTTTGAATATTTTTACTTTGTTGAATTAAGATAGTGTTTCAGCATGTGAAGACATAGAAAATTCGAGAGCAATCCCCAAAAATATCTTGTCGATGATTGTAAGATTTTTTTTGAACCATTTCGAAATTCGTAATTCTGAAAGAAATTTCAATATAGAAAATGTGATTTTCTGTCCCAAATGGGTAAAATACTTTCAAATAAATACTCATTCTGAATTATTAAAAATTTGTCCATTTTTTTTAATCTGGCCAAAATTCCAATGTAGATTTTTATTCTATAATCAGCGAACAGGGGACCAAAGATAGAAAAATAAGTTGATTCTTCCTGATATTTTATTAGCGTAGTTTATAGAGATTAAAAATTTCTAATATGAATACATTTTTTTTCAAGTGTCCTATTTTTTTTAACACTTTACAATCCTAAACATAGCAAATTCGAATTTAATTTTTATCTCTGCAAATATTGGTTTTACTAATTAGTTTACAATGAATCGTGCTGTAAAAAATATTTATTTCATTTGTGAATTTAGAAATTGCTCTTATTTTTTTTGGCTTTTGTACTTTTTAAGAAAATTGAAACATACACGTTGGCCAAATCAGACTTGGACCAAACGAATTCAATAATTGCTAATTTCCTGTCACTTTGCCTGCTGATTTTTTTTGTCCAAATTCCAATACATCTGTCGATATAATATAACACTCGGTATAATTTGCAAGTCGTTCAATCCATTCTGTATTGGCTAGAAAAATTTGTCTTCAACATAAATTTGGATTAAGATTACCCGATACAAATGCGATTTTTCTTCTTCTAAATTATCCGAATATCAAATATTGACTTAGATCAGTGCCAAAGAATATTCGCCATGTATTTTCACACACTTTGCCATCCCATTCACAATTTTGCAGTAGGGCAAAATACACACACACATGAGTAACATATATAAATATACAAAGAGCAGTGATAAGAGGCTTAGTTTCGTTCATTATACTGTGGTGCCAGATGAAATGGTTTTCTGCCCTTTTACATTTTTACAATACCTATTGCAAATATATTATTGAAAAAAAAATTGATTTATGAATTGAAATAAAAACGTATACATAAAAATGAATGCACATTTCCTTCCAAGAAAACTGACTTATTAACTATGACATATGTAAAAAAATATTTTAAATACAACCAAATCATATTTTCCTACCATTTGTTTGTATATATTATTTAAAAAAAATGCAGTGCATAAGTATATTTAATTTGACCAAATTGTTCGTGACCTTTTCAGTCCATTAAGATTATAAGCCAACGTAGAAATTGTAATAATCGAAACGCACTGGGCAATGACAGAAGTGCAACCACCAAAGTGACGAAATTCCATTTTATTTGGGTCGCCCTGTATTATACCATGTGAATATGAACGTCGTGTATTATAGCTATATAGTATTTGGACGACCGGTTGGTGATGATGTTCTCCTGGTAGCTGAAACACATATGAATGTGTGTGTTTGTGCCACATGTGAGTGCAAGAGATCCATGGAGAAGAATCACGGGTTTTGGTGATGTGTGTTGTTGTGGTGATGTGTGTTGTTGTGGTTATGATAAATGTATGTGTACCTACTTGTTTATATGGTTCTTATCATGGGCTTTGTGTTGTATAGTTTTGGGTAAATCGTAACTCACATGACTAAGAGATAAGATGTTAGTTATCATCACAAATGTTTGGAAAGGAATTGATAATGGGAATAGGAGTTGTTTTCAATAGTTTAATGTGATGTGAATTTGAATTATTGTGAATAAATGTGGGAGGAAGCTTCAATTGAATTTGAGTTTCAAGAAAATTAGTAGAAAGAGTTTCGCTCAAATTGGCTGGTAATGTAAGATTTAGTCAAAAACAAAATCATAAAAGACATCTGCGACAATTTGATTAAAAATAAACATATCAGAAAAACCAATTGTCAAAGTGACAGATAAGGTTCATTTTTGGCACTTTAAATTACTCAGATTTGGTCGAAATGTCTATTAAATTTCTTAAAAATTGCTAAAACTTAAACTTACAATTCAACAAAAAAAAAATACAATTCGTTGTCTTGTTGAAATTGTAAATTATGTGTTTTTTGTTGATTTGTTGTCACTTCCTTTGATGTAACACGTGGTATATTAGAAATCCAAGAGAGACCAAGCTGAGAAAATTGTGTTGAAAAGTTCTTGCACTGTGAATTTTAAAAATTTATGATAAGTATTCAATTTGCAGCAGCAAATGCTATTTTATATTTCGGTTTGGGAATTTTACTTGGGCTTCATGAATTTGTGTCAAATTTAACGTTTTCACACAACGTGTGTAAATTTAGACTGGAATGCCATTTGTCACGTCGTTCTTGAAGAGGATACGTGTTAGGTGACTTTACTAGTTGGCCTCTTTGCATTTTATTTTATTCGCAACGTGTTGACTTCACGATTTACAAAATTTAAAATGCAAGGGAAAAACGATTTTTTTCCTACAAACGATGAAATATCATAATTTTTACTAAAACATCTTCGTATGATTTATAAAACATTTCCCTAACATCTCATCATTAAATCCACCAATCTCCATTCTTTATATAACAATATCCCACGCAGTTCTTGCAAGTTATACGCTCTAGATAATCCCTTTTCTTGTTCGAATTTGACTATCGATTATGTAATTTCTGGCTTGTTGTGTGTGTTATATATTTGCACAAAAGAGGCCATAATTAGCCTCTATATAACATCACCCACACATCTGCCTCTCTTTCTCTGTCGCTATTATTTGATCTGGGCGACAACAAGGATGGCGACTGAATGACTATGTTCACCAAGAATATTGCATGAATATGACCTGTTGGTTCGACTGGGTTGGGTTATTGGCCAAGACAAGAATAGCAGACTGTATGACGGCTGAGCGCTGATCTTGACGTTTCTTCTCTCGGTCTTGTCGTAGAGATGAGTTTTTGGATTTAGAATCTTTCGAACATATTTTTCATTCGATGCAAACGTCCGATTTAAATCAGATTTCGTTGCAAAAATTTGCTCAAAATTTATGCCATTTGAATGATTTTGAAGTTAGTTAGTTGTACCCGTAGGGTGCAAATATGTACAGGATAGCATTTAAATATTTTTTTTATGGAATCCTTTTACTATGTGACATTTTTCGTCAAAGTAGGCATATTATAGAACTACCGACTTAGCGTTCCTCGACAAATAATTCAAATGGAAACTGATTAATTGCCAAATACTTGATAACTAATAATATTTAGAAGCAGATTTAAAGTACATTCGATTTGGAGAAATGTCGAAATAATATTTAAATCAGCTATAAACGGAAAATGTACACCTCAATGTCAAATATGAATCAGCTGTTTCGTAAATGATGGCATATCTTGCGGTGGCAAGTTCATAATGCCACGTATGTATAAGCAATAAAAAATATCTTAAAAAACAACGTGGAATGAAACTTTGTCATACAATATCCATCAACTTAAGACATTTTGCGATTTGCCCGTATGCATTTGAAAAATTGTGCTGACGACAGATGTCGTGAATTAAATACATTATCTAACAAACTGCTTATTAACGTTTCACGGCCTCCTATAAAGACGACGCTGTTGTCTTGAAGACCCGCATACCATGTGTCACAAAACGTTTGTTCAAGCCAAATTCCAAAGTTGCATTGTGCTCTTTGTTTGCGTTTTTTAATTATGTAGCTGTTTTCAAACTTCTTTTCATCCGTTGAAATTGCAACCTTTTCAACAAACAAAAAATGATGTTAAAAATTATCACTACGGTGTTAAATTATAATATAGAATATCACCCAAATACCGTAGCTTAAAACATTAAGTAGCTAGATGTACATTTCAAGCGCTATGCGCCCATCTTCAGTAGCACAAGATAAAACTAAATAAAATACTTCTAAATAAATAAATAAATATACTAAATAAATTGATAGTATATCAATCACGATTCGTGACAGAAGTATTTTATTTAGTTTTACCTTGTGCTACTGAAGATGGGCAGATAGCCTTCGAAATGCGCATCTAGCTACTTAATGCTTGTTACGGTATTTGGGCGATATTCTATATTAAAAAATTATGTGTATGTAATTAGTCGTCTACGTTCTTTTTGACATATTAAAAAAAGTGGAATATTTCTTTCTTATTTATTTTTGGTAATTTCAAGAAGCATTTTTAGAAATTAAATTATACAATTTTTTTCAAAATGTATACCTTAATTTCTAACGTTTCAACGCCTGACGAAGATTTATTCAACAATAATTGTTGTACCGGTGAATTTATTCGCGACTAATTTTCGTGTCTTTATAATTTCGTTAATTTAAACCACTACAAACGATATAGTTTATGTCACTGCCAGCAAGATTTATACCAAATGTAATGTGCATAGATGCAAGTAATCGTAATTTTTTTTATAGGTCACAAGTGTTTCTTTTCAACTCGTTTGTAGTTAGCAGTGATAAATATCAATGCTTACTGTTATATGCAAATCGACTGCGAAGTAAATGTTATTCACCTAAATAAGAACTAGTGTTCTTGGTGAGATACATCACTGATAACATTCGGTTGCAACACATTAGCGATGTGTAGTTCACTCGCGAACCGTTCACTCTGAACGGTTCAATCAATGTACTGTGACGATGTTTTGCAACGACCTATAGGTCACTATGACCTAGTTCGTGAACTATAAACTACATGGTGAACGGTGTACGTATTGATGTGCTTGTACTAGGTCGTGTACTAAACCGTTCATAAATCACAACGGCTCGTAAACGATGCAGTATAGTATACATCACATATACAGTACCAATAGCAGTACTAACATTTATGTGATAAACTGTGTTGGTGTTCGGAACGAAATTATATTTGTTTATATTTATGTTTTGTATAATTTATAAACATGGTTGGTTTTTCATCCTCCTTTTAAATTTAAAATAAGTATTGAAATATTTCAATTTATTAATTTTTTACTATTTAATATTTTTATATTGAGAAAAGAAGAGATTATTTTCAGTATGTGCATGTATTTCATATAGGTCGTGATCTAGTTCATTTAAAAAAGATGTAGTAGTTCACGATCTATAGTTCGTGAACGGTACATTGAAATGAACTACGAAATACGAACTAGGTCCTCAAAGTGACCTACAGTTTGCCATCGCTACAACACATCGATCTGGTTCTTGGTACATGCAACGTTACAACGATTCTACGGTGCATTTTCGAATCACGATGCTCAAATAAGTACAAATTGCGTTAAATAATCGGTCGTTCAATCGACAAATTTTTGCTTTATCTTCATTTCCTAGTCGTCAGTGCTGACAGCTGTCAAATATATTTAGCTCAGACCATTGTAAAGGCGTAATAAAAATTGCCCGACTTTATTATACCTCGGGTGAATTATGATTTGTTTTGATTTTGTACACATCGTATATCAGTGGGTATTTTGTAAAGGGGCCGAAAAGTGGGCACTATTCGTGGGCACTTTGCCAGCAGTCTATTTTTTGCGCGGACATAAACTTTCGCGCGCTTCTGTATAATGGTAATATATACACTTTCCGTCTATATTTATTGTAGTATGCAAATAAACGCGACTTGTCGATTAATATTATTCGCGGTATGTAGAATTGAATTCCATGCCAAAATATCGACCATCGTATTCAAGGTGAATTTATTAGGCGCGGAGAAAATTGGGTTATCTCCGAAGACGTGCATTGATAAATTTAGCGTTTTTTTAAAATAAATTATGGCAACAGTGTATTTTATGTTGTTGCGAAATAAATAAATAACGAAGAAGAAACATTTTCGACCGAATCAAAAATTGCGACGTGGTTACCATAAAAGACGCTTCATTTATTTATTAAATTTGTTATTATTTCAAAAATAAATACTTTTTCACTTTTGACATTTAGGTCCTTTTATAGAACAGTTAATATCACCCAAATACCGTAACTAAAACATTAAGCAGCTAGATGCGCATTTCGAAGGCTACGCCCCCATCGTCAGTAGCACAAGACGAAAAACAAAGTCTCTCTTACGAATAATATAATTATAATTATTATTTATAATTATATTACAATTTTTATTTTCATATATATAAAATATAATTTTATATATACGAGCCTCCTTAAATTCGACATCGATATTTTTTAATGCCTCGCTAGTTTTCTAAGAAATCGCAAATAAATCAGCTGACGTGAAGATGTTTCAATCAAATGTATGAAATTGGGTAATATTATTTTATTACATATATGTCACTTAATGTTCTTGCACAAGTTACTTTAAGGTATATTTTAGGATCATATATGCTGGCAATGTTATCGAGGTACAGTTTTACTATGAGCGTTAAGAAAATAGCAAAAATAAGTACAAAAAAAATACACTAAATATTTTTTCCACATACAATGAGAGTCTTTCATTTGTTCTAAATATAAAATTAATATCGCCTTATATAATCCCACAGAAAATAGAATTTACTTCCTATTAGTCGGTTACTTGAAAAAAAAAATTGTTTTTTTCTCTGTAGTCCAATGATGATGCAATAAATTTATAATAAAAATTGTGGCTGAAATTCTAAAAGTTTGATCTTCTTTAATTGAAACTGAATCCCAATAGGTCATCAGAAGTTAACATAAAAAATAATCAACCATTCTTTCATAGCGAAAGAAGTTCAAGTTGAAACTTTCGACTATAGAATTTATTTTCGCTAAAGACTTTTTTGGGCCCGAAAAATTCGTTAATTTATTTTTTAAACAAATTGCACGCATTTCAAATAAATATGTGCGCATTTGAAAAATAGTTTGTATTTTCCAATAGAATTTCATATACCAACCTTTTTACGGCATATCGCATTCAATTTGACACACTTCGCCGAGGAACTCGTCGGATATTGTCATATCGTCATATTCAACATTATCATGACGAGGTTTTGATATATATGATGAATATCCCAGCTCATGAAAATGAAAAAAAAATTAGTTAAAATATTTTTTCAGATTGATTTTTTTTTTATACAATTTTGAATGTTACATTGATTACCTGAATTTTTTTTTATTATAGAAAACAGTGCAGAAACGTTACTAAATGAAAGAACCATATTCAACATTATCATGATGAGGTTTTGTTTGTATGATATAATATATGACAGCTCATGAAAATGTAGTTAAATTTTTTTTTAAATTCAAATTGATTTTTTTATACCAATTTGAATGTTACATTTATTACTTGAAATTTTTTTTTTGGAGAAAAAAGTGCAGAAACGTTACTAAATGATTCAATATTATCATGATGAGGTTTTGACTTTTGATATATATGATGGATATGTTGGCTCATTAAGAATGAAAATAATGTAGTAAATTTTTTCAATTCAAATTTTTTTTATGCTATTTTGAATGTTACATTGATTACTTGAAAAAAAATTGTTTGTAGAAAAAAGTGCAGAAACGTTACTAATTGATTAAACATTATCTGATGAGGTTTTGACTTTTGATATATATGATGGATATGTCAGCTTATTAAAAATTAAAAAAATTGTAGTAATTTTTTTTTCATTCAAAATCCATTTTTTAATACAATTTTCAATATTACATTAATTACTTGAAATTTTTTTTTGCTAAAAAGGTTGCTAAATAACAAAACTATAATATCAATGTTATTCTAAAAAAACGGGGATGTTATTTTCACTTTAAATGACAAAACTTTATGAAAATTCAAATCATCTTCGTAAAATTAAATTTTCATATCAGAATTTCCAAATTATATATAAAATTATAAAAAAAAATCATAAAGCCTCTACCATATATGACAATTAAAAATTATATACATCCTTAAAAAGTGGAAACTTTCACCTTTTTTTTTTTTGCTAAAAAAAAGTTGCTAAATGATAGAATCATAATATCATCAATGTTGTTCTAATAAACAGAGATATTTTGTGAATTATTTTCACCTTAAATAACAAAAGTTTATGAAAATTCAAATCATCTTTGTAAGATTAAATTTTCAAATCATAATTTCCAAATATTAAAAAAATTTCATAAAGCCTTTAACATATATGACAAATAAAAATTATATACATCCTTAAAAAATGGAAACTTTCACATTTTTTTTTTTTTGTTTTGCTAAAAAAGTTGCTAAATGACAGAACCATAATATCAATGCTATTCTAAAAAAAAACGGGGATATTTTGTGAATTTTTTTCACCAATTCTCTTCCCAATTCTTTTACTAATTCATCAATTATTTCACCAAAATGACAAAAGTTTATGAAAATTTAAATCATCTTCGTAAGAATAAATTTTCAAATCATAATTTCCAAATATAAATTTTTTTTCATAAAGCCTCTAGCATATATGACAATTAAAAATTATATGCACCCTCTTAAAAAGTGAAAACATTCACTTTTTTTTTTAAATAACGCAATCGGTTCTTGCATTATTATTATTTGGTGTATTGACCTCAGTTTTTAAGTAAATTATGCTTCGATTTTTTTGGTCAATTAAAAAATCTTCTCCTTAAACACTTTGTATTTTAATTTAGTAACAGCTACCACATTATTATCTTATCAATGCGGAAATGAGCGCATATGAGCTCATTATCCAAACACAATAACATTATCATCAACAGTTACAATTTTTTAATTGGAATAAAAAACAACTTTCCCATCATTAGTGAGTTGTTTCAGACAACATCGTCAAATTGTGGATACATGAACAATATGCATTATATTCCTTTATTTAATTTTATATTATAATTTTTACGATTTTCTGCTCATTAGCGATGTTCTTTTTAAATAGTTTCATTACACGTAATATGAGTATAAAAAAGTTACATTATCGCTGTTTCTATTTTAAAATGTGAACATTTTATTTAAACATCAGCAGTTTTTTTTTTGCTAAGCCATTTGTATTTTATTTTAAATTTTAATAATCGGTTGTTTTTAAATTGTTAAAATATACAATTTATTTTATTTTTCGTTTCGTTCAAGACCAGCGTTGGGTATTTCTAAACCATGAATTTTTGTGTCTGTCAAAAATACTTTAAATAAATTTTTATTTTTCATGCAAAATATCTACAGCCTTTACAAATGACGTAATTTTATAAATTTAGAAGAAAAAAAAAACCATTTTTTTACAACACCTCTCATTACAATATTCTCTATAAAATTATAGTTTAATTGCAAAAATGTATTTTAAATTGTCCTAAATTTCCCCCCCAAAAAAAATACATTAGCTACTTTATTTTATGCACTCATGATACTTTAATTGCGATACTTGTATTTTTAATTACTATAAAACTATCTACTGATTATAACATTTAATTAGTGCTAATTAAACGTAATTAAACGAATGATTCAGAGCTCGAAAACAATTGCATCCGAATGTGCTTGTAAAATTGTAATATTATAGCTTATAAATAAAGATAACCTTCACTCATTGGGGATACAATTTAATAACATTGTTTTATATACAAACATGATCCAAGTTCAAGTTTATTGAGCTATTTTTAGATAACGGCCCCGATAAAATTTTATTGTATTGTAAATTGTAGTGCATAAGAAAATTATAAGGCGCCTCAAAATATTATTATCGAAAATTAAAAAAATGTTATACTTCTATATAATATTATAACAAAGTAAAAGAAGAGTATAGTGTAGGTGTGAATGTACAGGGAGAGAAAATATATATGTTGAGATTCGCCGACGATATAGCTATATTGGAAGAAAGCGAAAAGAATTTAGAAAGGGTATTGAATGGTATACAGGCAGTATTGACTAGGGATTTTAACATGAAAATAAATATAGGTAAAACTAAAGTGATGAGGTGTGACAAAAAGGAATGCAGTAGAAAAATGAGGATCACAATAGGAGATAATAGAATCGAAGAAGTGTCAGATTTTTGTTATTTAGGCAGTAGAATCACAAAAGATAATCGAAGCAAGGTAGATATAAAGTGTAGGATAGCACAGGGTAGGAAGGCATTCGTAGAAAAAGAACAGATTTTAAGATCAAATATTGACTTGGGTATTAGAAAAAGATTACTGAAGGTATATGTTTGGAGTGTAGCACTGTACGGGTGTGAGGCGTGGACTATAGGAAAGGAAGAGAAGCGTAGATTACAAGCATTCGAAATGTGGTGTTATAGGAGGATGATGAGGATTGGTTGGGAAGATAAAGTAACAAATGAAGCTGTACTAGAGTTAGTAGGGGAGAAGAGAAGTATTTGGAGAGTGTTACAGCGTAGGAGAGACAGATTAGTAGGGCATATTCTTAGGCATGGGGGGATTATGCAATTGATCATAGAAGGTAGAGTGGAGGGAAAGAGAGGGGTAGGTAGGCCTAGATTGGAGTATGTGAGTCAGATAGTTGAAGACGTTGAGATGAATAGCTATAGGGAGATGAAGGGATTAGCTCAGGATAGATCGGCATGGCGTGCTGTTTCCAACCAATCTTTAGGATTGCGGACTCTCTAACTAACTTCGATATTGAATTAATTAAACATAAATGTAAACATTCATATTCGCTTTCGAGCTTTATTTTATTTTTGATAATATTTTCTGCTCTAATATCGATTTTGTATTTATTCGAATAAGTATACATTTCAATTCCGGATGTAAATATTTTTAAATTAAACTAATCCGAAAATGCACTGAATTTTCTTACACTCCCTTGCAATTTTATGCAAGGGAGTGTAATTCTTAAGCAATTTTTTTAAGGAACAAATTTTGCAGAATCAATTTCTATTATGGAAAGTTTCGTGGATAAAATGAATAAAAAGTATTAAAAAAAATAATGAAATCAAGCATCCCGAAATTGTATATTAAAAAATTAATTAATCTGAGTAATTTTTCTCGTCTTTTTCCTTATATGATATTTTAAACTTGTATAAAATCTTGAAAGTCAGATTTTTTAAATTCAAAACAAACGCTATTAATGTATATACAATTAGCTGACATTATTCGCGGCAATTTGTTAATAATGAAAGACAAAATATGCTGATAAGAAATTAACCAGTTAATACATTAATAATAGTAATTAAAAAATATATGATGGATTTTTTAAAATCATATAGTATTAGCCAGCTGTATCGAATTGTCTTACCCCCCTGCGTTACCTTCTATAACCAAATTCATACAATTAATTAGGATATTAAATGATTAAAAGGTTTTTTTTTCTTCATTTGGACGTCGATTAATTAATTGAATTATAAATACATTGATTTTTTATTTTATTTTTGATCTTTTACACGAAGACGATTTAAAGTTGTTGTTTCGTTACATCTAGTACCATAACTGGGAATTGTATTCTATTTTTATATGAATGAGGTCTTTAACTATTTCTAGGCGAGGTTAGTTTTGGGTTCGGTCCACAGCTAATAATTTATTCAAACGATATAACAAAACAATATCCCCAAACATCATTACTTTACACTGTATAGGTTACAGCTGAAGACGAAAATGACACAAAACTAACTCAGGGTTTGTTTTTATTACGCTTATTAATAAAATTATTTCCTTTTATTACAGGTAGATGTCTTACAGTCAAATTTTTAAATTTTCGCCGAGTTTAATAATGCGAAAAAAACACGAAGAAGTTAAAATGTAAGTAATATTTTGCATATATTCGATATTATTCGCAACATTTTTACTGCTGAAGAAAATTCGTTAATATTTGACTGATAAATTGAATTTTATTTTATACAATCTCAAAATTAATTGTCAACATAATTTTGACTTAATAAAAAAATATTTGTTTTATGTACAATTTAACGAATATTTGATAAAAAAATATATTGGCATACTAACAAACTGTGGTAAAAGGAAAAACTGAGTACTGAATACAGGAAAAATTTGTTAAATAAATTTCGTTAGTTTTCTTGTGGTAATTAAAGCTACTCAGCAGTCCAAACTGCGTCTTCTGTTCGAAGAGGATTATATAAGTTTGATTGCCGTTTCCATAAGTATTTAAGCTTTTATCAGACTTTTTAATGGAATATCGTGGTCGAGTCTGATCTGAATACCGACTCTAATTTGTAAAATGATTTTGAAAACATATAGCGTAATTGCACACGGCAACCGCTGGCATATTTTACTTAAAAAAAAAAACTCGTATCCCATTCAAAGCGCAATGCCGCCGTTGATAAGCGACCATATTTTTAAATCTTTTACAACCTGTCTTGTGGTGCAAAATGCGCAAAAAAAGGTATAGAACAGAATCTTGGGTAATCACTGGACGATGGCTGTGTTTTTTTTTTTGTAAATATAACGCACCAAGACGATGTCCCAGACGTATAGATATGAAACCCTTTTTATTTGAAACGTTGCCAATGTTCATTGGAATCATGGACATTTTTTGACATATTATTGGCTCAAGAAATTTTAATGGTTTCACACGTTGATGGCCATATGGCTACTTCTGAATATCAAATGTTTGTCAAACATTCTTTGGTTTTTGTATTTTTTTATGAATACAACAAGCATTAGAAAATAAGTACTTAACTTTTTAGTCCATCTCTTCTATTCTCTAACACTTCCAAACGTATCTCTTTGACTCCATGAAATCTATCTCGTCTTTGTCGCTTTATTTACGTTTCTTCTGCTTTAGTTTTGTCTTTAAAATGTTTAAAATCAAATGTTTGTCAAACATTCTTTGTTTTTTGTACTTTTTGTGAATACAACAAGCATTAGAAATTAAGTACTTAACCTTTTAGTCCATCTCTTCTATTCTCTAACACTTCCAAACGTATCTCTTTGCCTCCACGAAATCTATCTCGTCTTTGTCGCTTTATTTACATTTCTTCTGCTTTAGTTTTGTCTTTAAAATACGAAGATATTTCGCAATCTCACATTTTTATATTTGACTGAACCGAAATTCACACAATTGATGAAAATTCTTCAATATATATATATTTTTTAAATATTTTTTATATTGTATGTTAAATTTAACAATTTTAATAAACGTCAGAACAAAGTTACAGTAAAAGAGATCACGGTTAAGTAAAATTATAATTAAGGTGTTTTTTTAATAATTTTTTTATATACAAGACTTAAAGAATTTTAATGGTTTCACACGTCTATGGTTATATGGCCACTTCTGAATATCAAATGTTTTTCAAATATTCTTTGTTTTTTGTAATTTTTATGAACACAACAAGCAGTAGAAAATAAGTACTTATTATTTTAGAGGAGATGGTCTTCTATTCTCTAACACTTTCCAAACGTATCTCTTTTCCTTCACGAAATCTATCTCGTTTTTATTTCTCACTTTATCTAATGTTTCAATTTTGCGTTTAAAATACGAAGACATTTCGCAATCTCACAATTTGACTTGACCGAACTGGCATCACTGTACGTACATTCTCACACATACATTCCTGCATTCTATTCATTCCTTCTGCCAATGATATTTTCCCATTGCTTCACGATTGCTCTTCGGCCATATTCTTCGGTTCCACGGCGTGTTGTCGTCATCCGTAATTGTTCGTAATTTATTACCAGCGGAATCGGGAATTTTAAAATTTCGCAGGTTGACAAGAACATTGCCGCAAAGGCAACGCAGATTCTGCCGCTGAATTGTTAAAATTATTAACATTTACCGGATTAATGAGCAGCGATAAAAAAAAAAAACACTTATTCTGCAAAGTCAGGAGTTTTATAGTTTGAATTGTTCTTTTAATTAAATAGAAGCTTTTTTCAGGGAAGAGTTTTTGTTTTGCTTGTCCTATTTATAGACACGTGCAAAATATATTTATGAAGAATTGCGAGAATTTAATGAAAATTTGATTATTTTATCTACGGTGCTATTAAAATATTATAATTTATATGGAAAGTTTAAAAAAATTCACTGTAAATATTAATTTCATTGAGGAAATTGCATTACATACAATAATTAATTTTGTTAAATTAATTGTTAATTGTTAAAACTTCCAAATAACATCTTGGATAGAATTTTTTTTTCATATCACCCGATTACGGTTGAATAATAGTAAAAAAAAATAATTTGCTTGAAACAATTTAGACGAATATTAAAATAAATGATTATATTTTGATTTTCCATTTTTTTCACATCATTTTTCACTTTTCAAAAATTTCTATTGCGGTGTAACATGTAACACTATAAAATAAAAGTAAGCTTATATTTAAAAGCTTTCGCTTCTATTTTTATTATGACCTTTTATTTGGTGATTTTTCATAATTGTTTATTTTGATAGATTTTTTTTTTGTTATCGCATAATTCTACCTTTTTTTTATTATCTTGAAATGAGCATCTGTTACTTTTTATCTGGACTAGGTAAATGTTTGTTTATCGAGACGGTGTACAGTTAGCAAAATAACCTAGAATTTATATTTTCCCATGAGCCTTTCCTATTTAGACATCACAGCATATACAGGGTATGCAAAAATCCTAGAAATTGAATTCATAACATACGATTTTTTGGTACATCACAATAATTAAATTGGTTAAAATTTTACTCGATGTAAAAATTATTTTTTAATTAAAGGAAAAATATACAACAAGTTGCGTTGTATTGAATAATTTTTTCAATTGCTTAAAAAAATAAGAAATACATCATTTTATACATCAAATTTCTACGTTTTTTTTTTTGTAAATTAAAAAATTCTTTTTGTCCACCAAATATAATATTTCAAAGCCCCAAGACCTCAATTCAACTTCTTGTTCCGAGTACTTCATATATGCATACAAACCACACACTATTTAACCAAATTAAACTATAAAACGTTTTTAGTTGTTTGCTTATTCCATTTACGATGTTACAAAGACATTCGTCGCATTTACGTTTATGAATTATATTATTTTACTCGTTCAAGTGTATTTAGAAAAATTGATATTTACCCACGCATGTAGTCGTAACCTGGGATTAAGCCATTCGTGGTATAGTTTACGAAATAAATTGAATTAATACTTAATATTGTCGTCAAATTTTTATGATGCTAAAGAGAACAAAAGAAGAATGTGATGTATAATAATATATTAAAATGATTCTTTCGTGCTAGCATATAACTGCCATTCAAATGTTTTGAGGGAATTTAAATAAGCAAAATGTATTTAAAAAAATATTAAAAAAATCTAATATTCAATAGGTTTTTCATCTAATATATAATTTTGCGCAAAAGTTCTTAGTTAGTTAGAGAGTCCGCAATCCTAAAGATTGGTTGGAAACAGCACGCCATGCCGATCTATCCTGAGCTAATCCCTTCATCTCCCTATAGCTATTCATCTCAACGTCTTCAACTATCTGACTCACATACTCCAATCTAGGCCTACCTACCCCTCTCTTTCCCTCCACTCTACCTTCTATGATCAATTGCATAATCCCCCCATGCCTAAGAATATGCCCTACTAATCTGTCTCTCCTACGTTGTAACACTCTCCAAATACTTCTCTTCTCCCCTACTAACTCTAGTACAGCTTCATTTGTTACTTTATCTTCCCAACCAATCCTCATCATCCTCCTATAACACCACATTTCAAGTGCTTCTAATCTACGCTTCTCTTCCTTTCCTATAGTCCACGCCTCACACCCGTACAGTGCTACACTCCAAACATATACCTTCAGTAATCTTTTTCTAATACCCAAGTCAATATTTGATCTTAAAATCTGTTCTTTTTCTACGAATGCCTTCCTACCCTGTGCTATCCTACACTTTATATCTACCTTGCTTCGATTATCTTTTGTGATTCTACTGCCTAAATAACAAAAATCTGACACTTCTTCGATTCTATTATCTCCTATTGTGATCCTCATTTTTCTACTGCATTCCTTTTTGTCACACCTCATCACTTTAGTTTTACCTATATTTATTTTCATGTTAAAATCCCTAGTCAATACTGCCTGCATACCATTCAATACCCTTTCTAATTTCTTTTCGCTTTCTTCCAATATAGCTATATCGTCGGCGAATCTCAGCATATATATTTTCTCTCCCTGTACATTCACACCTACACTATACTCTTCTTTTACTTTGTTTATTGCATCTTCTATATATAGATTAAATAATAACGGTGAGAGTGTACATCCCTGCCGAACTCCCTTCCCTATTTTTGCTACCTCTTCTTCCCCCTCAATTCTAACTAAGGCAGTTTGGTGTTTATATAAATTAAAAATTATTCTCCTATCCTTATAATCTATACCCGTTTCTTTTAAAATTCTAAACATTATGTCCCAATCTACATTGTCAAATGCCTTTTCTAAGTCTACAAAAGCTATGCAAGTTACCTTTCCTACCCTATTTCTTTTTTCTACTACCGTTCTTAGTGCTAGAATCGCCTCCCTCGTCCCTCTGTTTTTCCTAAAACCAAACAATATATATACAAAAGTTCTATATACCAATAATAATTATGTACCAATAATAACAATTTATATATATACCAATAATATTTTCACATTTATATTAATTATACGCAATAAAAATGATCGCGTTTTTTGTATGTCAATGTCTTCATTTATAATCGACTTAATTGCCAAAAAGAGATTGATCGTAGAGAAACGTACGTTCCATTTCCTTTTGTAATTATAATAATCGTCCATTTTGATGTAAAAAACAATTTAAACGTGCAATATTATTATATCAACCGGCGGTATTTAAATTTATGGCTAATTATACAATACAACCACTAATTAGTCTTTCAAGAGCAATGTCTTGAAAAAATTTGCATAATTTCTTTAATTGCCCGTGCGAATATCATTTCGATTAAATTATTTTTTCGAGGCATATTAACATATTTATTTTCGAAATAAAGATGGGTATGTCCATTAATTTAGAACAAGGCGAAATATTGACTTGTTCAAGTCTGACGCATTAAATAGTATCTACAAATTTTTAATTTTGATTTGTTCAAATAATTCTTATGTATATACAATTTGAATTTTGTTATTTTTTTCAGAATGAAAGCTCTAATGGTCCACTAAAACAGACATATAAATAAAATCGTATTAAATTAAGATATTTATACAAACCACTTTGGTATTTATAGCGCGGGGTTTTCAAAAAAAAAAAAACAAGCTCACGTTTCGGGTGCATTAATCAAAAGTATATTATTAGGCGTGTTCTCGCGGCTGTAGGTAAGCAAGTAACGTCGTTACGGTACCACCATCAGATTAAATTTGTTAATTTTTGAATTTATCATCGGCCACGTTAGAATAAATCTCAGATAAAATGCCCAGATAATATCCGAGTCGTAACGAATTGTTGGAATACGCAATTAATTTTTTTTTGGATAAAACAAAACGGTTTGCACCCCTAAACAGATCTGTCTTGAAAGCAAGCCCTACAAGAATTACTGAATATTTCAAGACGTAATTTTATGAAACTATTTTTTTTTTTTGTAAATATCTTCCATAATTTTGATTTTATTATTAACATATTTTAAACCGTTTATTTTATAAAAAAATTCTTTAATCCGTTCTCGTGAAAAATTTAACGTACATGTGCAAATTAAATTATATTTTCCCTTAAGCCTTCGCTGCGTAAAATCCCAGAAATGGTCATAAACAAAAAATATCTACCCTACTGTATGATGTAAGAAAAACGTCATTTCTAGTTATAAATGGAATTTGTTTTAGATTTTTTGATAGCTTAAAGTGTCACGAGGTAAATTCATTTTAGGTAAGTCATAGAAAAGAAAACTATAGGACCATTAGCCTACTATCACATGCATCGAAGATATTGTTAAAGATTATTTATAGGAGATTAGAAAATAAAGTAAAGGAAAGGCTAGGAGAAGATCAGTTTGGTTTTAGGAAAAACAGAGGGACGAGAGAGGCGATTCTAGCACTAAGAACGGTAGTAGAAAAAAGAAAGAGGGTAGGAAAGGTAACTTGCATAGCTTTTGTAGACTTAGAAAAGGCATTTGATAATGTAGTTTGGGACATAATGTTTAGAATTTTAAAAGAAACGGGTATAGATTATAAGGATAGGAGAATAATTTTTAATTTATATAAACACCAAACTGCCTTAGTTAGAATTGAGGGGGAAGAAGAGGTAGCAAAAATAGGGAAGGGAGTTCGGCAGGGATGTACACTCTCGCCGTTATTATTTAATCTATATATAGAAGATGCAATAAACAAAGTAAAAGAAGAGTATAGTGTAGGTGTGAATGTACAGGGAGAGAAAATATATATGTTGAGATTCGCCGACGATATAGCTATATTGGAAGAAAGCGAAAAGAATTTAGAAAGGGTATTGAATAGTATGCAGGCAGTATTGACTAGGGATTTTAACATGAAAATAAATATAGGTAAAACTAAAGTGATGAGGTGTGACAAAAAGGAATGCAGTAGAAAAATGAGGATCACAATAGGAGATAATAGAATCGAAGAAGTGTCAGATTTTTGTTATTTAGGCAGTAGAATCACAAAAGATAATCGAAGCAAGGTAGATATAAAGTGTAGGATAGCACAGGGTAGGAAGGCATTCGTAGAAAAAGAACAGATTTTAAGATCAAATATTGACTTGGGTATTAGAAAAAGATTACTGAAGGTATATGTTTGGAGTGTAGCACTGTACGGGTGTGAGGCGTGGATTATAGGAAAGGAAGAGAAGCGTAGATTACAAGCATTCGAAATGTGGTGTTATAGGAGGATGATGAGGATTGGTTGGGAAGATAAAGTAACAAATGAAGCTGTACTAGAGTTAGTAGGGGAGAAGAGAAGTATCTGGAGAGTGTTACAGCGTAGGAGAGACAGATTAGTAGGGCATATTCTTACGCATGGGGGGGATTATGCAATTGATCATAGAAGGTAGAGTGGAGGGAAAGAGAGGGGTAGGTAGGCCTAAATTGGAGTATGTGAGTCAGATAGTTGAAGACGTTGAGATGAATAGCTATAGGGAGATGAAGGGATTATCTCAGGATAGATCGGCATGGCGTGCTGTTTCCAACCAATCTTTAGGATTGCGGACTCTTTAACTAACATAGAAAAGAAAAACATAAATTAAAATTTAGTCAACGTGAAATTTTTTCCTATGTATATATTTTTTTAACTGAAAGCGATATTTAAAATGCTACGCAGATCAATTGCTTATTAAAATATATTAGATTTAAAAAAATTGTTTTTGCATAAATTTTATTAACATCACTCGAATTTTTTTGTAGCATTAATTGATATTTGTGCATTAATTGTTCGCCCTATTTTCGGTTGATATAAAATGCAATTAATTATAAATAATGAATAATTGCACGTTTGAAGAACGGCCATAACTCATTTCCGACGACTGACGTTGTCTAAACTAATTAGTCCCAAAACAAAAGTAATTAACCTTTTATGTGGGGCAACATTTACATTTTTGATACTCTTTATATTGAATCAATTATCAACTTGACTTAACCTGTTTTAGTGCTTATTAACTTAAAATAAGTGGATTATTTTGGATAATAATTGTTGTCGAACGAGAAATTGCTATTTTGTACGTACAATTATAGATTTTTTTTAATCAAATTTGATTATTCTAACCGTGAAATTTGATAATGTCTAATATAGCAAATTAAATAATAATTTTTGATAAAAAGGCTGACGAGAGGTAAATCCTTACACGTGTATTTTAAAATATTTACCTCTCGTCAGCCTTTTTATTAAATCTGAACCTTACAAATGGACTTCTACAATTAAATAATTTTTGAATTCTATCTGAAGAAACTGTAAAAAACTTTTCAAAACATTATAGAAATTTTAGAAAAACAAAATATTTGCTTCCTGGAGCGCGGTTTTAATTATGTTAAATATATTTCTCGGTCTCTTCTGGCTTCTTGCTAAAGCATGTCACATATCAGGAAATCTGAAGACATTTTAATTGGATGCTGAAAAGATGTCAAATGAAAACGCAGTAATTTCATGCAATCCGGTCCAATTTCATCAAACTTCCAGTTGCGACCGTCACAGATCGCTGAAGATTGTAGAAAGTGACTTCCTGTCAAGCAGCTGAATGGGCACTGATGCCGGTGCTCTTCTTGTTGCGCTTCGTGGATTTGTCGGATCTTTTTGTCTGCTTGTCCGAATGGTTGTAGTATATCCACATGCAGCCTCGCGCGTTTCTTTCTCAAATCTATCGAATTTCCTCTCAAGCAAAAAGATTTGTCAGGGTACCACACAACACATTCTACCAATTTGAGAATATCTAAGAATCTCAAACAGTTGTTTCAATATCTATCATTGATATGTTCAAAATCCGATTTCGAATAATGCTCCCACAAAAATCCTCAAGCTTGAAAACTGAAGAAAGCTTCAAACTCGAATTTGATCTTTTAAATGTGTTGTTAAAAGTAGTTTTGTGCTTTCAAGCAATAGCTTGTAAAAAGCCAGAATAAGGAATTGGGTTCTATTTTTACAAGGAAAACTTTTTTTTTTTAAATTAGTTCTGCACAATCAAGAATTCGCGAATTATTGTTCTAAGAATTCTTAGAACTGTAATTCGACATTTTTTATGCTTAAATTCAATTTTGTTGATTTTTTGCCGAATACTGTGAGTTTTGAGTGTAACATATCCCTCCAACTAATGTAATTATTTTTAAGTTGTTTAGGAAGGTCCATTGGAAAAAAATCGTGAGCATTGTTCAGAAACTATTTTTGTATTCTCATTATGTTGAATTAATTTCCACGCTCTTGTTCTTTGCACATTTTGAGAACCCCTTGCTCAGTCCAATCACTCAGTTACAATACACTCTTCAATAAAAGTAATATCTGTGCTGAAATTGCAGGATCTTATTAACCAAAGTAAATTTGGACCCATATAAAATTTTCTTTATTTTTTTTTAAATGGCTATCTGAAATCAGTCTTTCTAAATGGAAGCTTGATAAAAATACTGATTTAATCTTTTCTTCTGTTTTCGACTTTCGTTTGTATTGTGTTACAAATCGCCATTTACAAGTGACTAGTCACACACATCGAAGCAAGGCCTATTTGTCCATTATCACTCGGATCTCTAGAGCGCAACCAAAATCGGTGCTCGCTTCACTGAGCTTGTTCTGTTGGTCTTCGGTCTGTTAACGAAGCATCCATGTAAACAACATGCACGCTGTATATGCAGATAGGTATATAATCAAATCCATCCATCTTTGAAAAATTGAATTAACAAAATAAGGCTCCTCTTTTTCACTCGTTTTCATATGTTATCCGATATTGTTGATATTTTTGCCTTCAATGGATAGGGGTTGGAATGTAGACCATGGAGGATTTATTTCAAATCCGGACTATTTTTGGCACCTCAAAATTTACCACAATTACAATTTTTTTTTCCAAGTTGCATCGATTAATTTATTAAATGACAAGAACGTCCTCATGCCAACGTTGGTTGCAATAAATTTTTCTTTTTTACAATTGAAGCGAATCTTAATAGTGTATATAAAAATATAGGCGATGGAACAAAGTAAAATGAATCTAAGCACGATTTTAAAATAATTGGCGTGAAACATAACATGGTTTTAATACCATACTTTCTAATTGTAAAGTTGATTAGACGGTTTTTATTAGATGCCTTTGTGAGGTGAATTAGACTGAAGCAAGCGGAAAGTTGACATGTGTAACTGTCAAATTCAATTTGTTTTAAAACCTATTTTATGCTAACAAAAGACAATGAAAGAAGCAACACTTTTCTTTTAGACATAATTTAAATGTGCTCGATTATAACGCAGTTTAAATAAATAAATATTTATTCATGTGCATCAATATATTTGTTAAAACCATTAATTTCTTGAAAAAAAATTTTTTTTTCACAAGAGATGCTGTACATTCTATTCTACCATATCGTGTCTAATTGGTATCATTTTAATTCGTTACGGCGTTTGGTAATCATATATATTTTTTAAATTTATTTCATTAAAAAAAATTAATTAGCCAATATTCCAGTCATCTTAAAAACCATACGGATTTAGATATATAAGGTACAAATCTTCCCGTCAGGGAACCCATTAAAAAAAAAACGATACAGAGATAGGTTACAAAAAGTAAACATCTTGATCAGATCTAGAAGAACCAGTGGCGGCTCGTGCCATTTCAATCTGGGGGTGGGGGGTGGGGTGCATTTCTTAAAAAATAACATAATAGTGAGAAATCTTAATTAAAATGGATGCAAAATGATTAAATTCAATCATTTCTTGAAAGTGAATTCCACTCTTCTATCTTTCATTGATATAAACTTTTTCGTTGAAATTGTAAATATCTCACACCACATTTTTGTTAATACACATCATCGTCAACGCGTTTAAACGATCATTACCCATAGCATTTCGCAAAAAAGTCTTCATTCTTTTAAGTGTTGAAAAACAACGCTCTGATTCAGTAGTGGTCATCGGGGTTGTTAAAATAATTTTAAGTATTTTTATAGTTTCCAGGAAAGTTTCACTGAGATTATTTTATAGCAATAACGACAGAAAATTTGTGGCTCCAATTATTTGGTAAAAATCCGAATGCGAGTAAATGACTTCTAATTCTGTTTTTAATCTGGTTTTATTCAAAAATGAACATACATGTACACACGGTTTCCAAAAGGTCCACTGGAAATTGTTTAGAAAATGTTGGGATCGAATTCGTGTTAAATAACTCAGCGGCTTGTAGATGGCCACGATATGAGAATCTGTCCCTCATCTGTGTTATAATTTTTTTTTGTAAATGTCTCTTGTAAAACGCCACGTAAATATCCGGTTTTGAGCACTCCTTGCACAAGTTTGCGATAAATTTAAATCAGGCAATGGCCTACTTAATTGTTTAACTTTTGCTTTGTCCGCAAGAGAAAGTCTACAAAACTCTATTTTCAATAAGGAACTAACACTATTCATTTTCATTAAATTATTTCTATTAAATATATTCTTGGAGAAACACGTGGCAAAATCGTACATACGTAACTTACAGAACAATGTAACTATATCTACATCAATTTTACTGTTTACTAGGCTTCTCTGTTAGAACGCTAAAGAATCGTAGCCCAGAATAGCATAAACAACGATATATATTCTCGCTGTACAAGCAGCGTAACGTCACGTTGCTATGACTCATCCAAAGCCGCTGGAATGTTGTACACTAGTCGTAATATAGTACAAGTGGACCGAAGAAATAGAGAAGACATACTGCATACGGTCGCTCTCACCGATTGCTTGCAATAGAGTGAGATGAGTGCATATGCATTTAACCTGTACTGTGTGGCTGGGTGGCGCTGGACATCCAGCGGCACAAAATTAGCGATATATATATATATATATACCACGCGAACGATAGATACAGCATCGGTCGCTGCTTTGACTTGCAACGGATACCACAACGAACGCCACACCGTGTTGTGTTGATTGTTATCGCGGCGCAAGTTTGATCTTTTATGAAAAATAATGCCGAGATAAAATATCGCAATACAATTATATATCTACGGTGATGCGCTCAATGTTTAGGAGGGGCGCGCGGCTCTGCGGCCTGCATAAGGAACCGCCACTGACAAGAACCCTGAATGTGTCTAATCAAATTGGTCGGACAAAAAAAAAAAACCAACCCGCTCTAGTTGATGAAGGTGTGTGCGAAGTATCATTTCACTGCATTGTCTGCGCGACACAATGATCTGTCATAGATAACTCTTTGGTACAAAAGGTCAAGAATTCACCGATAATGTTGTAGATTTCTAGTTACGAACTAAAGAGTTAATTTAGGCATTTGCATCGCTTATAAAATTTGATATTCCAGAGCGACATATGTGTCAAATGTCAGTGTGTCACGAAGTGACATTTGTGGTTGACGTGAATTGTAGAACAATGAAGAATCATTTTACAGTACTGAGCGCCAGATCATAAATAATTCTATATTTACGACAATTCGTGCTCAAAATATCGAAAGATCATCATCGTCTAGAGGATTGCGTCTCCGTAATTACTCGGCACAAACACAATGCGTTATTCTTCGTTGTTTACACGTGTAATCGTTGCTTATTAAAAGTCGAATGTATTTTGAGTTGTGTGTGTGGCCCATTTACATATTGCATTCTCATCTGCGGCCGTACCTGAAGTACTCGCGCACTCATATATTGTCTTAATCCATCGCCCCCACAGTTCGGTACTTTATATTCTTCAATTTGAGCAAAAGTATTTGTTAATAAGGAATTCGTGCTGTGTAAATTTATATTCACGTACGTAGATATTGCACACTGCGACAAATCACGAAAATTAATTTAGCGTAGAAAATTTTACGATAATTTCGAAAGGAAATATACTTTATGTTATATTACAAACGTAGAGTCTCCGGTAAGATTTATTGCGTTAAATTTTCTTATTGCACACACGGCTTTTAGTACCCGCATATTAAGAATAATAATTATGGTTATTAATTAACGATTCCTTTTACGATTCCTTTGTCATCTTCGATGGGTATTTTGTTGGCCGCTTCAATGTAGTTGTGTGAATTAGTAATATTTGTTTTTAATTCGTTATTCGTAATAACTTCTATATACGAAACGGTTCCGGTATTTAGCTGAGAGATTGCATTGTGAATGATGATATTAAATTTAAGTAGCCCATTGTTAGGCACGATATTTGGCAGGTACTTCATTTGGGTACCATACTATTATAAAAATATGATTTATTTGTACGAGTTATAGCATACCAAATGAACCGTGTAATCGACTCGCTTATTTATTAAACAGTATTGCGATTTTTCAATTTTTCAATAGTCAATTTAAATATTTTTTTCATACGATTGTTCTTCTCCATACTTTGATATAATAATAAAAAAAAAACGGACATCAAAAATATCAACCACACTCAAATATATTATACATTTTATCGAAGCTTGTTGAATATACAAGAACTGCTTTATTTTTTTAACGAACGTATTTTTTATTTTTGCATCGTCATTCGACTTTCGTCAGGTGTATTCTTTTCTTGGCGCATTAAGCCGTTATTGTTCGAAATTACAGTGCCTCATTCCTCTTACATAAAAAACAGCTGATTAAAATAATGCTTCGTGTAGAAAGCTGTCAATGGTTTAGTTTTACTTTAGATATTGCGAAAGTGTTAAAAATTCACGCTAAAATGAAATGTGGCATGAAAATGAAGTTGTGGGAAAGGTTAGGTAACTAACTTGGATGATATAAAAGAATATTTTTTAGTTTAGTTTACGCATAGACAAGCTTGTTTTTGAATGGGTGTATTTGTTATAGAAGAGTATTCACATCATATTTTTAAATATTACGATGTAAAATATTGCAATGATTATTTATTTGTTCGATATTAATTTAGGAATAAGATTTTTGTTTCTTATTTAATTGCAAAAAAATATATATGTACTAATTATTTGTTTTTACATGGTGATTCAATTGACTTACCTATCTTTAATGTTTGATGGGTTCTTTTTAAATTGTCGGATTATTTTCGATTTTTTATTTAACATTTTCATACTTACCACAATTTTCGAAATATTGACAAAAACGAAACGAATTTAAAATTTCTTTTATTTAATCCAAGTCGAAAATATTCCCGTCTTTGAGTAAAAAAGTACTTAAAAAATATTTGTCATGAATTCTACAGATAGTTTCGAATTAAAAAACAAAACATTGATAATAATCAGCGCTTAGTTAAAGAGTCCGCAATCCTAAAGATTGGTTGGAAACAGCACGCCATGCCGATCTATCCTGAGCTAATCCCTTCATCTCCCTATAGCTATTCATCTCAACGTCTTCAACTATCTGACTCACATACTCCAATCTAGGCCTACCTACCCCTCTCTTTCCCTCCACTCTACCTTCTACGATCAATTGCATAATCCCCCCATGCCTAAGAATATGCCCTACTAATCTGTCTCTCCTACGCTGTAACACTCTCCAGATACTTCTCTTCTCCCCTACTAACTCTAGTACAGCTTCATTTGTTACTTTATCTTCCCAACCAATCCTCATCATCCTCCTATAACACCACATTTCGAATGCTTGTAATCTACGCTTCTCTTCCTTTCCTATAGTCCACGCCTCACACCCGTACAGTGCTACACTCCAAACATATACCTTCAGTAATCTTTTTCTAATACCCAAGTCAATATTTGATCTTAAAATCTGTTCTTTTTCTACGAATGCCTTCCTACCCTGTGCTATCCTACACTTTATATCTACCTTGCTTCGATTATCTTTTGTGATTCTACTGCCTAAATAACAAAAATCTGACACTTCTTCGATTCTATTATCTCCTATTGAGATCCTCATTTTTCTACTGCATTCCTTTTTGTCACACCTCATCACTTTAGTTTTACCTATATTTATTTTCATGTTAAAATCCCTAGTCAATACTGCCTGCATACCATTCAATACCCTTTCTAAATTCTTTTCGCTTTCTTCCAATATAGCTATATCGTCGGCGAATCTCAGCATATATATTTTCTCTCCCTGTACATTCACACCTACACTATACTCTTCTTTTACTTTGTTTATTGCATCTTCTATATATAGATTAAATAATAACGGTGAGAGTGTACATCCCTGCCGAACTCCCTTCCCTATTTTTGCTACCTCTTCTTCCCCCTCAATTCTAACTAAGGCAGTTTGGTGTTTATATAAATTAAAAATTATTCTCCTATCCTTATAATCTATACCCGTTTCTTTTAAAATTCTAAACATTATGTCCCAATCAGCGCATGTCTTGTAAACCTAACATCACAATATAAACTAATTATGTGTCTATATTCGTGAAAGGAGTACTAAGTTGTGTACTGCAGCATTAGAGTAGGTAGTTCCGGTCCCTAATGGTCCATACCGGCAACGAACCGGAACAACCATGGTCTGTGGTAGTACCTCGTCATGTTTGTAGAAGGCTCTATCACTGCACTATATTTTGAAATTTGTTGACGACTTTTTAAACACCGTGTAATTTATTTGTACAATTTTTTGTTACAAAATTTAAATGTTACAACTTAACATTTGCGTTGCTTTGATTGTTGCAAATGATTAAAAATTGCGATTCATTGATACAATTTTTAACACGACTTCCTATATTTTACTGCGACAATTTCGTTTGAAGATCACAACATCATTTTACATGCAAAAGAAGCTCACCAATAAAATTATAAGTCAATATCTTCAACCTTTCTCTCGAAATTAATTTATATTCTTGTTGCAACTTCTGATTTTTTTGTAACAATCTTTTTTTATCCACGACTGTTACAATACATTATTTTATATATTACATCTGTTACAAAATACACACGATATGTTCTTGAGACCAAAATTTTGAAAGTGCGGTTTGACTCACCGAAGAACGAACACAATGAATTGCCTCCGGATATTTTCTGCGGCAAAGATTGATTACAACCGATTGCATTGATTATTTCAATAAAATATTCTCAAGGATTTACTATATTATTAATTGTTATTTGCAGACATCTTTGCAGAAAAATAACTTTCAATTTATTACAATGTGTGCTGAAAAATCACGGTGGAAATAAAATATGAATATTCATATGTCGATTGTTGATTGTAAGTAAATATTATGCTGTAGCAAAAAATAAGGTATATTATTTTGGCTGCACTTTCCTAATTTTGCATTTACCAATAAGTTTAGTTAAACAGTCCGCAATCCTAAAGATTGGTTGGAAACAGCACGCCATGCCGATCTATCCTGAGCTAATCCCTTCATCTCTCTATAGCTATTCATCTCAACGACTTCAGCTATCTGACTCACATACTCCAATCTAGGCCTACCTACCCCTCTCTTTCCCTCCACTCTACCTTCTATGATCAATTGCATAATCCCCCCATGCCTAAGAATATGCCCTACTAATCTGTCTCTCCTACGCTGTAACACTCTCCAGATACTTCTCTTCTCCCCTACTAACTCTAGTACAGCTTCATTTGTTACTTTATCTTCCCAACCAATCCTCATCATCCTCCTATAACACCACATTTCTAATGCTTGTAATCTACGCTTCTCTTCCTTTCCTATAGTCCACGCCTCACACCCGTACAGTGCTACACTCCAAACATATACCTTCAGTAATCTTTTTCTAATACCCAAGTCAATATTTGATCTTAAAATCTGTTCTTTTTCTACGAATGCCTTCCTACCCTGTGCTATCCTACACTTTATATCTACTTTGCTTCGATTATCTTTTGTGATTCTACTGCCTAAATAACAAAAATCTGACACTTCTTCGATTCTATTATCTCCTATTGAGATCTTCATTTTTCTACTGCATTCCTTTTTGTCACACCTCATCACTTTAGTTTTACCTATATTTATTTTCATGTTAAAATCCCTAGTCAATACTGCCTGCATACCATTCAATACCCTTTCTAAATTCTTTTCGCTTTCTTCTAATATAGCTATATCGTCGGCGAATCTCAACATATATATTTTCTCTCCCTGTACATTCACACCTACACTATACTCTTCTTTTACTTTGTTTATTGCATCTTCTATATATAGATTAAATAATAACGGTGAGAGTGTACATCCCTGCCGAACTCCCTTCCCTATTTTTGCTACCTCTTCTTCCCCCTCAATTCTAACTAAGGCAGTTTGGTGTTTATATAAATTATGAATTATTCTCCTATCCTTATAATCTATACCCGTTATTTATTTATTTATTTATTATTTATTTACCAATAAATGGATTTATTATTAAATATATGGTTATATATTTTGCCGTTATATTGTGATATAACATATTAGGGAAGAGGTTTTTTGAGTGATACAAATTGCATTTCGAGTTTGAGTCGTCATCATCAATCAGTTTAATTTTTTTTTACAAAATATTACCGATTTTTTTTGCTATTTTATTTATATAATTAAATAGGTATTCTATCCAACTAATTTTCCCATATTATTAATAATTTTTCAATAAGTTCAACGATCGCACGCACATTACATATAAACGAACATAATTTAATTCTAATTCTAAAGCAATACTAGTTGAATTGTTATTTTTATTGAGTGACAGATTCCCGTTCAGCAAATCGTCTTACCATACAATATAGTCAGTGGCGGCTCGTGCCATTTCAATCTGGGGGGGGCGCATTTCTTAAAAAATAACATAATAGTGAGAAATCTTACCTAAAATGGATGCAAAATGATTAAATTCAATCATTTCTTGAAAGTGAATTCCACTCTTCTATCTTTCATCGATATAAACTTTTTCGTTAAAATTGTAAATATCTCACACCACATTTTTATTAATACACATCATCGCCAACGCGTTTAAACGATCATTACCCATAGCATTTCGCAAAAAAGTCTTGATTCTTTTAAGTGTTGAAAAACAACGCTCTGATTCAGCAGTGGTCATCAGGGTTGTTAAAATAATTTAAAATATTTTTATAGTTTCCGGGAAACTTTCACTGAGATTATTTTGTAGCAATAACGAAAGAAAATTTGTGGCTCCAATTATTTGATAAAAATCCGGACGCGAGTAAATGACTTCTAATTCTGTTTTTAATCTGGTTTTATTCAAAAAATGGATATGCATGACACACGGTTTCCAAAAGGTCCACTGGAAATTGTTTAGAAAATGTTGGCATCGATTTCGTTTTAAATAACTCAGCGGCTTGTACATGGCCACGATATGAGAATCTTTCCTTAATCTATGTTATAATTTTTTTTTTTTGTAAATGTCTCTTGTAAAACCCGCGAAAATGTCCGGTTTTGAGCACTCCTTGCACAAGTTTACGATAAATTGAAATCAGGCTATGGCCTACCTAATTCTTCAATTTTTAGTTTGTCCGCAAGAGAAAGTCTACAAAACTCTATTTACAATAAAGAACTAACACTATTCATTTTTATTAAATTATTTCCATTAAATATATTCTTGGAGAAACACGTGGCAAAATCGTACATACGTAACTCACAGAATAATGCAACTATATCTATATCAATTTTACTGTTTACTAGGCTTCTCTGTTCGGACGCTAAAGAATCGTAGCCCAGAATAGCATAAACAACGATATATATTCTCGCTGTACAAGCAGCGTGACGTCACGTTGCTATGACTCATCCAAAGCCGCTGGAATTTATGTACATGAGTCGTTATATGGTACAAGCGAACCGTAGAAATAGAGAAGACATACTGTATAGGGTCGCTCTCACCTATTGCTTGCAATTGAGTGAGATGAGTGCATATGCATTTGACCTGTACTTTGTGACTGGGTGGCGCTGGAATTTGTACTACATATTAAAGATATAGCTATATTGAAAATTATATGCAGTATAGCTATATAGCTATACTGCATACCGTCGCTCTAACTCTAGCGCTTCCAACAGATAGGTCATATGCATTTGACTGGTACTTGCTAGCTGCCATATCGTGTGAGTCATGAGTGTTATGTATGTTCGCGGCGCAAGCTTTATCTTTTAGGAAAAATAATGCAGAGATAAAGTATCGCAATACAATTATATATCTACGGTGATGTGCTCAATGTTCAGGAGGGGCGCGCGGCCCTGCGGCCTGCATAAGGAACCGCCACTGAATATAGTGCTGCTTTTCCGTTTTTTTTCCGTGCCGACTTTTAAACCACATTCTTCACCACATTAAACGCCATATATATTCTAAAAACATGAACGCACCTCGAATTCGTAACCATATTTTGAAATGCACGCACATTTCAAATTTTACTTTATATTACTCGTACTTCCACATATTTTTATTTTTATATCGTAACATTACCTTCCCTCCATATGGCCTCATAACTGTACAAAGCCCTTTTCACACACATATGCCTTTAGTAATCAAAAATTTATTTCTAAGTCAATGCTAAGCTATTTTTTAAAACTTTATTTACGAATTTAAAAAATTATCACTACGATGTTAAATAATAGTACAGAATATCACCCAAATACCGTAACTTAAAGCATTAAGTAGCTAGATGCGCATTTCGAAGGCTATGCCCCCATCTTCAGTAGCACAAGATAAAAACTAAATAAAATTCCTCTGTCACGAATCGTGATTGATATACTATTAAATAAATAAGTCGACATGGCAGAAGTATTTCAAAAATGGCATATAATATGACCTATAAATCTTTCATTTCAAGGGCTATGCCACCATCTATTTAGAAATATTTTTGTAGTTTTTGATATATCAGCCGTTTATTTTGATAGTGGGGCATAGCCTTCGAAATGCGCACCTAGCTACTTAATGCTTTAAGTTATGGTATTTGGGTGATATTCTATACTTTTATTTACGAATGTTTTTCTATCTTATTTAAAAATTTTATAACAAAAATTGCTTCAACGTGGGTAATTTGGATGACCAAATAAATGGCTCATCATTAAATATAACGCACTGTATTCACATATTGTACATGTGATTTATAACTTATAACTTCGTGGATATATAATCTTTGTCAGTTGTGCTATCTACTTCTTGGTGACAAAGTCTGCAGTCTATACACCAGCATTTCCTGTCTGTCAATATCGCGTAAGTGTCATCCGAACCAACAACTACTTAACGATGCACAAACTATATATATATATATATTTATATACCTCTTCGTGCTATCTACTGCATATCTATTTGCTCATGCAATATGCTAATGGATTTGCAATATTATACGAAAAAAGGAAATGTGACGTACGACACTGACTAGGTAACAGAGATGTCAACAAGTTGACTGCTTATTTGAATATTTGAACGGTACGCTTCGTGTCTTTTGCGCGCGGATATGGAAGAAATGTCTTCCTTTGTTTAGGTACTTTGATATAGTAGTAAGCAAAGATACAATAGCTGATATAAATTACGAGCTTTCTTGTTTTTGTGTGCTTTTTAAATGTTTTTTTTTTTGAAACAGCGACAAATCTCTTGTTTGTCTGATCGTTGTGCTTTTGATGACAGGGGCTTAACTTTCGAATTGCGCATCTAGCATATAAATCCTTTTAATTCCGTTTCTTTTGCGCCGTTTATTCAATTTAATTGATTTGCAAAAAAACAACCGTAACATTTTTATTTAAAGTTGCTATATTTTATTAAATTTATTTGTATACAGTGCGGAGCTTTGAATTAGAATGTACAGGGCAAATTGCATTTAACAATTGCATACTACAGAATCGTACAATATGTGTCTATAAATCACAAGTGTAATGAATAAATAATTGCGGGTCTGCAAAATTACTAATGGGCTGTAACTGAAACACATCGCACATAAATTATGCTAGTTTTTTCCCAATTTATCCATGTTCCAATATACCCATGTCAAATGGAAATTTATTCCCATAAAGCCGCATTTACCATTTCTGGTATATCATTATAATGGTACTAATTATATACACGATGCACTCGTAGTAAAAAAAATAATGTATAAAGTTCGTGTCAAAATGATGTAATTCAAAACTCTGTTAATGCAGTTAAAATAATTTACAGACGATTAAGATCTAATAAAATTAAGATGTCTACATAAATAATGATTTGTAGTAGAAGAAAAAATCAGAGTTAAAACTTCTTTTCCAGTGGATAATTCGATACAGCATCTTAGCGGGTTATTTAATTAATTAACGTATTTAATTATTTTATTGTCACTTTTTATGCGAGTTTCCCGCAATATTTTCTACTTTTCTGCAATAATAAAATATCCACCCTTATAAAATCCTCAATATCCCCGTATATGAAAAATTCTTGATGTACAACCCATTTTTATACATCTTTAAACTAACTGATTGTATTTTTTTACACACATTGTTGTCATTAAAAAAAATATTTTTTCAATTATTCAACTTTTAATCCGCGAGAATAAATTGTAATTGTGTTTGCGCTGCACATAATTAAGATATTTGATTAACTAGACCTCAACGAGATATTGACAATGGGAAATGTCATTAAGGCAAGACATAATTTCAGGGTAGGCGAAGAGGCTGCGCTCAAAATCAGTTTAGCGATATAAAACAATGTCGATTTATGTTAATTCTGTGTATTACTTCGTATACAACTGACGATTAAAAAGTCGTAAAAGTATTTGTATTGAATTATGTACTTAAATTTATAAATATATGTTTTATTAAACGTCCTTAATATATTTGCATATAATTGGCATTTGCAAAAATTTTTATATGGGGGATTGCAAAACCTAATATGTTTACTTTATTAATTTTTGCCGCATAAATCATTTTCCTTATTTTTTGATACACATATTTTTCAATCGATGGATCTCTTTCAAAAAATTCGGATTATTAATTAAATTTTCATACAACTTTTGGCACGAATTTGTTCAATATTATTTTACATTCATTCTACATGTTATAGTTTTTCTCTTTAATTAATTACAGATTTAGAATCCTGAGATCATTTCTCATTAAGATCATTAAATTTTTTTTTCACGCAAAATAAAAATTGAAAAATTAATTAATTTTATAATTGTAATTTTAATTATTTATTTGGAATTATTCAATAGTAACACACAAACATTTTAACAATATTATAAACAACGCTTTATATATAGGAAAAAAAGTACAAGAGAATAAACATTTCGTTAAAAATAAATGCTTTTGTGTAAATATAATTCTTCTTATAATTTTGAGGCAAATTAATTTTTATTCCAAAATTACATTTTCATATAAGAAAATTCAATTTTTGTTATGTACAGATATTTGTGGCAATAGTGGCAATAGTGTGCCAATGCACTGCATATGCCTCCTAGGGGCAAGACATGGGCAACGACGCTCTGGCCTATAGAGCGGTCCCTATACAGGGATCCCGGTCTATAGGAAAGATTTCAGGCTAACCCACGGTATTAGGGGGATTAGGCTGAATCGGTGGGGCGACGGCTAAAATATGCACTCATTGGTCGGTGCAAGGCAAGGAGAAACCAGCACTGTACCTTTCTCAAGATTACAGCGAATGAAAATGTCGATTACTATTAATGTATTACCCCAGGTGAGTAGAGCCAATGGCTCAGAATCTCACCCGGCTACTTCGGTAGCAGGCAAGCCCTCGGATTCTGGGGCGGGCAAGAAATCGATTTCGTCGAGAGTTCTACGAGTTGGAGCGTGGAATGTACGCAGTATGAATAGGATAGGAAAGTTAGAGAATTTGAAATTAGAAATGGAGAGAATTAAACTGGATATTGTAGGGATTAGTGAAGTTAGGGGGAAAGATCAAGTAGATACGTGGTCAGGAGAATATAGATTAATAACCACAGCATCAGATAATGGGCATACCGGTGTAGGTTTTATAATGAATAGAAAGTTGGGATGTAGAGTAAAGAGTTATTGCCAAGTTAGTGATAGAATTATAACTATTAGATTAGACACGAAGCCAACGGACACAGTTATAGTGCAAATATATATGCCAACTTCAAGTCACGATGATGAGGAGGTAGAATCCATTTATGAGGAGATTGAATCTAGGTTAGCAAACGTTAAAGGACAGGATAATCTAATTGTAATCGGAGATTGGAATGCCGTAGTAGGTAAGGGAAAGGAAGTTTCAATAGTAGGAGAATATGGAATAGGAACACGTAATGATAGAGGGGATAGATTGGTAGAGTTTTGTATTAGGAATAAGTTAGTGGTAGCAAACACGCTTTTTCAGAATCACAAGCGCAGGATATATACGTGGAAAATGCCAGGAGATATAGGGAGGTATCAGATAGATTACATACTGGTTAAAGAGAGGTTTAGGAACCAGATTAAGAATTGTAAGAGTTACCCTGGAGCAGATATTGATAGTGACCATAATTTAGTAGTCCTGGACTCAGAGGTCAAATTCAAGAAATTACAGAAGTCTAAACAGGTCAGAGTAGATGTCGATAGGTTAAAATTAGCTGATGTATGTGAAAAGTACAAGCAGAAAGTAGAAATCATGGCTAATGGAACATCTAGGAACGACATAGATTGCGAATGGAGGGAAATCAGAAATGGGTTAACTACAGCAGCAAATGAAGTATTAGGCACAAAGAAAAGGGCAGGTAGGAGGGAATGGATCACGGAAGAAATAGTTGAAATGATAGAAGCAAGAAGGAAAATTAAAATTGGAAACACAGAAGCAGGACAGAAAAAATATAAGGAACTAAGGAACTTAATTAATAGGAAATGCAAGCTAGCGAAAGAAGAGTGGATAAAAGGAAATTGTGAGGATATTGAGGAGGATATGAGAAGAGGTAAAGTAGATTTGGGCTACAGGAAAATTAAGTCACATTTTTCTAAAGTAAAACCAAAGGGTAACATTATATGTGATAAGCAGGGTAAGGAACTCACAGAAAATAAGGAAAAAGTTAGAAGATGGAAGTAGTATCTTGAAGATTTATATAAAGGTAGGCAGGACATGGAGGAGCTAGAAAGTGTGGAACAGATAGATGAGGATGACTTAGGTCCTAGCATACTTAGGTCAGAGTTTCATAGAGCATTAAATGATTTACGGAATAACAAAGCAGCGGGGATTGATATGATACCAGCCGAATTAATAAAACACGCAGGGGAAAAAATGCAGGAGCGATTATACAGGTTAGTTTGTAAAATATATGAGAAGGGAGAAGTACCACAGGATTTTCAGCGTAGTAGAATCGTAACAATGCCGAAGAAAATAGGAGCTAATTTGTGTGAGAACTATAGGACCATTAGTCTACTATCACATGCATCGAAGATATTGCTAAAGATTATTTATAGGAGATTAGAAAATAAAGTAGAGGAAAGGCTAGGAGAAGATCAGTTTAGTTTTAGGAAAAACAGAGGGACGAGGGAGGCGATTCTAGCACTAAGAACGGTAGTAGAAAAAAGAAAGAGGGTAGGAAAGGTAACTTGCATAGCTTTTGTAGATTTAGAAAAGGCATTTGATAATGTAGATTGGGACATAATGTTTAGAATTTTAAAAGAAACGGGTATAGATTATAAGGATAGGAGAATAATTTTTAATTTATATAAACACCAAGCTGCCTTAGTTAGAATTGAGGGGGAAGAAGAGGTAGGAAAAATAGGGAAGGGAGTTCGGCAGGGATGTACACTTTCACCGTTATTATTTAATCTATATATAGAAGATGCAATAAACAAAGTAAAAGAAGAGTATAGTGTAGGTGTGAATGTACAGGGAGAGAAAATATATATGTTGAGATTCGCCGACGATATAGCTATATTGGAAGAAAGCGAAAAGAATTTAGAAAGGGTATTGAATGGTATGCAGGCAGTATTGACTAGGGATTTTAACATGAAAATAAATATAGGTAAAACTAAAGTTATGAGGTGTGACAAAAAGGAATGCAGTAGAAAAATGAGGATCACAATAGGAGATAATAGAATCGAAGAAGTGTCAGATTTTTGTTATTTAGGCAGTAGAATCACAAAAGATAATCGAAGCAAGGTAGATATAAAGTGTAGGATAGCACAGGGTAGGAAGGCATTCGTAGAAAAAGAACAGATTTTAAGATCAAATATTGACTTGGGTATTAGAAAAAGATTACTGAAGGTATATGTTTGGAGTGTAGCACTGTACGGGTGTGAGGCGTGGACTATAGGAAAGGAAGAGAAGCGTAGATTACAAGCATTCGAAATGTGGTGTTATAGGAGGATGATGAGGATTGGTTGGGAAGATAAAGTAACAAATGAAGCTGTACTAGAGTTAGTAGGGGAGAAGAGAAGTATCTGGAGAGTGTTACAGCGTAGGAGAGACAGATTAGTAGGGCATATTCTTAGGCATGGGGGGATTATGCAATTGATCATAGAAGGTAGAGTGGATGGAAAGAGAGGAGTAGGTAGGCCTAGATTGGAGTATGTGAGTCAGATAGTTGAAGACGTTGAGATGAATAGCTATAGGGAGATGAAGGGATTAGCTCAGGATAGATCGGCATGGCGTGCTGTTTCCAACCAATCTTTAGGATTGCGGACTCTTTAACTTTAAACTTAACAGATATTTATTTATTTATTTACAAAAATGATACAACATTGAAGGCTCTATCGAAGACAATTGAAATTATTTACATTTTCACTACTGCATTATTTATGGATTTGTTTGCTATTTTACTAATTATGTACTTAAAATATTTACCCATCAAGTCATATTGTTTGAAAAGTTATATTTACTCAAGCATTTAGTTTATATAAGATCCAATAGACATATTTAAGGAAATCCTGCCATTATTTGATTATTACATAAATATTTGAATAATTTTTAAACGATATATTGGAATTTAGACCGCAGAAATCAGTACAGAGTTAAATAGATAAGTTCGGAAGCAATTTTTCGTTTACAAATTTTTTTGACAAGCATTTACAACAGGACCTTAGGTTATTTAGTGTTTTATTATAAAATCATTTAGTGTCGAAAGAAGGATTCAGCTCTTATTTTAAATTTCCAAGTAATATATAAAATTAACTGGAGCGTAATTTAATATAATATATTCTTCGGAATACAGTGCCACATAATCGCAATTTAAATCAACGTTTGAATCGCAATCAATTTTCTAGTAAACTTACAAATTTAATTTCGAAATTGCACATATAAATCGTTCAACATTAATTGGGTTTATGGTTCTCCAGAAGTGTTTTATTCACGTGTAATAAAGTTCTTTGCCATCTTATTATTTGCACCTGTGGTGCGGTTAATTTGACCATCGATTTATTTTGCCAATCTCCATTTGAATTAACTCTTCGATTGGACATTATGATTCAGCCCAAAAAATAAATCAAATTTACGTGACACACGAATTTTGTATAAATGATTTTTTTATTTTAATATTGATGACGTGTTCAGTTTCTTTTTGCAGTTTGAACGTTTCAAATTTGCTTTTTTTTTTCTCGTTTAGATGTGGATTTTTGAAATGAAGTTGTATAAATACGGCCCTGTAGCGCATGTACTATAAATACCGCAATCTATAATCTGGTAGTCTTTACTCTAATATTTTTAAGAGTATAAATGGTTTGCAGGCCGCAGATACATTTGGTAATATATCTACTTATGCGTTTCAAGATCAGACCGAAAGCTGAACCAAACCGAACGTATGAATCATCTCTTCGGAACAGTATTCATATTCCCGTAATTGTCTCTAACACCTCGAGGTTATTCTTATACGGACTCGATGATGGTCTAACCGAGATGGGCTTTATAGCTAGTTGCAATTTGTTAAAATGTGTATCAGAATGACTGAAAATGCATTTAAAAAAAAATTTTAATTGTGATTTTTGTTGCGATTTTTTAAAATCAAAAATGTTGATTCAAAAAATACAATCTGAAATTGACATAAATTGCGTTTAAAAATACATTTTTTAAATTATGGTGGCTTCATATCTTTTCTTATAGACACACAAAGTATATTTTTTGCTTTTGTTGCGATTTTTTTAAATCAAAAATGTTGGTTCAAAAAATACACTCTGAAATTGACATAAATTGCGTTTAAAAATAGATTTTTTTAATTATGGTGGCTATATATCTTTTCTTAGAGAAACAAAATATTTTTTTTTGCCTTTTGATGCGATTTTTTTAGCATAAATGTTGGTTCAAAAAATACAATCTGAAATTGACATAAATTGCGTTTAAAAATACATTTTTTAAAATATGGTGGCTTCATATCTTTTCTTATAGAAACAAAATATTTTTTTTTGCCTTTTGATGCGATTTTTTTTTAATCAAAATTTTGGTTCAAAAAATACACTCTGAAATTGACATAAATTGCGTTTAAAAATACATTTTATAAATTATGGTGGCTTCATATCTTTTCTTATACATACAAAATATTTTCTTTTTGCTTTTTGTTGCGATTTTTTTTAGCATAAATGTTGGTTCAAAAAATACAATCTGAAATTGACATAAATTGCGTTTAAAAATACATTTTTTAAAATATGGTGGCTTCATATCTTTTCTTATAGACACAAAATATTTTTTCTTTGCTTTTTGTTGCGATTTTTTTTTATCAAAAATGTTGGTTCAAAAAATACAATCTGAAAGGATGCGCCATATTTTTTCTTTTAGAAACAAAATAATATTTTTGTTGTATTTTGTTGCGATTTTTTTAAATCAAAAATGTTGGTTCAAAAAATACAATCGGAAATTGCGTTTGAAAATACATTTTTTAAAAGTATGGTAGATGTGCCTGAAATAATTTGAAAACGCTAAATAAGTTTGTAGTGAACAGGCTTCATATTTTTATTGTAGAAACAATTTTTTTTTTGCCTTTTGTCGCGATTTTTTTTATCACAATGTTTTTTATTTTCAAAAAAGTTGCTTTAAAAAATACAATCTGAAATCGACATAAATTGCGTTTAAAAATACATTTTTTTTAAATTATGGCGGATGTGCCTAAAATAATTTGAAAATAGTAAATAATTTTGTAGTGAAAAAAATGGATTTTTTTTTTTGTATACTTGTGAATTTCGAATAGTTAAGTACCGATTAGAAAAAAATGTATCGCTAATTGCCTTTATTAATATTAGTCACCTTTCGGTATATAAAAAAAAAGTATCCTCAGAGAGTAAAATCATCTTCAAAAATTATCCTCATGTTTCATGTATATACGTCAAAATTAATAAAATTTATTAAAAATGATCTTCAATAGATTTCCTGAAACAAGTTTTATAAGATGTCTGAATTTAATTAATGATATAAACCTTTTCATAATTTTACTAGAAATATTCGAATGATAATTTTAATTAGGAAAATTGATCTCACCTCTAATATTCGATGTATATAGATGGCGTGGTCGCTGTTGGTCTTTTTATGGGCACTGAAACTAAAAGCTAATTGCTCCTTCTTTATCAGCCGTGGCTATAATAATAGCGGCTAAGTGCCTGATGGTTACTTTGCTCGATGCTCGTAGCCGATGCTCTTCTTATAATACAGCCTGCGCTTCCAATAAAACAGACAAAATTCTACCGTTTCAATTAAGTTGAGAATGTTCTTCATATTCTAATGCATCCGTCAGGAAATGGCCCCTATACACGTCTTTCGATACATATCTAAAAAATTACACACATGCCTAAAGACAAACTTCTACATACGAACCAACATTGTTTCCCAAATGATCATTTTGCTAAGTAAGAAATGTTCATTTTGCAATATTTACGAAAATACTATTTCAAATATTTATTCTATCAGGTAACAATTTTTTTCCCTCTTCTTTCAACAGTCCACTTTTTCAACAAAAAATTGCTCTGTTAATTCATACATTCACAATTAAAAATTGTTTAATTTTTAATTAGTTAGTTAGTTAGAGAGTCCGCAATCCTAAAGATTGGTTGGAAACAGCACGCCATGCCGATCTATCCTGAGCTAATCCCTTCATCTCCCTATAGCTATTCATCTCAACGTCTTCAACTATCTGACTCACATACTCCAATCTAGGCCTACCTACCCCTCTCTTTCCCTCCACTCTACCTTCTATGATCAATTGCATAATCCCCCCATGCCTAAGAATATGCCCTACTAATCTGTCTCTCCTACGTTGTAACACTCTCCAAATACTTCTCTTCTCCCCTACTAACTCTAGTACAGCTTCATTTGTTACTTTATCTTCCCAACCAATCCTCATCATCCTCCTATAACACCACATTTCAAGTGCTTCTAATCTACGCTTCTCTTCCTTTCCTATAGTCCACGCCTCACACCCGTACAGTGCTACACTCCAAACATATACCTTCAGTAATCTTTTTCTAATACCCAAGTCAATATTTGATCTTAAAATCTGTTCTTTTTCTACGAATGCCTTCCTACCCTGTGCTATCCTACACTTTATATCTACCTTGCTTCGATTATCTTTTGTGATTCTACTGCCTAAATAACAAAAATCTGACACTTCTTCGATTCTATTATCTCCTATTGTGATCCTCATTTTTCTACTGCATTCCTTTTTGTCACACCTCATCACTTTAGTTTTACCTATATTTATTTTCATGTTAAAATCCCTAGTCAATACTGCCTGCATACCATTCAATACCCTTTCTAATTTCTTTTCGCTTTCTTCCAATATAGCTATATCGTCGGCGAATCTCAGCATATATATTTTCTCTCCCTGTACATTCACACCTACACTATACTCTTCTTTTACTTTGTTTATTGCATCTTCTATATATAGATTAAATAATAACGGTGAGAGTGTACATCCCTGCCGAACTCCCTTCCCTATTTTTGCTACCTCTTCTTCCCCCTCAATTCTAACTAAGGCAGTTTGGTGTTTATATAAATTAAAAATTATTCTCCTATCCTTATAATCTATACCCGTTTCTTTTAAAATTCTAAACATTATGTCCCAATCTACATTGTCAAATGCCTTTTCTAAGTCTACAAAAGCTATGCAAGTTACCTTTCCTACCCTATTTCTTTTTTCTACTACCGTTCTTAGTGCTAGAATCGCCTCCCTCGTCCCTCTGTTTTTCCTAAAACCAAACTGATCTTCTCCTAGCCTTTCCTCTACTTTATTTTCTAATCTCCTATAAATAATCTTTAACAATATCTTCGATGCATGTGATAGTAGGCTAATTTTTAATTGTGAAATATTATTTAATTTATTTTTTATGGCATGAAGAAATATACCGAACAAAGCAAATAGCTTTAACATTTCATCTTCACAACAATGGTCAAATGATGACAATTCGTCGTATGTGATTTGATGGTTCATTAAAGAATTATTTGGTCAATAAAATGAAATATGGTAAAGGCAAAATGAACGTTTTTTTTTGTTTGTATTTTTAGGTTTTGACCCATAAGAAATTTTGAAACATAAGAAAAGATTGCTGGCTTTTGTTTCATACGAATTAGATATTTGTAAAGGTGATTCAACGTATAATGTGTCTGGCGATTCGGAAATAGAACAAAAATTCGCAATTTTATTTGCATTGACGCTATTTATAATCGCGTAAATATTGATATTGAACGTTCCAAAGAATTTTCGTTTTTAATCTACAAGTACGTTCTATATTAATAACTACATAGGGAATAGATTCGTTTTGTGAATTTATTTTTAATCGCGCTAAGTTTGAAGTGTATAATAGATTGTTTTTCTACTGAAAATTCGAGAATATTTTTTTTAAAGATTTACAGATTTTTCCTTCGTTGAGATTTTTGGTAGATGTACGACGATTACATATTGTAATTATCTTCATTTGTACCACGTACAAGAATATTAAATACACACATTTCCTCTTCTTTAACATGTTCTATAGTTCTTTATTACATCTGTTGGGCATTGTCTGAGATTCTCACCGTATATTATAACGAACCGAAACACCGGTTGATATACCCAGTGATTCCGTCAAAGGAAACACATCATTTATTAGAATTTCAAAAAAAACTAGTTATCCTTTTTTCGTAAAATATTTTTCGTTTTTGATCAAATACACCATTCATTTAAATATATGAAATTGATCATCTGTGCTTGTTGTCAATACAGAAATCACCCTGTATGTTACACACCTGCTTCGGTGTTTTGTATGCAGCTACACGTTCTTGTTCAACTCTTCAGCAACTTACTAAATAACACAAAATTACGATGATATCTCAGATAAAATATTTCATCGAAAATATTATTTAGGAGTATCTTGCGTATACCAATTTCAGTCAGTTTAACTGATAGAAGTAATAAAAACTCTTTTAAAGGTTTATTTTTAATAATATTTAATTTTGTGCAGAATTTCTTTTTTTGTTTTTTATAATATTTTATAATTTTCATTTATACTTTTTATAGAATACAGAATTTGTATTTTCAGCATGTTCTTAATAAGCGAATATCTAAGCAATAAGTAGAATAGAATGAAATAAAGTTACATTAATATTTTTTACATACTTGAAGAAAAAAAATCTTCCAGATTTGTGTAAGCTTTTTTAAATATTTAATAGTAACTCCTAGAAGCTTATTTTTTAAGTTTAATTTTTTTTGCTCGTCCCAAATTCTTCTCCAAAAAAAGGAAGTTATGTAAAAATTACTCAATACGCATCTCATTTTTTGTAATGTACTATATTAATTTTTTTTCACATTTCCAGTAACAATCTATGAATTATTTATAAATACAAGATGAATATTTCCAAAAAATCTATGGTCTAAAATAATTTTATTAAACTTACATTAATGTGGAAGACTTACACCCATTGATTCGAATTATATTTTTAATTAGTCGTTAATAATTAAACCAGTTCGAACGGTACTTATTGTTTTGTTTTAAACATAGGGAAACGTGTTTTGTATCTTGTTCTTTTACGCCATGAGGTGCAAGAATGTGTTGGAATGGATATAGCGTGTTAGTACATAAAATTCAAATTTTTCTGGTAGATAATTAAGGAAATTCCACACCCAAAAATAATCAAAATTTATTTATTTTTTATTGATAATTATGTTAGAACGCAGTTGCAAATTATAGTTACGGAAAATGTATTTCGTAATTTGTTACGGTTTTTTATTGTTCTTTTATTGGTATGGCGGTTCTTCAGTGATTTTAAATTGAATCGATTGTTGCGAAAACAATGCTTGTAAAAGGATACGTTCTTCTATTAAAAAAGTGGTGTTTTATTTTTCGCTAGGGTGAATTATTTCTATTGTGCAAATTTATTTAACATCATCTTTGTTTGTGGAAGACATTACTTGAATAAACCGTGAATTTTCCTAACAATTTTTGCAAACGATTTGCATTTTTTTTTTGTTCGCTAATGTCAATTTTGCTTAGTTCGCTAATGTCATTTATTGTTGACAGAACGTTTCTAAAATTGAAAAAAAAAAACGCTTGCTCGGGAATATGACAATAGTCAATATTCAATTGTGTCTTACAGCTCAACCATTTAACAATAAGTTGACAATTCTTGACCAGCACTTGACACATGTACTTGTCATCTTAAGTAAACATTAACCATCGAGATATTCTTATTGTCACTCGGACGCAATATTTGCTGGTCGTTTGGATCATTGGCGCCGGTTATAATTTGAACAAAATGGTAACACTGAACATATGATGCCCTCAACTTGGATTCTTCCAAGTTAAATTCTTGCCTGCATTTTGTGTTTGCATTCATTTCTTCATATGCATATTGTCTGCTGTACACTTAGCATTCTATTAGAGCGTTGTAGATAATATTATTCTTTTTTTCGAACATGAGATCATTTGAATACCTGCATCTACTTTCTAGGAATTCCAATTCGAACTTACATTTTTAAGCGCGGACTTTGTAGAAAATATTTAGAATTGTTAATATATACACGAAGTCTGAAGATATGTCACATAATATTATGCTCTGTATCTGGAATGTTTGTTTTCACTTGATAAATCAAGTGTATTTTGTTTGCTGTCGAAGAAAAATTACATTTTATTTCGTCGAATTTTTCCTTGAAAATATCATCCTGATTAATACACGCGCAGAAAACAGATTTTCGTTTAGAACGAACATATGTTTTAATCCACCCATCCAACCATTTAGCCTAGACAAATTATGATACATGTCGTATGGTTACGCGTCCTCTAATTAATAGATTAATATCTGTTGACAAGCGTGCCTAGGCACTCGACGTCTTTTATGAACATCGAAAAGACATACCATCATGCGCGTTCAAAAATAATGCCACAAAGATATCCGGTGAGTAAGAACGAATGTGTATTATACGACCAAAACACTGAAATAGACTAATTAATAACAGGAGGCAAATTATTCCTGCCAGCCTGGATGGAATGCATTCATATGTTTGATTGTACCTTAGAGATACTGTGCAGTGTTTCAGTGGTACCTAAGAAATATCAAAAAATTAAAATGCCACATATTCTCATCATTTTTTTTTAAGTGAAAGTACGAGGTAAGTTTAAAAAGTAGTGAGAACGCTTGCACAGTGCGTGATTTGGCAACATTGCAAGTTTTCCCGACAGTTAACCATTTACATAAACATTCGATCTGCCTCCAGTAGAAGTCTCAACTACCCACTGCTACTGCACTTTTTTTACTACGTGTTCTTGTGAAGCTAGTTTTTTAAGTGTGTCACGGAAATGGACGTAACAAAATTTGAGAACGTTATGCGATAAAGTTTTGTGTCAAACATGCCGAAACCGCATCGGAAACTTTTGAAAAATTGACGCTAGCGTATGGGCAGCAGGTCTTATCGCAAGCTCAATTTTTTAGGTGGCACAAGGCCTTTTTAGAGGGACGTGAAAACGTTAATGATGAAAATCGGAAAGGACGACCGCGCAGTTCAAAACCGACGAAAATTTGGAAAAAGTGCGAGTTTTTGTGATGTCTGATCGACGAATGCCTGTCAGAATGATCAGCAGTGAATTGAATTTGAACATTACCACTGTCTACGACATGTTAACCCAGGATTTGGGCATGCGAAAGGTGTGTTCGAAGATGGTTCCCAAAATCCTGACACCTGAGCAAAAACAACATCGGAGAGCTGTGTGTTCAGATCTTCTGCAGAACATTGAAACTAACAAAGATTTTCTAAGAAACGTGATCACAGGTGACGAATCCTGGGTACTTGAATACAACCCTGAAACGAAATGCCAAAGTCAGGAGTGGCACACCCCCGACTCACCACGTCCGAAGAAAGCACGGATGAGCAAATCCAAGATTAAAACAATGCTCATTTACTTTTTCGACTGGCAGGGGATTGTTCATAAGGAGTTTGTGCCCCTGGGCCAAAGTATTAATCAGCAGTTTTACCGCGAAGTTCTCGAGAGACTAAGGAAAAGAGTTCTTCGAGTCAGACCAAGCATTTCTGAAAGTTGGATGTTGCATCATGACAATGCACCTTGTCACACAGCACTCTCTATTAGGCAATTTTTGACACAAAAAGGAATTTCAGTGGTTCCTTAGCCTCCCTACTCGCCTGATCTATCACCCTGTGACTTCTTCCCTTTTCCCAAGTTGAAAATTCAACTCAAGGGACATCATTTTGGCACTATAAACGTCATTCAGAAAACCGTGACGGACCAACTTCGTTCGATCCCACTAAACGACTGCTATGAGCAGTGGGTGCAACGTCTCCGACGCTGTGTGGCCTCAGAAGGGAACTATTTTGAAGGTGATAAGGTTAAATTGTAAATATAAAATAAATAAAGAGTTTTATTGAAACAGTCTCATTATTTTTTAAACATCTCGCATCTGCAAATTCGCTCATAATTTATTTCAAAAGAAGTTATAGTTGTTTCACGAAGTCTTCTAGAATATGGATCGTATTTTTTAAATTCCGAATTTTTAACACATCATTTAAAACAATTAAAATACCTTGACTTTTTCCCACAATAAATGTTAATTAAATACATTTTCTGGACCTCTGCTAATCCGGAATACCAGCAATATGCCCGCTGATAATAACACGTTCTTCTTAATGCATCCGTAATGTTCCTCAATAGCAGGGTACGTACAGTCAGAGAACATGTTCTTTAGAGAGATGTTTCACCGTGTTCTTCGCTTCCAATTCAATTGGTTTGTTTTCAAGCTGGGCCGCTCTTCTATAGTGCACTTCTTATACATACGCGATAAAAACTGAAAATAATAATAACACGAAGCCACTACGACGAAGTGGGAGGTCAATTCAGAAATAGCCTCGAAGGTTAACTAGTGCGTTTTGTCTGTACATTAGGGGTTAGGTGCGTATTTAAATCCAGATGGCGTGCGTCGATATTCCAGATATTCTTCGGTGAATGTGTTCTTGTTTAAGTGAACGATATGTCCGGAGCGAACACAAAGTTAAACGAAGATTTTTGCAGCATACATTTTTACTTTTATTGGCGAAATATCATTCCATGATAATAATAGAAATAATCGATAAAATTGTCTATTATCTTGTTATTCGAACCTGAGGACTGCTAAAAGAAACTTACCCACTGATCCAAAGAAAAATATTAGGTGATGTTTTATACAAGAAATAATAGTTCTGTATTTAACAGCCTCTTTGTTGAAGTATATACCAAACCTCTGAATTTTAATTCTAGCTTAAACAGCTTTGGCTGCTGCAATATAATTATTTAACGTTATATTATTTGTTCTTCACCGAACTAATTTATGTTCTAAGACACTGATCGAGGTGTTCCATTAGTTGGAATGTTAATCGATTGTAAACTGGACAGTTTAAAAAAAAATTGGCCAGGTTCAAATTTAACAGTGAAATACGCAACCTTTATTGCTGACACGTTCAACGCATTAAAAAAAGTTTAAAAATATAATTTGCCCCATTATTAAAGTTAATATTTCGAAATTGAAAATCAATATTTTTAAAAGTGTCTTGTTGGGGTTAATATTCGGTTGCGATAAATTAACAAATTGAAGGAAATGTTTTTGTTAACGGGCAAATAACAAAATTCCAATTGCCATTTGCAAAGATTTTTAGTTCCGAATATATATAAGGCCTCTTCAAAGTTCGACACCACCAAGCCGAAGACCTCTTGCGTATTAATCTGTTTTTCGTAAATCCACAACATTCTAGCGATGTATCGCCTAATGCAACATAAAACAGCAATTACTTCCAACTCCTCAATCGTGTATATAAGCGCCAGGAGGATTCGAAATCCATCACACCAGTAAAGATGAGCGAGGTTCTCGTGAGGATCTACAATACGGTTTATTTCGAGGTGAGCGTAATGGTACTGCACCATGCACGGGTTGGGGTCATGAGAATACAGCTCAAAGGTGGCTGTAAACCACCGGCTCATTTGTCCACTGATTGTTTATGTATCTACAAGAATGTGATCGTGGTGTACCGCTGAAGATGTGTTTCGATTTGAGAGTATCTTCTCTAGCAATGGAAGGAATAGTTTAACCGCTACGGTTGATTTATAAGTAGTAGTTTTTGAATTGATGGACATGATATTGCAATGAAAAAATCGATATAAGCTAAATTCACCTAATCTCTCTTCCCCTTAGATTTATTTTACATTTTCGAGCGAAAATTCCAACGAAACTATTTGATACTACATCGAATGATTTGATTCGAATTGCTTTTTATTTTTCGGGAGATTTGAGGTATGTAATTCATTCGGGTAAACTATCGGCAAATACTTAAAAATCTCTTTTGATTGTCTTAAATTAAACCTTGAAGTACTCTTAATTTTTCATCAATTTTCATGATTTTTTCACTCGATACACATGCGTTATGTTGACTGTTCCCGAGTGTGCAAGAAAAGCGAGTCCAAACGTTGGATTTGTACGTTTCTTTCTACCGACAACTCGCTCCGTTTATTTTTTCTTTCTCTTCAGATTATGGTTGAAGTACCAATTGTTGAACTACGTGATTGTTACTGCATTGGTATTAAATAAGTGTGTACACGTTGATGCTTCAGGATGATTTTATAGCCAGATAGATAGAAGCATGTTGTATCATACTAGATCGAAGTTTACTTGCTGAGGAATAGGTATGTACTTCTTGCAAAGTGAAGGTGGCTTGGCGTGGAGAATAGAGTTAGATTTAGATACGGTGTATGTGCATGTCGCACGATCGCAAGCCTGAGAAAGTGTTAGGTTATAATAAATAATGGAGGACGGTGGCCTTTCATTTCTTCACGACCGATTTATCAGATGCTAATATTGTGAATGCAAAGGTTTCGTTGAATATTCACTATATGCGTTTGTGGATTGCCAATGTGCTGAAATAACCTTCTTTTGGACCGAATGTAAATAATTTTGACAAATATACTTCGACGCAACATAATTATGTATAATTTGAAAATATATTGATATCAACTCTAAAGCAAAATTATTCATCAAGGTGTTAATGAGCGCAACACTTCCGAAAAGTTTAAATTGACTTTTAAAATCAACTGAAAATACACATTGGTTTTACGGTATATCACTTAATTAGACAACCGTGTAACTATACACAAAATTTAATTAAAAAACTGTATTTTAAACAAGTACAGTAATTGATATCTGCTTTATATTCTAACGAAATTTTAACAAGAAATGCATTAAAATAAATCACTACACAAATATATGTATTTTTTTGTGATTGTATAATTATAATTTGTTATGTTTTGAAATTAAACTTCACTAGAAGAGCAATTTAGATTTTTTTTAGTTCAATATAATTTAGATTTAATCAAAATATCTTCACAACTGTTCAAGTTAGATAAAAAAAAGTATTGTTGCTAATAAATGGGACCATTTATTAGCTACTCCATTCACAAACAAAAATTATTGCAATTTACAACGTCGATAAATTTAATGTTAGTTTATATGCCATTTTGGAAATACTTCTGTCATGTTGACTTATTTATTTAATAGTATATCAATCACGATTCGTGACACAGGTATTTTATTTAGTTTTTATCTTGCGCTACTGATGATGGGGGCACAGCCTTCGAAATGTACATCCAGCTACTTTAATGCTTGTGACGGTATTTGGGTGATATTCTATAATAATATTTAACACCGATACTTTAAAGTTGCCTGTACAATCTTTTGATAGCTCTTAATATGGTTTGCATCAAAATTTCGATTTATTTATTCCGTTAAATTATTAATAAATTTCTTTAAATTATTATATATAGCTGGAGGTTGATAAATATTCGATGCAATATAGATCAATTGGTTCCGATAATATTAAATAAATAATTAGCTGTAGAGAATATTTTACGGCTTATTAAAATAGAATAAGGAATTTTTAATGTTGATATTTTAAATACCCGCCCGAGGCATTTTATTTGTTTACACGTCCGTCGCATTAATACTTTTATTAAACGATTATTATTTAGGCACAAAAAACTTTTCGAAAATATATCCCGCGATCGTGATTTTATTGTTATTTGGCACTATTACTTTTATTATTAAACTATTACTAGCCATTCACTTAAGAAACTATCTGTTAAATTAGATATTCGAGGAGCGTGATAAGATCTCGACATGTACCTCATTAATTAAGCGACAATTAATTAAATATTCCTTGCTGTTAAATTGTAAATTTCTAAATATTAATTTACAGCTCCTTGTTAGATCACAAACGAAAATCGGTCATCCAAATCATTGCGGTGAAGGATATTATTGATCCATTATTTCTAAAAGTTCACAATATTTCAATTTGTTATTGATATAATCGTCAATTAAACAAAACTGAATCTAACTTTGCAATTTATTGAATAATGCTCTCTGAAGATGTACTCTGCAGTACTCCGAAACTGTTCGACATGCAACGAAATATATAGAGCTTGAAAAAGACGATTGAAAAATGTACACATTTTGTCTATCAATACTTATAAAAAAAAATTTTTGTTACAATTTTCATGATCTAAAGTTTTTCTTACGTTTATATTTCATAAGTTATCCCATCATCTGTTTCGCTTGTATTTTTTTTACAAGTTTTCTTTTTAGTGTAAATTTCCCTATTAGTGTAAATTAACAACATCATCTACGATTTTCATGATCTAAAGTTTTTCTTACGTTTATATTTTATAAGTTATCCCATCATCTGTTTCGCTTGTATTTTTTTTACAAGTTTTCCTTTTAGTGTAAATTTCCTTATTAGTGTAAATTAATAACTTCATCTTTGTATTTAATACAGTGGCGTCCTGTGAGCAATCGTATTATGTTATTGATCGGAAGGAATCGCCAGTCGATCAATTAGATACTAAATAAGGTGTTGGGTGAAGATGTTAATCGTCGTATACTAAATAAAATTATAATAAATTAAAACTAGTTTCAGAAAACAGCTGCGAACTATTAAAGTACAATTGGTACCAGAAAATTATGTAAAAATATTTTTTTACGGTTGATTTTCCAAAATTTTCGTTTATCAAGGAATTAATTATCGAAATATTATAAAAATTAATAATAGGTCTTCATTATTTTACTGAAATATTCTAAATAAGGATTTTGTTTTGCTGTATGTTTAAAATTTTTCATATAAATTTTCGTAAATTTATGTTGTCTAATTTAATCTTTTGAAGGTGGTAAAAAATGGGTGAACATTTTATAAAACACACTGTATTTCCGACTTAATACTAGCTGTGTGTCAATTAATTAATAAAAGACATTTAATGATCTAATCAAAAAATTTCCTTGAAATAATGAAGGAGATATTCACTTAATTCACCATTATCGCCTACATAAATAAATCTTCCGGGAAGTATTACCCGATTAAGTGCAATTCTAGTTCATTCATCTGCCAATTGTACTTAAGCTATAAATATATGACTGGCGATGTTATTGATTATGACAGATCATTTGTTATATTTCGAATTCTGCAATTTACTAGCATAAATTACCGGCAATCGAGAATAGAGCTAGAACATTAAATTTCTCATTAATTTTTATCAATTTTCACGTTTATAAGACAGTATAATTTATATAATTATTATTGTTTTCTGTAAAAATTAATTTTTGTTTGTTGTAATTTTGCTTTCGCAAACTTTGGTGATTTTTACTTAATTATGTAGATATTATGAAAAACAATAAAAATCGCCAAATGAAAAAATCGGGAGAATTTATTTTTTCATAGCGATATGAAAGTATTTTGCAAATTTAATTTGGTATAAAATAGTCATAAAAAAATTAATATCCCTAAGTTATATATTATATTTCGAAAAATAAAAACTTTGACGAGATTTTTACGAGAATGCAAAAAAGATATTTTTTTAAATTTGTTTCTTGTACTCGAACGTAACATGAAAAACATGGTTGTTATTAAATAGATTTTAATTCTATATTCAGTGCGGATAAAATTTTTAGTTAAAAAATGGACAATCTTAAGGAAATACAAATTTTCAAAATACATAACTTGAATTATTTTGGCAGGAAATTATACCACAACAGTAAATTAAAAAGGTTTCTTATAAATTTCTTTTAACTGTATTTATCTTCCTATTTTTCGAAGCTTACGTTATTTTTTCTTCATTTTTCTTACAATAAGTCAACTTGCTCTTTCCGAAGTATGATGGTGCATTCACCAAATTAGCTCATTTAAAAATAGTCATCTTCCGTCAGTTTTTCCAAGCCCATATGGACAGGCACGTAGTAAATTAGTATTCTACGTCTATGCTTATAAAGCAAAAATATTCTTCTGCAGTGATTGTAAAATGGTTCAACATGCGCATCTATCTCTACATATTACATGTTAAATGTACGTACGTTATTTAATCTTCACTCGATGAAACAAAAGATTACCAACATGACATGACGAGAAATTGCATCATCAAAGCATCATTTTAGGGTCAATATTTTTTTTGTTATTAAATTAATTTTAACGATAAAAAATAACCATCTTTAACCGTATTCCAAAATTTTATTGTACATTAATTTGTTATCCCGTATTTATATTTTTGAAAAAATGATTATATTATGCGCATGTTGGGAATAATGTAGTTAAGGCCTTATTTTCCATTTGTCCACCTCTGTCATTATGTGAGTATATAGAATTAGAATGGTTGGCTTTATAGTATCAAAAGACCGTCCAAGTTGGAAGTTGATTTTCCTGAAAAGGAACGCGAACATCAATGAAATTACAGAAATTAGATGAATTGCACGTTTTGTAGGTGTATTTTATAGCTCGCTATTTTCCTTGCTCAAATTCAGAAATCGTTTCGAAAACAAATTTAAATTGAAAATGAAACACTCGCATTTTTCGACTATTTTTATATACATTTTTTTGTAATAAATTTCTAACACAAACTATTACAGTAATATTTCTATAATTTTTTATCGAAATTACATTTTTTGCTTAAACTTGTAAGTTGAGTTATTTTATATATATTGGATACGTCAATGTAACATAACGTCTACTTTTACGAATATTCTCTTCAATTTAACTACTTTTAGTAGACCGATTCCATCTTCAAACATGTCTTCTATGTGAAAACTGGATAATGAATATGATTATGGTGTTTCCTACGACTATAATCAACCTTTTGTGCACTTATGTAGAGTTCTATAAACTGGTATATACTCAGCTGGCATATTAGAATGAATACACACGCTATATTATCAGCTGAAGCTCTTCAGCTATTATTGCTCGCTGTGTTGTCCATTCGCCGTTTGCCTCATGGACGTGCCTATAGCGACGCTTTCATCAATCGCGCTGAAGAAACATGCAATGTCAATGTCTGTCGCTTGTTGGCCATTCCTTCTTGCCTGCCTTAACCATACGTGTCGCACGATGTATTCGTTAAGAATATACACCGAGCGTTTGCAATATATCAAACAAAGAGTGACGGTTTTCCAATTAAGGGTCGATGTGAAACTGGTTTGGGGGCACCGAAGAAATTTCGAAAGAACTCGAGATATCAATTTTTACAAAGAATATACACCGAGCGTTTGCAATATATCAAACAAAGAGTGACGGTTTTCCAATTAAGGGTCGATGTGAAACTGGTTTGGGGGCACCGAAGAAATTTCGAAACAACTCGAAATATCAATTTTTACAAAGAATATACACCGAGCGTTTGCAATATATCAAACAAAGAGTGACGGTTTTCCAATTAAGGGTCGATGTGAAACTGGTTTGGGGGCACCGAAGAAATTTCGAAAGAACTCGAGATATCAATTTTTACAAAGAATATACACCGAGCGTTTGCAATATATCAAACAAAGAGTGACGGTTTTCCAATTAAGGGTCGATGTGAAACTGGTTTGGGGGCACCGAAGAAATTTCGAAAGAACTCGAGATATCAATTTTTGCAAAGAATATACACCGAGCGTTTGCAATATATCAAACAATGAGTGACGGTTTTCCAGTTAAGGGTCGATGTAAACCTGTTTTCGGGGGACCAAAGAAATTTCGAAAGAACTCGAGATATCAATTTTCACAGGGTCGATTAAAATTTTTTTTTGTACGAACTTTCTGCAAGAAAAATGAAACAATTTTTTAAAACATGCGTAAAAAAGTGCGCATTCTTTTAAATTAATAAACATTAAGGCAGTACTTAATTAAATCACGCTGTATACAAGGACATATTGTACGTATTTTGTATGCAGTAATTCAAAAGTTTCGCGTAATTGTAGCGCATGTTTCTGTAATAATTTAAAATGATGTACTTCTTTTTTTTTTTATTAGAACTTCCTTGTGCTCCGGGCAACAAGTGTAAGGACATAATGCGCAGTGTATAATAATTTATTTTTATTATATGTCCACAATTTGTTTGAAGATGCGCCAATAAATTTTTTACATTTACAACATTTGCATACGAGTTTGTTTGGCCGTAAAAAAGAATTTCACGCGTAATCATGAAATGGAAAAGACACACATTTAAAAATAGCGTATGTTTGTGTAAACAAAGAACTAGTGGTTTGCGCATTGAATTTGCTGATTTGCCAATTGCTAAAATTATAATGTCTCGAATTATAATTAAAAATACTTCATATATAAAATAAAATAAAATTACTCGATATTTTGTTAATTAAATTACCTGACTAATCGGATATGCGGTCCAATGCTCTATATACCAAAATTTAAATTATTTACATATTTATTACGAAAGTTAATCAGTAAACACATTTTCGTTTCCGCCTATAAAATCTGCGTCATAATATTGACCGCGGACGATATTCAAGAGCATTTGCATGTTAAGTGTCGGTTTTATTTTTTATCACCTCCGTTTAGTGCTCTCGAAGCTTTTTCAATTTGAAAATTGACCACAAGAAAGCTGGGCTACAGCTATAACAACTCTCTAACAACGCTTACAGAATCGACAAATTACATTGATATATTAAACTGCACTTCAATATTCATTGCACCATCGTGCAGAACATAAAGTAATTCAAATTGCTTTATTATTGTAATTTGTGAAACAAATTTATTTGCGTTTAAGTTGTTTAGTATTTCTTGAGGTTGATTTGTGTCTTTTCAAAAATTGCCCTGTATATAATTTTTTAGGCATATCTCCACGTTATTTTAAGGCATCTCCACGTTATTTTTTTTTTTTGCCGTATGGATATTGAAAAATTCGAATACGTAAATAATATTATTAAATGGTCGAATGAGAGATAAAAGACACTTTAATGAGTATTTTATAATCCATTTTCTATATTGATACACAATTAAAAACGTAACTGTTATAAAAAAATGCTGTGTTGAAATGTCTTATTTAGATTTTTTTTCGGATTTGTTCTTTTTAAAGCGTATTAATAAAATGATATAATGATTAATGGAAGAAGTGTGTAATTGTTTTTTCCCTCAAACTTCGAAAAGTGGCATGTTTAAGTTGTTTATTTCTTGAGGTTGGTTTGTGTCTTTTCAAAAATTCCCTTGATATATAATTTTTTTAAGGCATCTTAAGGCCACGTTTTTTTTTTTTTACAGTATGCATTTTGAAAAATACTTATAAAATTGTCATACTAAGTTTTTTTTCTCGGATTTATTCTTTTTAGAGCGTATCAATAAATTGATATAATGATAATATAAATTTTCTTAAAATTTTTAAAATTGGTAAAGCTTCGTTTCATCTAATGAAGAATTACTCTTTGAGCCTTAATTATGTCATTGCTGTTTTGAAATATTGCCACTAAGGATTGACTTAATTTGCTATTTATTTTTGAGTATAATAGACTATAACCTAAATTACCCCGTATAGATTTTTTTTTCAATACACAGATTAATCCAGATTGTATCATTTTTATGATATCTCTCGGCAACGCCTAACCGGCATGATATATCGGTTCAATGTTGCCTGTTTACGATCGCCCGGGTGTCATATGAAACGCACCTCGAATCTTTCGCGTCTCATTCACATACGTCTTCCCACTGGGTAATAAGATTACATTTTATGACAAGCTCGTTAAAATCGTGACAATAAAACGGCACTTTTTTCATGAGCGCGCAACACCAATCACGGTGAATAGTAAACGCGTGTTAGATTACCCGTTTTATGGGTGATTTATTTCCGCTCCGACGTTGTTGTACACTACGGCCATGCAGCGGAAGAATGCACCTGTCACTTTTTTGATTTAAAAAAAAAAAATTATATATCTAGTCTGGTAGCTTAGAGCGATCAAAAACAGTACTTGTGTAAAATATCACCCAAAAACCGTAACACAAAGCATTTACTAGCTAGATGCGCATTTTGGAAGCTATGCCCCCTTCTGCAATTGCTATAGCAATCCCGGTGAGTGACACAGGTATCTTTATTTGTTCTATTATTGTGCTACTGAAGATGTGGTGCATAGCCTCCGAAATGCGCATCTAGCTACTTAATGCTTTGTATTTGGGTGATGTTTTATACAATTATTTAACGCTGTAGTGACGATTTTACAACAATTTGTGTGAAATTTAAACACTATAGATTTTTAATAAATCCATTTTTTATAAATCCACACTTAAGAAATTCAATAAATGCATTGGTACTTTACACTGTTTTAAGTTTGATCTATAATAGTGAAGATTCTCAAAATTTTGACACGTCAAAAGTAGAGAAGTGAAGTGATGTGAAGTGAAGTGAAGTGAGGTGAGGTGAAGTGAAGTGGGGTGAAGTGAAGTGAAGTGCAGCGGGGTGAAGTGAAGTGAAGTGAAGTGAAGAATATCAATTGATATATTAATATTAATAGTATATGAATCACGATTCGTGACAGAGGTATTTTATTTAGTTCTATCATGTGCTACTGAAGATGGGGGCATAGCCTTCGAAATGTACATCTAGCTACTTAATGCTTTAAGTTACGGTATTTGGGTGATATTTTATATTATAATTTAACACCGTAGTGATAATTTTTAAAACAAATCTATGTAAATATTAAAATAAATACTTTCAGAAAAAAATATTTTTTTGCCATTTTTTTTATATTGAAGGGTACTGACCTCTGATTGTGTAACATCACTGCCAACATTTACAAAGCGAATGTAGTAAACTACAAACAACTACATAGTAAACTATATAGTAAACTACAAACAACCCCTGAATCCAAAATTTGATTACATTATATAAACCCAAAGAGTCGATTAATTAAATTTAAATCGAGTTTTTGCTTTTACTCGTAGTCTATCGCATGCACGCAACTGTGCATAACTGTCGACAAACTCGTATTTTATATTACCCGCCAGTTGCAGCTGCAGTTGCAATTGCACGCAACTTGCAAAGGACACGTATGCAACTCGTAGTTAAGTTACTTAATATTTACGCTCTAAATGAATGTGCACAACAATCTAGACGATACGGAAATTATATGCAAATGAAGTCGTTTAGATTAGATTAATTTGGTAAGGATGTATATGGGAAAGGTTCTGTTACGAAATTAAAAATTTCCGGTGGAAAAACTTAAATATCGCGGGATTAAAAATGTAATTCGGCTTCATGGATTGAAATTTAAAATTTAACCGTAATAATTGTTGTTATGATATTTGAAAATATTGCAGATTAACGAAGCTGCATCGATATGAGTCAGGGGTGGCCAACAAGTCGATCGAACAACAACAAGCGAAACGATTTTTGGTTGATCGCGACACAAAAATTGATTATTTCGATTGTGGCGTTAGTAAAATAAGACAAAAAACACGAAATAAGGCGAAGATAAGTTGGCTCAGTAATTTATCGTTTCTGGCAGGTTTTACATCCAAGATAGATAGATAGATAGATCATTTATTCAGTACCATTCGGTGTGGAATACATTAAATTATACATATTATATTATCAAGACATAAAAACAATAAATAGATAAAAATGCATCATTACACCAAGTTAAGCGATTTGAATTTAAAGTTACTTTAATTTAGATTTCAAGAACAAACAAGTTGGCCACCCCTGAATTATAAGTAACGCAATTTAATGCAGATGCAATCCATGGCTATGGCCACGAATTAGCAGCCCGTGAAAAGATGAGTTAAACACGCGAATATATCAATCATTAACGGATTATTATAACAGCGTGCAACGTAATTATATTCTGCAAAATAAACTCATTATTTTATAATTTATATTCGATGCCCTCGTGTCAGTGCACTTTAAAATTTATTTAGTCCAATTTACTTACGCGATTATTTAAACGTTTTTTTTTTTTGTTTGTTTCTTTACGGTCTTATCAATTAGATAAGACATATAATATGAAAATTAGTTTTATATATTAGGTACTTATAAATGTTCAAAATAAAATATCCAAATTTTTTTTTCACGACTAAAGCACGTTGTTTTTTTTGTGTGTTTGTTCATCATTGGGATATTTTGCAAAAACCGGAGAAACGGTTCATAAACCACCGAATTGTCTTAAGAAAATACAACCGCGAAAATACAGGATGTATCAACAGTCATCAACATTAACGAAGGAATTTAAAATTAATATATTTTGAACAACCGACAATTTCACGTGGTGGAAATGCATGGGCGTTATACGTAGATGCTTGTGCACTAGCTGGAAATGTACTGGAAATAATTTTATTATATCTGCTAATTAACATGTCTTGAGTAATTCTTCATTACTATACTCGTATGGTTTACGACATAATGAATGTGCAAATGGTCGTGTTGAAGACGACTATAATAATTGAATAAACGACATTATTGCAATTTAATCTGCTCGGATTATGTTTGTATTGAAAATGTTATTATGATAAATTACGATTGTAAATTTCAACACAAAAAAGTAATGGTATACAGGATATTACAAAACTCCCGTCATTCTAATTTTTTTTTTAAATTTAGATGCACATTTGAAAGGCTAAACAAAACAGAAATATTACTTTCAATCAAATTTAATTTCAAAATCAAATATCATTGTCGAATATCGATTGTTAATAATTACAGCAGATAAATAATTATGCCGAAAAATGATTGGAATTACAAATTGTTCTCAAAGGCGTATATTTAATTTTTTAAATATATATTTTTCAGGGCTACAAAAAGAAGCTTCCTATAAATGATAATGTTAATTTTTCGAATAGACGTCACGGAAAGATTTATTTCTGCAGCAAAGGTTATTTCAAATATAGTTATAAAGTATTAACGAACGTAAATTATATCAACCTACCAATATTGATTTAAAAAACAATACTCTTTATTAAACGCTTCACTGTCAAATTAGCCATTGTTAAATTTTTAGTGCTTAATTTTAACAGTTTTTAATGTATTAATCGAAATTTATTCTCCGAGACTAGGATAATTTTGAAGCCATTAAATATTTATATAAAAAAATCAATAACAACTTGACAGATAACTTTTCCGTATGACTTTTCGTCATGTAGAATAGTATTGTGTCCTAAAATAAGCATGCGCATAAACTTGAGCGTCGAGAAAACGAAGCTCAACATTAGTAATAAATACTCCTTCAAGACTTTAAAAGCTGCACTTCCTTTCTCAGCTAATTACTATTCTGCCTGTAGAGGAATTACGTGAATTAGTAATTGTTTATCTACGTTTGGGATTTAATTTTCGCTCCGCACATGTTCTTTGAATTAAAAATAAGTACAACATATGTAGGATAATTGAAATTGTTCCACATATTTTCATTGTAAAATACCACAAATATATTTAAACAAAATGAGCTGTACGTACATGAGAATATTGACCGTTTATAAAGCTATTAAATATTTTTTACAATTTCAGTATTGCCTTGAAATTATTCCCCGGTAAATTTTTAGAATCCATAGAAAATTCTATATCTAGTAATTAGAGGTAATTTGCTTTCATTCGTCAGTTTCTTCCTTCTGCATCATCTGCTGTATGTGTTGTATAGCGGATGTAGAAGAAGTGAACAGAACAGAAGAGCACAATAAGAAGGATTGCGCGCCGATAAAAGGCAAAAGCGACATCAGAATGGTTAGTTGAGCGAGTATTCTCGCTTTAAGTGATCCGAGATGTCTAATTGGATGCACCTGTGATTGCGTACGTGGATTGACAGATGTCATTAACATTGCTAGTGGCTAAATGACCGTATAACCCATTAAGCTTTGTCTGCTTCGTTACCACTCGTTTTAAACTTTTATTTCTGCCTAGCAGTACATATTTTTGTATTACATTGTATTTAAAAAAAAACATTACAAATAATTTGGAAAACAGATGAGACGAATATTTTCTCCATCATATTTCTTTTGTGGAAATGTTTCACACTAACCTACCCTAAGTATTTGCAATATTTATCCCAATATTTACTAAGACTATCCAGTAAGTACACGAAAATATACGGAATCATGTATTTCTAAAGTGACACAACTCATAATCAGTATTTTTGAGTTTATCACCATGTACGAGTTTCGTAAAAATTCTTGTATTAATCATCAAAAGGCTTAAGAATCGAAATAGAGAGAAATGACAATTTGGACGTTTTTTTTTTCGTTTTTTTAATCACCATGTATGAGTTTCGTAAAAATTTCTCTATTTATCATCAAAAGGCTTAATAATCAAAATAGAGAAAAATGACAATTTGAACGTCTTTTTTCGTTTTTTTAAATCACCATGTACGAGTTTCGTAAAAATTCTTCTATTAATCATCAAAAGGCTTAAGAATCGAAATAGAGAAAAATGACAATTTGGACGTCTTTTTTCTTTTTTTTAAATCATCATGTATGAGTTTCGTAAAAATTTCTCTATTAATCATCAAAAGGCTTAAGAATCGAAATAGAAAAAAAATGACAATTTGGACGTTTTTTTTTTTTCGTTTTTCAAATCACCATATATGAGTTTCGTAAAAATTTCTCTATTTATCATCAAAAGGCTTAAGAATCGAAATAGAGAAAAATGACAATTTGGACGTCTTTTTCTTTTTTTTAAATCACCATATATGAGTTTCGTAAAAATTTCTCTATTTATCATCAAAAGGCTTAAGAATCGAAATAGAGAAGAATTACAATTTGGACGTCTTTTTTCGTTTTTTTTAATCACCATGTATGAGTTTCGTAAAAATTCTACTATTAATCATCAAAAGGCTTAAGAATCGAAATAGAGAAAAATGACAATTTGGACGTTTTTTTTTTCTTTCGTTTTTTAAATCACCATATATGAGTTTCGTAAAAATTTCTCTATTTATTATCAAAAGGCTTAATAATCAAAATAGAGAAAAATGACAATTTGAACGTCTTTTTCGTTTTTTTTAATCACCATGTACGAGTTTCGTAAAAATTCTTCTATTAATCATTAATAGGCTTAAGAATCGAAATAGAGAAAAATGACAATTTGGACGTCTTTTTTCTTTTTTAAAAATCACCATATATGAGTTTCGTAAAAATTTCTCTATTTATCATCAAAAGGCTTAAGAATCGAAATAGAGAAGAATTACAATTTGGACGTCTTTTTTCGTTTTTTTTAATCACCATGTATGAGTTTCGTAAAAATTCTACTATTAATCATCAAAAGGCTTAAGAATCGAAATAGAGAAAAATAACAATTTGGACGTCTTTTTTCTTTTTTTTAAATCACCATATATGAGTTTCGTAAAAATTTCTCTATTTATCATCAAAAGGCTTAAGAATCGAAATAGAGAAGAATTACAATTTGGACGTTTTTTTTCGTTTTTTTTAATCACCATGTATGAGTTTCGTAAAAATTCTACTATTAATCATCAAAAGGCTTAAGAATCGAAATAGAGAAAAATGACAATTTGGACGTTTTTTTTTTCTTTCGTTTTTTAAATCACCATATACGAGTTTCGTAAAAATTTCTCTATTTATTATCAAAAGGCTTAATAATCAAAATAGAGAAAAATGACAATTTGAACGTCTTTTTCGTTTTTTTTAATCACCATGTACGAGTTTCGTAAAAATTCTTCTATTAATCATTAATAGGCTTAAGAATCGAAATAGAGAAAAATGACAATTTGGACGTCTTTTTTCTTTTTTAAAAATCATCATGTATGAGTTTCGTAAAAATTTCTCTATTAATAATCAAAAGGCTTAAGAATCGAAATAGAGAAAAATGACAATTTGGACGTTTTATTTCGTTTTTTTAATCACCATGTATGAGTTTCGTAAAAATTCTTCTATTAATCATCAAAAGGCTTAAGAATCGAAATAGAGAAAACTGACAATTTGGACGTTTTTTTTTCGTGGCGTCCAACTTTTTTGGAAACGCTACCTGTTTTGCAAGTATTTTTTATCTAGCTCACAATAACCGTTTTTCGCCCTTTCCCAAAAAGTTTTTTTTTTTTTAGTTTTGTCGCTTTAGAAATACATGTGCGATATACATTATCTATGTCTAAATAATACGTCAAAAAGTAAATATTAATATTTAATAATTCAACTCCAAAATTTGTTAAATTACCATTTAATTGTGGTTTAGATAGTATTTTAAATAAATATAATTTTAAAGTATATATAATACTTCCAATAGTATTGCTAATTTTTTAGGAAATCCCAAAGATTTGATTGATTTCAATAAAAAATCTAGTATTTATGAAATACCTTGTTCTAGTTGTCCTAAAGTATATATAAAAGACAAACACGTAGACCAATTGAAACTTGATTTAAGGAGCTCATTTCAGATTAAATAGAAAAGATAAAAGTGCTTTAGCCGAGCATATTTTTGAAGCAGGTCATCCTGACCTGATTAAAAAATATGCTATTACGAATAGGATATTACGATACGAATAGGATATTCGTTAGTTTTTATCTTGTGCTACTGAAGATGGGGGTATAGCCTTCGAAATGCGCATCTAGCTACTTAATGCTTTAAGTTACGGTATTTGGGTGATATTCTATACTAAATATTAATAAACACGATAAATATCCATAAAAATAGTAAATATCAGTACATACTAAAAATAACAAAACACAAAAATTTCCCTTATCGTTAAATATTTATGTACAGCCGAGGGTGTTACGAAGCACTCAAATTTTACCATGGAAAGTCTATTAGTGTGCATATACATTCGCAACAAATACCAGACCCTTAAAAACAACCCCAAAAAGTTGTAGCTTATTGAATCGGACTAATCCTGTCTGAGGCTTTTGAGTAACGTAACAATGTGTACATTTTCCTTCGTTAAGGATAAAAAATCCCTCCGGTAATCTCCCTACATATAGCGATCCTGTGATGTCCTCCTTAACTATTATCATCGCAGATGCTGTGTCAAGTTATGAGTCATCTATCGAAGCTTTTACGTCATCGTCAGACCCCATGTTTGTGTGTGTGTTGGGCTTTAAAAATCAGACAGTCAGAAGTGGCATATATATATATATATGGGTATTGGGTATATGACAGTGGATTGATTGATTATAAATTATGATTTTGGCAAAGAGTGATAGGATAGTAGCAAGGGTAGAGTTAAGGGTATTTTGGCACTTGCGACAAATTGGCTTGTGCAAAAGATAAGAGAAAGTGGTGTTTTTTTCTTTTAGTACATCTAATTTTTGCAGCAATATGTACGTGTGAATAGTAATTATAAAAGTAAATGGAAATTGAAATTATTTATGGTGCGTCCCCATTATGAATAAAATTTAAAATAGCAATTGTTTTTTTTTGTAAAATTCTATTTTTTTTCTTTGCTACTTACAAAATTGAATGGTTTCAATTAAAATAATCATGTTTTTTTTTATAAATCAACATCTTAATATATTAATCTAATGTTATCCTTTGTTTTTTTGCAGGTTAGTTGGAGTCGATGTTTGTGTCTCTTCAAGAAACTGGTACCTTTTTATTTACGATTTCCAGGAAAATTGTAAGTGAAATTTTGATCATTTATCAATTGTTCCGTATGACAATTTCTAAGCAATATTTGCGTTGATGGACTTTTATATTTCGAATTTCCGAAGCGCTAGTCGCATCATTAATCAAATTAACGTGCAGACATATGTGGTCCATTGGTGGCACTGCATCTGCCTAATTTGAACCACTTTTTCCTTCAGTTGGCAGAGCAGTGGCGAATAATGTAACTGTTGAAGAGCAGCTGTTTCTAACAGCGAATATTAGTTGCAGCAAAAACTGTTCCGCATAATTCGTTCTTGTATTGTTGGCAACTTGCGATATTATCATCGATGCTTTAAAAAAAAAAAACGCTTAACCAATTTGCGGGCGAACTAAAATATTTATCGAATTCATTAAGTATATTATTGTTTAATGTACGCAGTATGAATAGGATAGGAAAGTTAGAGAATTTGAAATTAGAAATGGAGAGACTTAAACTGGATATTGTAGGGATTAGTGAAGTTAGGAGGAAAGATCAAGTAGATACGTGGTCAGGAGAATATAGATTAATAACCACAGCATCAGATAATGGGCATACCGGTGTAGGTTTTATAATGAATAGAAAGTTGGGATGTAGAGTAAAGAGTTATTGCCAAGTTAGTGATAGAATTATAACTATTAGATTAGACACGAAGCCAACGGACACAGTTATAGTGCAAGTATATATGCCAACTTCAAGTCACGATGATGAGGAGGTAGAATCCATTTATGAGGAGATTGAATCTAGGTTAGCAAACGTTAAAGGACAGGATAATCTAATTGTAACCGGAGATTGGAATGCCGTAGTAGGTAAGGGAAAGGAAGTTTCAATAGTAGGAGAATATGGAATAGGAACACGTAATGATAGAGGGGATAGACTGGTAGAGTTTTGTATTAGGAATAAGCTAGTGGTAGCAAACACGCTTTTTCAGAATCACAAGCGCAGGATATATACGTGGAAAATGCCAGGAGATATAGGGAGGTATCAGATAGATTACATACTGGTTAAAGAGAGGTTTAGGAACCAGATTAAGAATTGTAAGAGTTACCCTGGAGCAGATATTGATAGTGACCATAATTTAGTAGTCCTGGACTCAGAGGTCAAATTCAAGAAATTACAGAAGTCTAAACAGGTCAGAGTAGATGTCGATAGGTTAAAATTAGCTGATGTATGTGAAAAGTACAAGCAGAAAGTAGAAATCATGGCTAATGGAACATCTAGGAGCGACATAGATTGCGAATGGAGGGAAATCAGAAATGGGTTAACTACAGCAGCAAATGAAGTATTAGGCACAAAGAAAAGGGCAGGTAGGAGGGAATGGATCACGGAAGAAATAGTTGAAATGATAGAAGCAAGAAGGAAAATTAAAATTGGAAACACAGAAGCAGGACAGAAAAAATATAAGGAACTAAGGAACTTAATTAATAGGAAATGCAAGCTAGCGAAAGAAGAGTGGATAAAAGGAAATTGTGAGGATATTGAGGAGGATATGAGAAGAGGTAAAGTAGATTTGGGCTACAGGAAAATTAAGTCACATTTTTCTAAAGTAAAACCAAAGGGTAACATTATATGTGATAAGCAGGGTAAGGAACTCACAGAAAATAAGGAAAAAGCTAGAAGATGGAAGGAGTATCTTGAAGATTTATATAAAGGTAGGCAGGACATGGAGGAGCTAGAAAGTGTGGAACAGATAGATGAGGATGACTTAGGTCCTAGCATACTTAGGTCAGAGTTTCATAGAGCATTAAATGATTTACGGAATAACAAAGCAGCGGGGATTGATATGATACCAGCCGAATTAATAAAACACGCAGGGGAAAAAATGCAGGAGCGATTATACAGGTTAGTTTGTAAAATATATGAGAAGGGAGAAGTACCACAGGATTTTCAGCGTAGTAGAATCGTAACAATGCCGAAGAAAATAGGAGCTAATTTGTGTGAGAACTATAGGACCATTAGTCTACTATCACATGCATCGAAGATATTGCTAAAGATTATTTATAGGAGATTAGAAAATAAAGTAGAGGAAAGGCTAGGAGAAGATCAGTTTGGTTTTAGGAAAAACAGAGGGACGAGAGAGGCGATTCTAGCACTAAGAACGGTAGTAGAAAAAAGAAATAGGGTAGGAAAGGTAACTTGCATAGTTTTTGTAGACTTAGAAAAGGCATTTGATAATGTAGTTTGGGACATAATGTTTAGAATTTTAAAAGAAACGGGTATAGATTATAAGGATAGGAGAATAATTTTTAATTTATATAAACACCAAACTGCCTTAGTTAGAATTGAGGGGGAAGAAGAGGTAGCAAAAATAGGGAAGGGAGTTCGGCAGGGATGTACACTTTCACCGTTATTATTTAATCTATATATAGAAGAATATACGCAGTTTGAATAGGATAGGAAAGTTAGAGAATTTGAAATTAGAAATGGAGAGACTTAGACTGGATATTGTAGGGATTAGTGAAGTTAGGAGGAAAGATCAAGTAGATACGTGGTCAGGAGAATACAGATTAATAACCACAGCATCAGATAATGGGCATACCGGTGTAGGTTTTATAATGAATAGAAAGTTGGGATGTAGAGTAAAGAGTTATTGCCAAGTTAGTGATAGAATTATAACTATTAGATTAGACACGAAGCCAACGGACACAGTTATAGTGCAAGTATATATGCCAACTTCAAGTCACGATGATGAGGAGGTAGAATCCATTTATGAGGAGATTGAATCTAGGTTAGCAAACGTTAAAGGACAGGATAATCTAATTGTAACCGGAGATTGGAATGCCGTAGTAGGTAAGGGAAAGGAAGTTTCAATAGTAGGAGAATATGGAATAGGAACACGTAATGATAGAGGGGATAGATTGGTAGAGTTTTGTATTAGGAATAAGCTAGTGGTAGCAAACACGCTTTTTCAGAATCACAAGCGCAGGATATATACGTGGAAAATGCCAGGAGATATAGGGAGGTATCAGATAGATTACATACTGGTTAAAGAGAGGTTTAGGAACCAGATTAAGAATTGTAAGAGTTACCCTGGAGCAGATATTGATAGTGACCATAATTTAGTAGTCCTGGACTCAGAGGTCAAATTCAAGAAATTACAGAAGTCTAAACAGGTCAGAGTAGATGTCGATAGGTTAAAATTAGCTGATGTATGTGAAAAGTACAAGCAGAAAGTAGAAATCATGGCTAATGGAACATCTAGGAACGACATAGATTGCGAATGGAGGGAAATCAGAAATGGGTTAACTACAGCAGCAAATGAAGTATTAGGCACAAAGAAAAGGGCAGGTAGGAGGGAATGGATCACGGAAGAAATAGTTAAAATGATAGAAGCAAGAAGGAAAATTAAAATTGGAAACACAGAAGCAGGACAGAAAAAATATAAGGAACTAAGGAACTTAATTAATAGGAAATGCAAGCTAGCGAAAGAAGAGTGGATAAAAGGAAATTGTGAGGATATTGAGGAGGATATGAGAAGAGGTAAAGTAGATTTGGGCTACAGGAAAATTAAGTCACATTTTTCTAAAGTAAAACCAAAGGGTAACATTATATGTGATAAGCAGGGTAAGGAACTCACAGAAAATAAGGAAAAAGCTAGAAGATGGAAGGAGTATCTTGAAGATTTATATAAAGGTAGGCAGGACATGGAGGAGCTAGAAAATGTGGAACAGATAGATGAGGATGACTTAGGTCCTAGCATACTTAGGTCAGAGTTTCATAGAGCATTAAATGATTTACGGAATAACAAAGCAGCTGGGATTGATATGATACCAGCCGAATTAATAAAACACGCAGGGGAAAAAATGCAGGAGCGATTATACAGGTTAGTTTGTAAAATATATGAGAAGGGAGAAGTACCACAGGATTTTCAGCGTAGTAGAATAGTAACAATGCCGAAGAAAATAGGAGCTAATTTGTGTGAGAACTATAGGACCATTAGCCTACTATCACATGCATCGAAGATATTGTTAAAGATTATTTATAGGAGATTAGAAAATAAAGTAGAGGAAAGGCTAGGAGAAGATCAGTTTGGTTTTAGGAAAAACAGAGGGACGAGGGAGGCGATTCTAGCACTAAGAACGGTAGTAGAAAAAAGAAATAGGGTAGGAAAGGTAACTTGCATAGCTTTTGTAGACTTAGAAAAGGCATTTGACAATGTAGATTGGGACATAATGTTTAGAATTTTAAAAGAAACGGGTATAGATTATAAGGATAGGAGAATAATTTTTAATTTATATAAACACCAAACTGCCTTAGTTAGAATTGAGGGGGAAGAAGAGGTAGCAAAAATAGGGAAGGGAGTTCGGCAGGGATGTACACTCTCACCGTTATTATTTAATCTATATATAGAAGATGCAATAAACAAAGTAAAAGAAGAGTATAGTGTAGGTGTGAATGTACAGGGAGAGAAAATATATATGCTGAGATTCGCCGACGATATAGCTATATTGGAAGAAAGCGAAAAGAAATTAGAAAGGGTATTGAATGGTATGCAGGCAGTATTGACTAGGGATTTTAACATGAAAATAAATATAGGTAAAACTAAAGTGATGAGGTGTGACAAAAAGGAATGCAGTAGAAAAATGAGGATCACAATAGGAGATAATAGAATCGAAGAAGTGTCAGATTTTTGTTATTTAGGCAGTAGAATCACAAAAGATAATCGAAGCAAGGTAGATATAAAGTGTAGGATAGCACAGGGTAGGAAGGCATTCGTAGAAAAAGAACAGATTTTAAGATCAAATATTGACTTGGGTATTAGAAAAAGATTACTGAAGGTATATGTTTGGAGTGTAGCACTGTACGGGTGTGAGGCGTGGACTATAGGAAAGGAAGAGAAGCGTAGATTAGAAGCACTTGAAATGTGGTGTTATAGGAGGATGATGAGGATTGGTTGGGAAGATAAAGTAACAAATGAAGCTGTACTAGAGTTAGTAGGGGAGAAGAGAAGTATTTGGAGAGTGTTACAACGTAGGAGAGACAGATTAGTAGGGCATATTCTTAGGCATGGGGGGATTATGCAATTGATCATAGAAGGTAGAGTGGAGGGAAAGAGAGGGGTAGGTAGGCCTAGATTGGAGTATGTGAGTCAGATAGTTGAAGACGTTGAGATGAATAGCTATAGGGAGATGAAGGGATTAGCTCAGGATAGATCGGCATGGCGTGCTGTTTCCAACCAATCTTTAGGATTGCGGATTCTTTAACTAATATAGAAGATGCAATAAACAAAGTAAAAGAAGAGTATAGTGTAGGTGTGAATGTACAGGGAGAGAAAATATATATGTTGAGATTCGCCGACGATATAGCTATATTGGAAGAAAGCGAAAAGAATTTAGAAAGGGTATTGAATGGTATGCAGGCAGTATTGACTAGGGATTTTAACATGAAAATAAATATAGGTAAAACTAAAGTGATGAGGTGTGACAAAAATGAATGCAGTAGAAAAATGAGGATCACAATAGGAGATAATAGAATCGAAGAAGTGTCAGATTTTTGTTATTTAGGCAGTAGAATCACAAAAGATAATCGAAGCAAGGTAGATATAAAGTGTAGGATAGCACAGGGTAGGAAGGCATTCGTAGAAAAGGAACAGATTTTAAGATCAAATATTGACTTGGGTATTAGAAAAAGATTACTGAAGGTATATGTTTGGAGTGTAGTACTGTACGGGTGTGAGGCGTGGACTATAAGAAAGGAAGAGAAGCGTAGATTACAAGCATTCGAAATGTGGTGTTATAGGAGGATGATGAGGATTGGTTGGGAAGATAAAGTAACAAATGAAGCTGTACTAGAGTTAGTAGGGGAGAAGAGAAGTATTTGGAGAGTGTTACAGCGTAGGAGAGACAGATTAGTAGGGCATATTCTTAGGCATGGGGGGATTATGCAATTAATCATAGAAGGTAGAGTGGAGGGAAAGAGAGGGGTAGGTAGGCCTAAATTGGAGTATGTGAGTCAGATAGTTGAAGACGTTGAGATGAATAGCTATAGGGAGATGAAGGGATTGGCTCAGGATAGATCGGCATGGCGTGCTGTTTCCAACCAATCTTTAGGATTGCGGACTCTTTAACTAACTTATTATTGTTTGTACATTTATAATTTACGAGTATGGGCATGAGATATAATTTCTTTATAAAAAATCAAGAATTATTTTTATTTCTACTAATATATCATTCAAGACTAGCGATGGCAAACTGTAGGTCACTTTGAGGACCTAGTTCGTAGTTAGTAGTTCATTTCAATGTACCGTTCACGAACTATAGGTCGTGAACTACTACATCTTTTAAAAATGAACTAGTTCACCACCTATATAAAATACATGTACATAAGATTTAGATGTTTATTTTTGCAGTATTGCAAAAATTTGCTATGGCATGACATATTTAAGAACATATTTAATCTTGCGAATATATTATTTATATTATTCCAAATGAAATCTGATACTAACATATAAATTGTGACTCAGCTCGGCAATGCTGCTGTTGCAATATCGCATCGAGTTTCCTACTTCGTTCCGTTCACCAACACACTTTATCACTAAATAAATGTTAGTACTGTATATGTAATGTATACTATACTGCATCGTTTACGAGTCGTTGTGATTTATGAACAGTTTAGTACACGACCTAGTACAAGTACATCAATACGTACACCGTGCACCATGTAGTTCATAGTTCACGAGCTAGGTCATAGTGACCTATAGGTCGTTGCAAAACATCGTCACAGTCATTTGATTGAACCGTTCAGAGTGAACGGTTCGCGAGTGAACTACGCATCGCTATTCAAGCTTCAGTTGAACTCATTTGTTTCATTACAACTTCCTCGATAATCTTATTACAATTTATATGATTGGTAATTATAATTACATCTTGGAAAGGATTTATTAACATAAAGGACATAAAAATATCGTTCATGGTTATTTCTCGCGTACGCATGGATTATTATAACAAGATTAGCGTTTTATCCTGGTCCATTCAAGGATTTATGTAAATTTCTGATATTTTTAAAGATATTTATAGAACTACCAAGAAGACAGGTGTTTCCGTATCAATAATGTAAATTATTTTTGAATTGATAAGAACTAAACAGCGGAAATCTCTCTAGTTTTTTACAATATTGTACATTGTAGTGCAATACAAAATAATTTTCATTAATATTTCAAATGAAAACTTTTGGTCTTGTATAAAGTAGATTCGTAGAGAATTGATCCAAAAGTGAGCTGAAAATATATTTTTTTCCTAGGGAACATTTGGTCAGAAATAATCTATATAATATAGATTATAAGGATAGGAGAATAATTTTTAATTTATATAAACACCAAACTGCCTTAGTTAGAATTGAGGGGGAAGAAGAGGTAGCAAAAATAGGGAAGGGAGTTCGGCAGGGATGTACACTTTCACCGTTATTATTTAATCTATATATAGAAGATGCAATAAACAAAGTAAAAGAAGAGTATAGTGTAGGTGTGAATGTACAGGGAGAGAAAATATATATGTTGAGATTCGCCGACGATATAGCTATATTGGAAGAAAGCGAAAAGAATTTAGAAAGGGTATTGAATGGTATGCAGGCAGTATTGACCCGGGGGTTTTTAACATGAAAATAAATATAGGTAAAACTAAAGTGATGAGGTGTGACAAAAAGGAATGCAGTAGAAAAATGAGGATCACAATAGGAGATAATAGAATCGAAGAAGTGTCAGATTTTTGTTATTTAGGCAGTAGAATCACAAAAGATAATCGAAGCAAGGTAGATATAAAGTGTAGGATAGCACAGGGTAGGAAGGCATTCGTAGAAAAAGAACAGATTTTAAGATCAAATATTGACTTGGGTATTAGAAAAAGATTACTGAAGGTATATGTTTGGAGTGTAGCACTGTACGGGTGTGAGGCGTGGACTATAGGAACGGAAGAGAAGCGTAGATTAGAAGCACTTGAAATGTGGTGTTATAGGAGGATGATGAGGATTGGTTGGGAAGATAAAGTAACAAATGAAGCTGTACTAGAGTTAGTAGGGGAGAAGAGAAGTATCTGGAGAGTGCTACAGCGTAGGAGAGACAGATTAGTAGGGCATATTCTTAGGCATGGGGGGATTATGCAATTGATCATAGAAGGTAGAGTGGAGGGAAAGAGAGGGGTAGGTAGGCCTAGATTGGAGTATGTGAGTCAGATAGTTGAAGACGTTGAGATGAATAGCTATAGGGAGATGAAGGGATTAGCTCAGGATAGATCGGCATGGCGTGCTGTTTCCAACCAATCTTTAGGATTGCGGACTCTTTAACTAACTAATATAAATTCTATAGTTTCTCAAAAACAGTTTATAAATGTAGGAAAATATCATTTTTGTACGCACTGAAGAAAAAAGGTCACGAATTTTGACTTCCCATTAATTTCCATTTATGCATTAAAGTATGTGAAAGTGAGACGAATTTATACAATATGGAAATATTGGAAAAACAATATGAATAATTCTTTTATATCCAGTTTTCTTTGAAATATCATAATTCGCATATCGATTTCAAAGACATTCATTATTGAATATTCCACGCACGCTCCTCTTACACACGTGTTATAAGGTTTAGTGTCGCTTCCTTTATTGACATTTTATCCTACATTCATGGATTATAGATTAATATTTCATGTTTAATATACAATGCATCCACATTCGAAAATGACTATAGAATATATTTTGTACGAGCCCATGTCGTTCAATTATATGACAAGTGGTTTGAAAAAAAAACACTTTAACAAATTTAATATTCAGTCAATAGTATGGCATTACTTTCGAAAAGCGCATCAATCTATAAATTATTTTTTACGCTAATAATAAATGAAAACACATCAAGAGAAATGCTTCTTTGAACGAAATTTCAAAATATATAATTTGTTAAATATATCACCCTGTATGTCTAAAATAATTAATCAAAGACTTGCCCAACTTCTCCAAGACCGTGACATTTTTTATTTCGCTTTTTTTTTTCGTGGGTCAAATAAGGATATAACATAGAATTTAGAAATTTTCATTTAAAAAAAATTATTCGAAAAAATGATAATAAAACTCAAAACATCAGAAATTTTTATGTAAATTAGAAAGTGACAATAACGTACCAATTACAATTCCTGGTTTTATGGACTACAAAAAATATTGTTTAAAATTAATTCCCCCTCGATTTTCAAATATATTTATAAATGTCCTTCCTACGTCGTTTTTACCGGTACTCAAGCATTTATTTAAAATTTGTAAATTTTGTTTTGTTCGCGATCACAAAAATCTTTGTGCCCTCAAATGTTAGCACTGATTAAAATAATTGTCGCATGATAGTACCTTCAAAAGAAAAAAAAATTTTTTTTTGTGGAAACTCTTCATTTTAAAATGTACACATACAGCGTGGGTTTCTGTTGTATCGGGCTGATATAATATGAATCATCCAAGATCAAAGCGTGTTGAGCTTCCCTGACCATGACAAGCTTGATTACATTACAATGTACTCGGCGGCTCTTCAGCCGAATGGATCAATAACTCCTGTTTCTTGTTACTCCACTTCGGGATCTTCAGTAGTTCGGTTCGGACTTGCTTCCCTTCGTATATACTGTCACATAATGCGATATTAGATCCTGTATTATTTTGAATTTACTCTACAGGGTAAGAAGAAAAACTAAATGTAATTTATAATTAGTTTGAAAATTAAATATACTCACGAACAAATATTATATAGAAAACTATTAAATGTCATGTGATAGCGATCTTATTTTTAACGTATTGAAGCTTGTATTTAATAGTATAGAATATCACCCAAATGTCGTATTTGGGTGATATTTTATACTATTATTTAACCCGTAGTGATAATTTTTAAAACTTGAATTTAACCTTTCACTAGAATTTAATTCGCAAACCTTCTTGCCCATAATTTTGTTATTCTAGACGTTGCTGCAAAAAATTAGCATTTCTTATTTTTTACTTTATTTATGTTCCTGTATCGTAGTGTAATGGTCACGCTTCATCTGCACAAAGCAAATATGTCGGAAATCGTATGAAACTGACACATTTATTGCTTTCAAAGTAATTGGATGCATTTCCTCTTTTGATATGCTTTCCAGAAATTAAATTCAGTCACACTACTATTATTGATTGATCTTTGCTTAGAAGAAAACGCAATTTATTTATTAAAAATATTGCAAACGACAAACTTTGTAGTCGACGAATTTAAATTTTATTAGCTCTTATAAAAGAATCCAGCAAGTAAACATATTCATTTCTTCTCCTCCAGAATAGTGGCGCACGATTTTGAAAATATTCAATTTATTGTAGCCTGAATCTGTTTTATTTCAAAATAAAACGTAAAATTGGCAGATAATCAATTTCGCAATTTCATTTCGTCGAGGGGTTTCTTAAATCTAATTTCTTTTCATGCGGTGATTTACGCAAATCTGCATTAGCGCACGTTTTGCGAGCTTTCATATACTTATAGGATACGAAGGGGCTTTTCGGATAGAAAATAAAACTTTTTTCCCACGTATTACCGTATATGTTGCTATACCTCTTGAAATATGTGGCGAACCATCGATTTGATAGGATACTTTAGGAGTAAACGGTTCTTTAGATAAAGTAAAATATGTTAACAGCAAGATAGGTAGGAAATTGAATTGCGTGCTCTGGAGAGCGAAAGTAAAAAAAATCTTATATCCGTTTCCTTTGCGCTCGTCGACGTTGTCGCCGTTCTTCGTCATCGATGAGGTAATTGAATTTTATATTCTGATAATACAGCGCTGTTTTGTATTTTGAATATAAACTTTTTTTAGATACGAAAATTGATATTTTTATTTCATATATGCGATGATGTTGATCGTTACGTTTTTTTTTTTGATTCGCGCAGACAAGCGACTTTCTGCACAATTCGTTTCAACTTTAAAAAGAACAATCGAGTATGTTATTGCAACTCAAAATGAATATGAAACGAATTAAGATCTATATGGGGAAAAAATTGGTGGGCAAATTTCCAGCATAAATTATTGCGTATATTTCGATGTAAAAACCAATCTCAGCTTATGTGTTCTAAAAAATAAATCGATTTAATCTTCTTAAATAAAAACACCACTTTACAATATGACATTACACTCGTTACCCGTCGGTACTTTATCGTTCAGCTTTTTACAAATCTTTATCCCAGTATAATATTTTACCAGCTAAGCTGCCATCGTCAATAACTAAGACTTACAAATTAAGATCCTCACCTGCAGAGTCAAGATACATATGCCCATATCGTAGCGTGGAAAACTCATTAATGCGCATCAATTGCAAGAATTTCTACTCGAATTACCTCGTAGAAACATCCACGAATGCACTCAACATTTTACCCTTGTGCAGATTTATCTTTTATATTGCAACGTATTATATAGGATAGCAAAAAGAAGTGTACACGTTCTATCACTTGTTATATCTGTACCTTGGTATAAAAATGGCCAATGTCCAATATTACAATATGCCGGAAAATGGAAATGCAATTTTAAACATTTTCGTTAATGGTTTTTCAAAGTTTTTTTTTAGTTTTCATTATTCATTTTTAAAATTATCACTACGGTGTTAAATCATAGTATAGGATATCAACCAAATACCATAATTTAAAGCATTAAGTAGCTAAATGTACTATTAGTTAAGTCATATTATATGCCATCTTTGAAATATTTCTGTCATGTTGCCTTATTTATTTAAAAGTAAATCAATCACGATTCGTAACAGAGGTATTTTATTTAGTTTTTATCTTGTGCTACTGAAGATGGGGGCATAGCCCTCGAAATGCGCATCTAGTTATATTATTAAATATTCATGTTCTTTGTAAAACAGTAACAGTGTAAAATATATATTTTTTGAATTTTCACGCACATTGGTTCGATATTTTGGACATTGGCCCATTTTGTTCCAAGGTAGAGATACACAGAAAATAAAAAATGGAATAAAAAATTTGTTTGCGAAGCTTCGCTTTGTTATTCTTACAAAAAGCGTTTTCTCATATCGCGAATATTTCAAGATACGTTTAAAGCGCGGATATTTTCATTTGAACGTTCGCGAAGACATTGACTTAGCCACAATACAGACAAAGTGTATTCTTCAAAAGAGACGGTACGCTGCACACGCACATCGCGATCTAAAACCATAATAATGATGACTGTAACTATATAATCGCTTCAGGCGTCCAAAAGAACGATTACGCCACAAGAGATGGACGGAGTCGATGGACGAAGACAAAAAAAGCGTCTACTATAAGAGCTTACGTCGGAATTCAACCTTTATTCGTAGTACGTTTGGGATTATTCAATTCGATGTTATTATGATTTTATCCTCGGTCTCGAGGGCATATTGTATAAGTACATGAACAGCGAGTGCTTCGTTGTAAATATGATTTTTATTATTATGTTGAAAGTATATATGGTTATTGAGAGCAGACTACCTCTAGACTGAGGCTAGACTCTATCAGAAGATGTTTAACAATAGATGTAGTTACAAAAGTATACCTTAAAATTGTTCGATTTTTTTGTTGGGTTTTAGTTAAAAAGGAAAAGTATATTTCGATTTTATAGAATATAATATACAATTCACGTGTGATGAGCAACTCATTAAGGATAACTAAAATAATCTGAATCTCATCATTTTTAGATTTTGATATTGACATTTAAGACGAATGTTATTATATTTGTTTTGTCTGTTCTTTATTGAATTTCATTATCTTTGTTTACCTTTCGATTGTTACAGACTTGTATGTTATAGAATAGTAAAATAATTCCATTTATTTTTAAATCTTTTTTAATAATTATAATAGGAAGGTATAAAATTACGGTACGATTTTTAAGAAGTCGCTAGTATTGATTGGACAATAAGCAAACATATATATTTTAATATTTATATTTAACATATAGTATTATATATCAAACAGAATAATATTTTCTAATTTGTTATCATTTTGAAATGGACCAACAAAATTTTAAAATAAATTGCCCCCCTCTTCTAGATGATTCTAGATTCGTGTAGATTCATCAAATTTTGTCTATTCAAATATTAAAAAGTAGATTTATTTGTCGAATTTATCTTTATTGTTAATAATTGATCAAATTCGTACAGTTTTCAAAAATAGCAGATTTTCAATGTTATGAAGTTTATACAAGTTTTACGAATTATATTTTTCATTGTGTCGAAATTATATAAACATGTTAAATGGAAAGCACTCGGTATTATTATATTTTGTTGTGCAAATTTTTTTTTTTTTATAGTATTTGACAATTCTGAATTTATGGATAATTTGATTGTAGCAAAAAAAAAAATATAATAGAAAAATTATGTTCATTACGAAAATCTTTCTATTTTAGAAAAATATGTCTATTGGGTAAATTTGGAACATACTTTATAGGAAAAATATAATTGTGGTTTGAAAAAATATTTATGCTGAAAATGTGTACATTGGATATTTCGTAAAAAAAAAATTTATTGGAAAATTTTATATCTTTGTAAAATTAAAAAAATTGTGCATTGGGAAAATTCGTTTTGTAGGATAATATTTTTATAGGGACATTTGTTTATTAAAAAATTATATATTGGGAAAAATATATGTGCGGAAAATTTATCTAGTGAATATTTTTGCCCATTGGGAAAATATTTCTTTTGGAACAACTTGACTTTTGTACATATTCGTATATCAAGAAAGAAATTTCTATTAGGAAAATGTATCTATTAAAAAATTGCCCATTGGGAAAATATAAATAAAAATTAGAAAAATGTGACTTGCAAGAAATCACATTTTTGTAGATATCTCTATTAAAAATATTTATTAAATAGGAAAATTCGTTTCTTAATGTACAAATATGCGATATTTCTTTATTACCTTTTTAAATAAGAAATTTCGAACTCAAAAACGTATCTCAAATGAGATTTCGCACAGTTTTCAAAAATAGCAAATTAAATCTATGCGATACTTCTTTATTACCTTTTTAAATAAGAAAATTCGAACTCAAAAACGTAATCTCAAATGAAATTTCGCACACTTTTAAAAAATAGCAAGTTAAATCTATGCGATGCTTTATTTAATTTTTTTGAATAAGAAAATTCGAATTCAAAAACGTAATCTCAAATGAGATTTCGCACAATTTTCAAAAACAGCAAATTAAATTTATGCGATACTTCTTTATTACCTTTTTAAATAAGAAAATTCGAACTCAAAAACGTAATCTCAAATGAGATTTCGCACAGTTTTCAAAAATAGCAAGTTAAATCTATGCGATGCTTTATTTAATTTTTTTTTAATAAGAAAATTCGAATTCAAAAACGTAATCTCAAATGAGATTTCGCACAATTTTCAAAAATAGCAAATTGAATCTATGCAATACTTCTTTATTACCTTTTTAAATAAGAAAATTCGAACTCAAAAACGTAATCTCAAATGAAATTTCGCACAGTTATCAAAAATAGCAAATTAAATCTATGCAATACTTCTTTATTACCTTTTTAAATAATCTCAAATGAGATTTCGCACAGTTTTCAAAAGTAGCAGATTAAATCTATGCCATACTTTTTTATTACCTTTTTAAAAAAGAAAATTCGAACACAAAAACGTAATCTCAAATGAGATTTCGCACAGTTTTCAAAAACAGCAGGTTAGATCTATGCGTTAATTCTTTATTGCTTTTTTTGAATAAGAAAATTCGAACTCAAAATCGTAATCTCATTTGAAAAAAAAGTATTGTTTAATATGCCAGGATATAATATAACATTTCTCATTGAAAATTTAGAAAATACGAAAAGCAGTCTTTACTGAAATAATTGTTAAAGTTAAAATTTCCATTATTCGAAGTGCAATCATTAAAATGAGAAATCGAAACAAAACCGTATTTTTGAAGAATGAAATATTTAATTTTCACTACGTCTGAAAACATATCACGGAATAAAGAACAATTTTTATTACTGAAGCTAACGGTTTCTTATGGACACTGTATCTTTTTCAACTATAAATAAATGTTTGAGCTTAAAGACGATAAAAGAACACGTCGAGCATTGCATCGGTCCAGCTGAAAGAATTATAATGATAATGAACTGAATGTTAGAGGAAACTATCGACTAGCACTAGTTAAGCCAAGCTTATGAATATATATACTCGGATGCACTTGTTTCCGGTTAGTTTGGTACGATACAATATACCGTGCGATGGTCTGAATTTCTGTCATGATTGTATTATTACGTATATCAAAACCAGAGGTGTCACAAATGTGAATTCTTCAATTTTGTTTTTGTTTTGGCAATAATAAACTTGATACTTATTATATTCTATATATTTTTGATCCGCTTCGTCTTTAGTTAATTAATAGTTTTAACCAGAAATTTTTAGTGCTGAAATCGTGAAATTTATTTTCGCCACACTTTTTTTCAAATTTAATTAATAATTGTATCAAATTATCAACATAAATCATTAGACCGAAATTTCAAAGCCATGTGAATTTACTCAATTTCTATTAATAAAATATTCTTAAAAAAAAATCTTATAAGCAAATTCTCCTACATAAATAAACAATTCCCTTTTCACGATAATTTCAACTGAGCGCTGTGCTGTCAGATATCCTTCCAGAATATGAACGTTTCATATCCAAACTTCATAAATAAAGAAGTTCTTGATATAAATATCTATTCATAGATCGTTGAATTAATTGTGTCTAATTATAGTCGATTAATTATCATTTTCCAGCGACATGAATACTGTACAATTGTTTGTGGTTCTCTGGTACAATGGGACCCATTAGACTGGTTATTTTAATGAGTTCAATGAATATACTGCAATTATTTCAATTTGCATCAAATTCAATACAAGAAGATTCGCTTCAAATCAACTAGGTAGAGATGGGCTTGTGTTAGGGTATAATTAGAATTTAAATAGGTTATAGAACGTGATGTTGTGATATTCCATATTAGGGAAGAGAAAAAAATACTTTTCATTTCCTGATAATGCTTAATATGCGAAACTATAGTCGAATTAATCCTCGTTTTTATTTGTGATATAAAACATTTCTTCTCTTCCCTAATTAGAAATTTCTATCGCTTTTATGATTTTATTTCGTTTTTTTTTTTCAGTGGTTTTTTAATAAATACGATATGGCTTTGCATTGAATGCCTTGGGCTTTATACTTGAGGAATATTTGATGAAAGTGGTAGAAATGGAAGAACCAGCGAAAAAACGCCCATCTTTTTTATTACCGCGATTTGCTTATATGTATAGTTAGGCAGCGTCCATTAGAATAGTGCCCCTGAAATGATACGCGAATAATTTGTCGAATTACAGCAATTAACTTCTATAAAGATTTAAATTACATTTAATTTAAAGCCTCGTACGGGAATAAACGCTCGATATTATCATTTATATTAAGCGTATGCCGAGCTACAGTTAATAAAATTTGCATCTATGTTGATTAATACCATTAAAATTTATTGTTCAGTTTATTTCGAGATTTTTTATTTCGCTATTAAATTGTCATTTAATCGCATTCGTACGAATGATTCAGTAACTGCATAAAGACCTGTAATATTCATTGATAATAATTAAATTAGTAACCTCTATGAATCAGATTTCAGCCTGTAATTTTTATTTTTTTCAAGCCTTTTTTATGTATTTTTATTTTTTATGCTTCAGCTTTTATTTTTTAATTCGATCGTCTAATATTCATTTCATTTCAACTGAAGATTTGAATTTGAAGATAATTTTGTAACAATTCAAATTTCACCTTTGACTATGAATGAATTTAGATCAATAGCATTCGATCACATTTTAATTTATGAACAAAATCCCGCTGTTATGAATATCTTAAGAATACAACAGAATTTATGACGATTTCTTATCTACAGGGTGTTCCTTCTCAAACTTTATCACGCACCGTTTTCATTTTACGAATTTCATATTAAAAATGCTTACTTTTCAGTCACTTTCAACAATCTTTTCATTTTTTAAATATAGTTTTTGAAAATATGCGTACATTTCTTAGTTTAAAGTATATAAAGATATTGAAATTCTTTGCATAAATTATTTGATCATGTATTTGAATTTATTTCGGCCATTATAAACAAGTGGGTTAATTTGGGTTTGGCAGATTTGACATAAAGCTCAATTAGTACCAAAGAATACGAAATGACAACGTTTTTATCCAAACAAACAGAAATAAACACCTATGTCATTAAAAAAATAATTCAGAAATTACAATTTATCATGTACGAAATAGTTTGGTATCTTTAATTTAACGCATTCCCAAATTTCAGGAGTGTATTATTTTTGCTCAACCAATATCGCAAATTGTTGCTTTTTAAATTTTATATATTCGACTGATAAGACGAAAGTGCGGGTTCTCATTTTATGGTACTTTTGCTTGAATTTGGATGCTGTAAAACGAGTTACGGTAAATAAGTTAGTGTTTTTTTTTTTGGGCAATAATTGTGTGGGCATTTCAGCGTATAAAACGCAAATCCTCAGGTGTGGTTGACACCAAAGTCGCGTTATTGCTCATTGACTAACAACACCGTTGAAAGTAACCAAAGGTATTGAAGACTTGATGGTGTTAAACTTCTCCTTGAACAGATGTAAAGAATCATCCTATAATTTTTTTTAAATTTCCCTAAAAAAAAACCACAACAGGAATAGTTCTAATTGTATATGCGTATATAAACTTTTTTAATTAACTTGTTTATTTTTTTGAATAAAAAATTGAAAAATTTAATTCTATATATTCGCGTATATTAAACGAGAATGTAAAGGAAGTTTCGAAATTGAATTTATTGTAAAAAATCAATCTATGTGAAACGAAATGGCAACACTGGTCGGAAGATATTTTGCATGTATTATTTTTAGTTACCAGATCTTCGAATAAATTTTTAAACGAATTTATCGAAATGCAACATAGAATTTATTCTAATAAATTTTATAAACGCACTTGGTTTATGTTTTTTTTTTTTGGAAAACTACAATATTGTACAATATTGAAAATAAAAAACTTAGTTAAAGAGTCCGCAATCCTAAAGATTGGTTGGAAACAGCACGCCATGCCGATCTATCCTGAGCTAATCCCTTCATCTCCCTATAGCTATTCATCTCAACGTCTTCAACTATCTGACTCACATACTCCAATCTAGGCCTACCTACCCCTCTCTTTCCCTCCACTCTACCTTCTATGATCAATTGCATAATCCCCCCATGCCTAAGAATATGCCCTACTAATCTGTCTCTCCTACGTTGTAACACTCTCCAAATACTTCTCTTCTCCCCTACTAACTCTAGTACAGCTTCATTTGTTACTTTATCTTCCCAACCAATCCTCATCATCCTCCTATAACACCACATTTCAAGTGCTTCTAATCTACGCTTCTCTTCCTTTCCTATAGTCCACGCCTCACACCCGTACAGTGCTACACTCCAAACATATACCTTCAGTAATCTTTTTCTAATACCCAAGTCAATATTTGATCTTAAAATCTGTTCTTTTTCTACGAATGCCTTCCTACCCTGTGCTATCCTACACTTTATATCTACCTTGCTTCGATTATCTTTTGTGATTCTACTGCCTAAATAACAAAAATCTGACACTTCTTCGATTCTATTATCTCCTATTGTGATCCTCATTTTTCTACTGCATTCCTTTTTGTCACACCTCATCACTTTAGTTTTACCTATATTTATTTTCATGTTAAAATCCCTAGTCAATACTGCCTGCATACCATTCAATACCCTTTCTAATTTCTTTTCGCTTTCTTCCAATATAGCTATATCGTCGGCGAATCTCAGCATATATATTTTCTCTCCCTGTACATTCACACCTACACTATACTCTTCTTTTACTTTGTTTATTGCATCTTCTATATATAGATTAAATAATAACGGTGAGAGTGTACATCCCTGCCGAACTCCCTTCCCTATTTTTGCTACCTCTTCTTCCCCCTCAATTCTAACTAAGGCAGTTTGGTGTTTATATAAATTAAAAATTATTCTCCTATCCTTATAATCTATACCCGTTTCTTTTAAAATTCTAAACATTATGTCCCAATCTACATTGTCAAATGCCTTTTCTAAGTCTACAAAAGCTATGCAAGTTACCTTTCCTACCCTATTTCTTTTTTCTACTACCGTTCTTAGTGCTAGAATCGCCTCCCTCGTCCCTCTGTTTTTCCTAAAACCAAACTGATCTTCTCCTAGCCTTTCCTCTACTTTATTTTCTAATCTCCTATAAATAATCTTTAACAATATCTTCGATGCATGTGATAGTAGGCTAATGGTCCTATAGTTCTCAAACAAATTAGCTCCTATTTTCTTCGGCATTGTTACTATTCTACTACGCTGAAAATCCTGTGGTACTTCTCCCTTCTCATATATTTTACAAACTAACCTGTATAATCGCTCCTGCATTTTTTCCCCTGCGTGTTTTATTAATTCGGCTGGTATCATATCAATCCCCGCTGCTTTGTTATTCCGTAAATCATTTAATGCTCTATGAAACTCTGACCTAAGTATGCTAGGACCTAAGTCATCCTCATCTATCTGTTCCACATTTTCTAGCTCCTCCATGTCCTGCCTACCTTTATATAAATCTTCAAGATACTCCTTCCATCTTCTAGCTTTTTCCTTATTTTCTGTGAGTTCCTTACCCTGCTTATCACATATAATGTTACCCTTTGGTTTTACTTTAGAAAAATGTGACTTAATTTTCCTGTAGCCCAAATCTACTTTACCTCTTCTCATATCCTCCTCAATATCCTCACAATTTCCTTTTATCCACTCTTCTTTCGCTAGCTTGCATTTCCTATTAATTAAGTTCCTTAGTTCCTTATATTTTTTCTGTCCTGCTTCTGTGTTTCCAATTTTAATTTTCCTTCTTGCTTCTATCATTTTAACTATTTCTTCCGTGATCCATTCCCTCCTACCTGCCCTTTTCTTTGTGCCTAATACTTCATTTGCTGCTGTAGTTAACCCATTTCTGATTTCCCTCCATTCGCAATCTATCTCGTTCCTAGATGTTCCATTAGCCATGATTTCTACTTTCTGCTTGTACTTTTCACATACATCAGCTAATTTTAACCTATCGACATCTACTCTGACCTGTTTAGACTTCTGTAATTTCTTGAATTTGACCTCTGAGTCCAGGACTACTAAATTATGGTCACTATCAATATCTGCTCCAGGGTAACTCTTACAATTCTTAATCTGGTTCCTAAACCTCTCTTTAACCAGTATGTAATCTATCTGATACCTCCCTATATCTCCTGGCATTTTCCACGTATATATCCTGCGCTTGTGATTCTGAAAAAGCGTGTTTGCTACCACTAGCTTATTCCTAATACAAAACTCTACCAATCTATCCCCTCTATCATTACGTGTTCCTATTCCATATTCTCCTACTATTGAAACTTCCTTTCCCTTACCTACTACGGCATTCCAATCTCCGATTACAATTAGATTATCCTGTCCTTTAACGTTTGCTAACCTAGATTCAATCTCCTCATAAATGGATTCTACCTCCTCATCATCGTGACTTGAAGTTGGCATATATACTTGCACTATAACTGTGTCCGTTGGCTTCGTGTCTAATCTAATAGTTAAAAAACTTACATATATTAATTTTTATTTCGCTCCGGAAGATGCTTTCATACCTATGTATTTTTATACAAAATTTAGTAAATACTAAAATAATGTTTCTAGCTTCTTTTTCTGAATTCTTTAAATTTGCATTCTTATTACTAACTTTAAACATATTTAGTAAAAAAAAAAAGAATTTATATCTTATAGCAATATATGTAAATGCATTTGGTTGAGGTCGTTCAAAAATACCTTTTAATAATATATCAAATTTCAAAAAAAAAATGTTTGATTTTAATAAATCTTTTCTTCAAAGACCTCCAAAATGCCTTTACAAACTTCCTCACAGAATATCTTCTGCATTTTAAATACAAGACGTTGATTACTATCCATTTTTCACCCAATCGAATTTCTTGATGACCTTTCCGATAAACTTAAGCCTCAATCTAGCTAAAGTTATATTTACTTACTTTCATATCTTACTCGGATATATTTTCGTAAGATGTCCCACTTTTTCCTTTCAATCGATTGCACTAATCACGACATAGAAATTGTATAAAGACATATCGCAATCACAATACTTCATCATATGATGAGATTATTTAAAATTACGATAACCACTTTGTCTTTCACCAAATTGAAGTTATTAAAAACCAACATAATTTCTTTCAAATTACCACCAGCTAAGATCCGGCTTGAATTTCAATTATAAATACCTTCACTACTTTTTATTTAGTAGCTTCTGAGGTTAACTAATATTTAACTCCAGCTTTTTTCATTTAATCGCAAATCCAATTCTAAGACTAGAAAATTAACATCATCTGAGCTTAGAGAAAAATATCTGCTACATCGTTCGAATTTTTTTCCCTATTTCCCCAGTTGGTTTATTTACATTTATCCTTTAACTTGAACATACAGATGTACAGTATGTGTTAATCTTAGACATGTTTTGACAGGAAATCGTGTTAATTCTGTCCAAAACGACCATATCGAAAATTAACAAACATCATAACGAAGATCAAAAGTTATTTGTATGTGTATGACATATAATAATGACCATAATAGGTACAAGATTTACATTTGACTGAGATTTTATGAGATGCCTACAGATTTCATATTTCAATCTTTATTTGTGTTGACTTTGACAGTTTGGCAGGAATATTTTGGGCTAAATTTAACATAATTTTATTTGTGTAATTAAAATATGTTTAAATTCTTTAGCTAAATTACCAAACAACTAGTCTAAAATCTAGATATATAAAATAAAAAATTTTTATACGATATCAACTGAAATTTCTTCAGCTCTGATGAATATTAGGTCATGTGTTATTTTACTCTAAATAATCCTATAGTTTCTGACATCTTACAGGTTTCCTCAGAAATGTATCTATGTGGAAACTGGTGTTAATTGTTTATTTGTTTGATCTGGATTTGTTCCTGGATGTTGCAGCAAAACTACTCGCACTAAAGCCTTATTCACAGCTAAGATTCACGTACTCTCTATTACGTATTTCATCAAAGTGCAGCGTTCTAATTTTCTCACAATTTTACCGAAATCTATATTAAACAATCAATGAATAGATTTGATGAAGCTACAATTATATGCCGTCATAATTTTGGAACACGTTTTGGTATCATGTAAAAGAACCTTAACATATACCGCCACATTATTGCACTTTGGGTTAACAGCTCAACATAACATATTCGTATGTTGCAGTCTTCTGTGCACCGTGCAAAGTCGGCTAATGCTGGACATCTGCCAGATGCAGATGCATATATTATATGCGTGACGTCAGGTCGAATGTAAATATAGTCATATGTTATAATGTTGATGGAAAAGTGCAGTGACGTAACTCGTAACGAAGATATATGCTTTGTATTGAAAAAAATATCTTCTGGTTGAAAATAACATTTACTTAATCTGTTAATATATTAGTATAGAATATCACCCAAGTACCGTAACTTAAAGCATTAAGTAGCTAGATGCGCATTTCGAAGGCTATGCCCCCATCTTCAGTAGTACAAGATAAAAACGAAATAAAATACCTCTGTCACGAATAATCGTGATTAATATACTATTAAATAAATAAGTCAACATAACAGAAGTATTTCAAAAATGGCATATAATGACAATGACGTATAAGAAGTATAAATGACCTATAAATATTTTAAAACAATATAAATGAATAATTAACGAAACTAACAAGTAACAACAATAAACTTGGGTTTGTCAAATCTAAAATAACCAAAAATAAATAAAATAAAGTAAAGTAGTAAACGATCATCAATTCTTCTAATACTTTAATATTCCTTCACTTGACATAATATACTTGTATTAGAAAAAAAAAAAATCGCAACTACGTTTTGATTCCCTTTTTCTTTAAGTTTTTTTGTCAACAAACTAATTGAGGATATTTTAAAGATAAAGTTTGATTTCAGGACTATGATACATTACATTTTCGTGGTTGGACGATCATTTAAATTAACAATAAACATTCTTCGAAATAAATTCGAGTTGGGTCTTTTTTATAAGTTTATCAAAGGCCAGAATAATCGATTGTACAAAGACAAGATTTATCGTGCTACCTGAATTATGCGGGCCTGCACTCTTTATCATATACATTTTCATATAATTAACATAAAACTTTAATTATCGTTATAAAATACATAATGTCACATAATAATTATTTTTTTGTGTATACCAGGTGTGTTTAATTAAAAAATTTCAATATAATTAGTCATATAAAAACGACAAATTCCTGTTTAACACGTTTTTTTTTTTTTTTTTTTAATTCAACTAGTAAACGGAAGTAGTATTACATACATTGAAATTAAGACAAATTAAGTATTTTTCCAGATTTATTTACAACGACCATTTCATCTCTTAAACTAATTATGTTAAATGATTTAAAACGACGAATTGCGAATTCAATTTTCCAGCCGGTTTATTCAGTCGGAATTACCAAAACTTTCCTTTTACAGTATTTACTTTTAAGCGGGCGACTTTTAAAACAGTTCATCGCTTTTAGCGACTAATTGCTTTCGGTATAAAGTTGAGCATCTTTTCGTCCGATTCACGCTAATCCAATGATTGGACCGAACGTGCCATCAGCATCGACTTTGTACACACCGACATTTAATTACCTGTCGCATATACATCGGCCCGATGCAAAGACAAACTAAGTTACCACTTACGAAGGAGTATATAAATTGACTATAAGCTCCCTGAAACCAGGAAATGATTTTTTTCGAATGGATTTCGTAGACTGGAATAACGGTGGTGGATTTTGTTTTTGAAGTCTAGGGCACTTAGACTTTTTCATATGTGCCTGCCAAAAATTTACAAACAATATATCGCATCGATTTAAATAGTAAAAAAAATATGACTCACAATTAAGGAAATCTGTAAATCGTGCTATTAATTTTTTTGGTGCCATATGGCGTATAAACTCTTCAGGAATTTAATAATCAATTTCGGAATTTTATTAGTTTGCGCGAGAGGTTTATATAAAGCGTTCTATTAGAAAAATCGCTTTTACTTCGCTGATTTCTTGTGCAAACTTTTAAAAGGACGCGAGATAATAAGCGCCAGGATGCGAACTTATTTTATTTTTCCAGATCTTTATTTCCTGTTGCGATACATACAATAGTTTTAGCTGAAGATAATAGGAAATCAGAAACGTCTGATGATAAATTAATTAGTAAAAATACTCGACAATAAATTTCAGTTTGTTCAGGCGCCTACATACGATGTGATATATTATTAGCGCAAATTACCAACGATTGAAAAAAATATATGTTTAGATTTTAAATTAATTGTCAAAGGTGAGTTTCGAATTTACCCCAAACTAAATATTCGTACACTAGCTTTAGGCAGACACATTTATTGTTTTGTCGATTTGTTTTGGCCGCCCCTGCTTCATTACATTAGTGGGTTTAATTGTGGCTTTGATGAGAAAAGTAAATGATAATTTCGAATTTATTTGTTTAAGCCTGCCGAAGTGTATATGTAAATTGTAGTCGGTAACTGCTGGTGGACTAGTTCAATTATTTGACACACATTTTTCCAGATAGCGATGGCAAACTGTAGGTCACTTTGAGGACTTAGTTCGTAGTTCATTTCAATGTACCGTTCACGAACTATAGGTCGTGAACTACTATATCTTTTAAAAATGAACTAGTTCACCACCTATATAAAATACATATACATACTGAAAATAATCTCTTTTTTTCTCAATATAAAAATATTAAATGGTAAAAAATAAATAAATTGAAATATTACAATACTTATTTTGAATTAGGAATGAGGAAGAAAAGACAACAATGTTTATAATTTATACAAAACATATATATAATTTTCTCTAGGTACTCACGATTATTTATATGAAGTTCTAAAATACTTATTGATAGTTACTGATGAAAATGTTTACTACTTCACTAACACTTGGAAATTAAATGTATAAACTATAATAAAATGAACTAGATAGAATCGTTTTGTTTGGCGTTATAATTTATATTTTCTATTCCGAATCTTCTCTGTTCAAACTTCAAAGCTTTGATTTGATATTAAGTGATTGCACTGCACTCAGTATGAAATAGAAGAACTATAACATTTAGCCATTTATTTTTGCATTATTGCAAAAATTTGCTATGGCATGACATATTTAATATTGCGAATATATTAATTATATTATTCCAAATGAAATCTGATACCAACAAATAAATATTGCATCGAGTTTCCTATTTTGTTCCGTTCACCAATACACTTTATCACTAAATAAATGTTAGTACTGTATATGTAATGTATACTATACTGCAAGTATATATATATATAGTACAAGTACACCAATACGTACACCGTTCACCATGTAGTTTATAGTTCACGAATTAGGTCATAGTGACCTATAGGTCGTTGCAAAACAGCGTCACAGTCATTTGATTGAACCGTTCAGAATGAACGGTTCGCGAGTGAACTACACATCGCTATTTCCAGAGCATTAATGTGCCATTCAATTTGCCCAACCGCTTTTTTTTTTATTGATACGCGAACACTTCACGCTGCAACTTCTTTTTCGATTACAAATGACGTCCATTTGTCTCTCGTCTTGTTAAAATGTTTAATTTAATAAATTGCTTCATCAAAATTGTTGTAATTATATGTACTTAATTATTTGATGAAGAGCGATCTGAATAGCAATATTGTTATTAATTACAATATACTTTTTTATATTCTCTTTTTGCTAAATCATCAATCGTAAAGATTAAATCCTTCTGTTTATGAGTATTTGTTTATCACCCCATTTTTTTTTTTTATAAATAACATTTCTGAAACAAATGCAGGAATATGTTGATATTTAATAATATGTATCAAAACATTTATTGTTTCACGTTTTATCAAAATTTATTTTTATATGGTTGTATAGGGCTATCTTTTATTTCCCATATATATTCTATTATAACTTCTTCATTCGCGTAGTTCGTATTATACACGATGGGAAATTGCGCTCAATTCACACCCTTATTTAGCTACGTTGTTGTTTTTTAATTAAGAAACCCCCTCGCACTTTAACGCGAATTTAAACTCGATTATTCATTAGTGACGGTCCCTTTTTGCAACTTGCGAAATTTGTTGATATTTGTCATCGTTTTTATTTTGCAAAGCATCCACTCTTACAACCAGACACTGTAAATAGTTTTATTTTGTCCACTTTAAAACAAATATTAAAATAAACTACCCAGGCAGTTTTCCGATTATCTAAATATTTAGTTTAAATTTAATTCTCAACATGAGTAATATTTCTTCATGCTGGGCGATATTAATCAGCCCCATATTTGAAGCTGTATAATGGGGTCAGTCATCCAATAAGCTAGAAATCAATACTCTTAGCACATTTGCAGCAAATAACCCTCGTATAGGGTCGTGGGGGATGACGCATAGTATAAATATATGAATATTTAGCAAGCGAGCACATTTACTCATATGTAGTTTACAGGATAATTAATCACAGGGTGGTAATAAGGACCTTCTATGTTTATTTAGATATTACTTATTTATCACGTTATATTTGGTAAGGCATTAATTAATTAGCAAGTGAAATATGAGCAGATATTCTTAGGCTACTTTGCGAAAAAAAATCGCTTTGTAATTACGTTTTTTTTAATCCTTTTGAAGTCTACAGATTGAAATTTGCATATGAAACATATGTTAAAGGTACGGGAAAGGTTTGATATGTTTTGCATATTAAAAAAAGTGCTGCACGAGGCAAGTTTAATTTAAAAACATCGTTTCAGTTCGAAATGCAAATTGAGAGTAGATGATTGGTAAACTGTTAAAACGGTCGATTAGAAACAATCAGAGTGTGTAATCTGTTTGAACCATCAATTATTTGAGCTAGAAATGCAATTTTGTTGTATAAATATAATTATGTTGTCTGTTACTAATAATTTCACAATGTCAAGGTTGAATTTTTAGTGTATCTTGGATAATTTAGCTACTGGATTTTTTTTTAATAATTTAGAAAATTTCGCAATTTAGATATACCTAAAGTAAAGGGATTCTTTAAGTAAACTCTCGACAAATATAAGCCTTACATCATTTGATGTATTTTAGAAATAATTCGATAAATTGCGAAATTATTTCACGCAATTAAATTAAGATAATTAAAAACTATTCTGTAGTAAATTGTATGCATGAAAATTAATATTCTTATAGAAAATTTTACAACACGTAAATTTTAAACAACAAAATGTATACTCGCAACGTGTTGAGGTATAAAAAAGATAATCCTTATTCTAAAGCTTGCCACATAATATACACACATATGGAAGTGAAAATACCGTTAGTTAAAGAGTCCGCAATCCTAAAGATTGGTTGGAAACAGCACGCCATGCCGATCTATCCTGAGCCAATCCCTTCATCTCCCTATAGCTATTCATCTCAACGTCTTCAACTATCTGACTCACATACTCCAATCTAGGCCTACCTACCTCTCTCTTTCCCTGCACTCTACCTTCTATGATCAATTGCATAATCCCCCCATGCCTAAGAATATGCCCTACTAATCTGTCTCTCCTACGCTGTAACACTCTCCAAATACTTCTCTTCTCCCCTACTAACTCTAGTACAGCTTCATTTGTTACTTTATCTTCCCAACCAATCCTCATCATCCTCCTATAACACCACATTTCGAATGCTTGTAATCTACGCTTCTCTTCCTTTCCTATAGTCCACGCCTCACACCCGTACAGTGCTACACTCCAAACATATACCTTCAGTAATCTTTTTCTAATACCCAAGTCAATATTTGATCTTAAAATCTGTTCCTTTTCTACGAATGCCTTCCTACCCTGTGCTATCCTACACTTTATATCTACCTCGCTTCGATTATCTTTTGTGATTCTACTGCCTAAATAACAAAAATCTGACACTTCTTCGATTCTATTATCTCCTATTGTGATCCTCATTTTTCTACTGCATTCCTTTTTGTCACACCTCATCACTTTAGTTTTACCTATATTTATTTTCATGTTAAAATCCCTAGTCAATACTGCCTGCATACCATTCAATACCCTTTCTAAATTCTTTTCGCTTTCTTCCAATATAGCTATATCGTCGGCGAATCTCAACATATATATTTTCTCTCCCTGTACATTCACACCTACACTATACTCTTCTTTTACTTTGTTTATTGCATCTTCTATATATAGATTAAATAATAACGGTGAGAGTGTACATCCCTGCCGAACTCCCTTCCCTATTTTTGCTACCTCTTCTTTCTTCCCCCTCAATTCTAACTAAGGCAGTTTGGTGTTTATATAAATTAAAAATTATTCTCCTATCCTTATAATCTATACCCGTTTCTTTTAAAATTCTAAACATTATGTCCCAATCTACATTATCAAATGCCTTTTCTAAATCTACAAAAGCTATGCAAGTTACCTTTCCTACCCTCATTCTTAAAAATACCGTGAGGATAGAAAATTATTTCGCCTGGGTTCGGTTCAAACAAATATCTACGGAAATTTTTCACTAAAGACAAGTTTTTTTTTGTAAATGTTTTATAAAACGAGTACCTTATTACGGAGGTGTGAAGTCAAGTTCGCGATCTGTTAAAGTCGGGTAAAACAATCGTAAAAGCCCGCAGGTGTCACAACAAACCATCATGCGATATTTATACTCAAGTACTTGTAACTTAAGTAGTTTAAATGTACTGACCGCTCTACATGCTAACTTCTTGCGCTGTTTTATAGTTTACTTCACCGAGTTGTGCATATTAAAATGCAATATGTTTCTGCAGATGATTTTAAATTGATCGCAGGTGGGTAAATGTTATATTGGTCCGTAGGCTATATTTTATACGTAAATGGCTAAAAGTATACGGCGGGCAATTTATTTTATACGAATAGGGATTGTGTGCAAATGTGGATATTTATCATTTACGTGTTCCAGAATTAATTTAAAGTTTAATAAATTTAAAATTTAAATTTTAAATTCGTAGTTTGTAAATTAATTTATACTAAAGCTGTAGTGGCGTAGAAAATTGAATTATGGACACATTGAAAAAGCACACTTGTGAAGCACACTTGTATTTGATCGGGTGGTCGTTTTTCCCCCCAATATTTTGGGTAAAATATTAAGATATATGTAATTTGAGAATCAAGAGACACTTTTTCGAATGTTTGGTAGAAAATTGAATTATGGACATGAAAAAGAACACCTGTAAAATTTGTTTCTATTTGATCGGGTGGTCGAAATTTTTTCTGTTTTGCAAATATTTTGGCTAAATATTAAGATATAATTTGAGAATCAAAAGACACAATTTCGAATGTGTGGTAGAAAATTGAATTATGGACACATTGAAGAAGCACACTTGTAAAATATGATTCTATTTGATCGGGTGGTCCAAAATTTTTCTGTTTTGTAAATATTTTGGCTAAATATTAAGATATAATTTGAGAATCAAGAGACACTTTTTCGAACGTTTGGTAGAAAATTGAATTATGGACACATTGAAAAAGAACACCTGTAAATATAATTTTATTTGATCCGGTGGTCGATTTTTATTTTCTATTTTGCAAAAATATTAAGATATATGTAATTTGAGAATCAAAAGACACTTTTTCGAACGTTTGTTCAAAATTGAATTATGGACGCATTGAAAAAGCACACCTGTAAAATATGATTCTATTTGATCGGGTGGTCGAATTTTTTTCTGATTTGGAAATATTTTGGCTAAATATTAAGATATAATTTGGGAATCAAGAGACACTTTTTCGAACGTTTGGTAGAAAATTTAATTAGGGACGCATGAAAAAGTACACCTGTAAAAAATGATTCTATTTGATCGGGTGGTCGAAATTTTTTTCTGTATTGCAAATATTTTCGCTAAAATATTTGAAAATCAAGACACTTTTTCGAACATTTGGTAGAAAATTGAATTATGGACACATTGAGAAAGCATACCTGTAAAAAATGATTTTATTTGATCGGGTGGTCGAAAATTTTCCTGTTTTGCAAATATTTTGGCTAAAATATTAAGATATAATTTAATAATCAAGAGAAGACACACTTTTTCGAACGTTTGTTCAAAATTTTACGAGAGAACATACGATAATACATATAGTTAAACTAATTTGTGGTAATAATTTAGTAGGAATTTTCGGTTCCAATTCTTGTATGATCACCTAGTAGTGGATAAACATTCTAGGCCAGCAGCAATCACGCTTTTAAAGCCCTTGTTACACTATAAGCACCTACGTAAACTACACTCGTTTTTTGTTGATATTGCTCATAATTCAGGTCGGTAATCTGTTATTATCTTTGCTCTAAATTCATTTTACGGTGGGCATTTTCATTGATACTTGTGTATGCAGATACCATGTGTAGGTGGCACTGACTCGCTTGTAGTCTACACAGATTTACACCCACTATTTTATCAGTTTATGCTAAAGTCTGCGAATTCTGCTTCAAAATTTAAATGTCGTTATTTTCGAAACTATTTTCCATCCCATATACCTTTACTGAGACTTAAAATTAGCTCTGGTTATAGCAGCTATCGTCGTTAATTCCCGATAAAATTTCTGTTTTACAAGAATTTAGATTAAAATCCCAATTAATTGATTTTTTTTTGGCCGTTATTTCACCATAATGAATGTTTAAAAATATATGTAGTGTTGTAAAAATGCGAATTTTTAGATTAATGCCATTATTGGGACGTGGGCTTATCTTAGCCGTGAATCGACCGCTGGTTTAAATTTTATGAATATAATATAACATGCAGTTATTTTTAAAAGCAATTTTATGTGATTTTTAAATTCAAATTAAAAGTATACAATACACAGAAGCTACAGAAAATTTTCTATATAAATTCCATATATTTTTAAATCATATTTTAAAAATTATTTTTCTATATCAAACATTTTCCTTTCCTGTTTTTTTTTTCTTCAAATAGTTTTCAATGTTCAATTTAAGCTAATATTATTGCCATTGAAAAATGTGTTTATTTTTTATTAAAGAAAGCTGATTTTTTTGAAGCAAACAAGTTTAATAAAAAAAAAAATAATAGTTTTGAATCTGAATTATATAATTTTCCATGCTGTATATGGTTTGAAAAATAATTGGGTAAAAATTACTCAATATTCTTATGCAATAATTTGTAAACCTAAACTATAATTACCATTTAATATAACCCAACGTTGTACTTTCCATTACAACATAATCATTATTAATCAATTCCGCGCGAAACTAACCAACAATTAATTAATCATCTTTCTTGTTGCAAAATAAATTTATTCATTTATAAGCCAATAGGTTTTAAAATAGTCTACATAATACAGGAATAATACAAACGACTCTCGGAATAACGTTCTATACAAAACTATTGCACGAAGTTTTTCCAACAATTAAAGTATGCGGAGAACAATAGTGAAAGAGAAAAACTGCAATAAGAATTCTTATTAAGAACTAATTTATTGGGAATAAATGTAAAACGACGCGTCGGCGTTTAGTATGATCAATTGTACACAATGCAACAGTACACCAAAGAATTGAATGCATTCTCAAGCAATTAATTCCGCGTTTGTTATATCTTTGTATTGTGAAATATGGCATGGGACATCTATATGTATAGTATGTCTATGAGTAGTCGCCCAATTATTTGCCAGGATCCTAGCACATAGGGTCCACCAATTCTAGTGCACAATTTTTTTTAAAAACTTCATCTAAACGTAATTAAAATACTATAAGATTTTTGTATAGTCGTGGCAAAGTAAATGTAGACATAGAATAAGTATTTCGTATTCATTCACTTTCTTTAGGTGAAGAAATGTTGTCGATTGTAGTCAATATGTGTTGTTCGTGCGAGACAATCGAAACATTAATCCTTTTCATCGAGATATGAAGTTTGCAGACACTTGGATGTTATGGATGTTAGCCATTTGCATTTATTAAAGATATCATAAAATGTCACGGAGGATAGGGTATTTGAATAATTTCTATACGATATACAATTTTCTAAATTTCATTTAGCTAGTTAATGCATTGCACAACCAAAATGGAAATTTTATTATTGGAAGTTCATTTAAATGTAGTACGTCTATTATTTTCCATATGTCAAAAAGATGTGTCTTCGTAATAAATATTTGCAGGTTTAGAATGTTGAGATAAGTTTCTGTTTGAAAATATCATGAATATACATGCGTAAAAATGAAAATTTCGAAGAGGTACCCTCACAATTTTTGTCGTTTTATATTTCTTTACTGTATCTCCAAAAAAATCCACTTACATATTTAGAATCTTGACATCAAATTCTGTTCGAAAATCTACCATTTACTTATTTTATCGGTCAAAAATGAAACCGAAAAGTTGACATGGATAGTCAATTTAAATATATTTGTCACTATTTAATGCATTGTACAACCAAAATGGAAATTTTATTATTGGCAGTTCATTTAAATGTTTTACGTCTATTATTTTCCATGTCAAAAAGATGTGTCTTCGTAATAAAAATGTGCAGGTTTAGAATGTTGAGATAAATTTCTGTTTGAAAATATCATGAATATACATGCAATAAATGAAAATTTCGAAGAGGTACCCTCACAATTTTTGTCGTTTTCTATTTCTTTACGGTACCTCCAAAAAATCCACTTACATATTTAGAATCTTGAGATCAATTTCTGTTCGAAAATTTACCATTTACTTATTTTATCGGTCAAAAATGAAACCGAAAAGTTGATCATGGATAGTCAATTTAAATATATTTGTCACCATTTAATGCATTGCACAACCAAAATGGAAATTCTAGTATTGGAAGTTCATTTAAACGTATTACCTCTATTATTTTACATATGTCAAAAAAATGTGTCTTCGTAATAAAAATTTGCAGATTTAGAATGTTGAGATAAATATCTGTTTGAAAATATCATGAATATACATGCAAAAAATGAAAATTTCGAAGAGGTACCCTCACAATTTTTGTCGTTTTATATGTCTTTACGGTATCTCCAAAAAATCCACTTACATATTTAGAATCTTGAGATCAATTTCTGTTCGAAAATCTACCATTTACTTATTTTATCGGTCAAAAATTAAACCGAAAATTTGACATGGATAGTCAATTTAAATATATTTGTCACTATTTAATGCATTGTACAACCAAAATGGAAATTTTATTATTGGCAGTTCATTTAAATGTTTTACGTCTATTATTTTCCATGTTAAAAAAATGTGTCTTCGTAATGAAAATTTGCAGATTTAGAATGTTGAGATAAATATCTGTTTGAAAATATCATGAATATACATGCAAAAAATGAAAATTTCGAAGAGGTACCCTCACAATTTTTGTCGTTTTCTATTTCTTTACGGTACCACAAAAAATTCCACTTACATATTTAGAATCTTGAGATCAATTTCTGTTCGAAAATTTACCATTTCCTTATTTTATCGGTCAAAAATGAAACCGAAAAGTTGATCATGGATAGTCAATTTAAATATATTTGTCGCTATTTAATGCATTGTACAACCAAAATGGAAATTCTAGTATTTGAAGTTCATTTAAACGTATTACCTCTATTATTTTACATATGTCAAAAAAATGTGTCTTCGTAATAAAAATTTGCAGATTTAGAATGTTGAGATAAATATCTGTTTGAAAATATCATGAATATACATGCAAAAAATGAAAATTTCGCAGAGGTACCCTCACAATTTTTGTCGTTTTATATGTCTTTACGGTACCTCCAAAAAATCCACTTACATATTTAGAATCTTGCGATCAATTTCTGTTCGAAAATCTACCATTTACTTATTTTATGGGTTGAAAATTTGACATGGATAGTCAATTTAAATATGTCTATTACTATAACGTACCATCCAACCATTTTCTCATATATTTACTACGATCTCTGACTGCATGAAAATTCTGAACGACTTTCACTATTGTACACTGTGATTACAGCCAGTGGTGATAAATGGCACCAAACAAGGCCCCCATTTTCACAGAGATGATATGTCGTATATACGTGCAGATCTTACACTCGCCCCTGGTGTCTTTAGCCGACCACCCCCGCGTACTTTGGTGGCCCAGTTACGTGCGGATACAGTATATAATGTATACGGTACACGTGGCAACGTTTCGTATATACAACAAGAACAATGCGATCCTCGGATAATGAAATTTATTGTTTTGGATTTTACCAGATTTTTTTTATATTGATCATATTTTGTTGACATTAAATGGATTTTTAAAATGTGTTGTAATAAAAATGAATTCTTTCAAGTTGACATTGAGTATATTTCTCCAATTTGTTTTTCGTAGCAGTTGTTTCCTGTTTCATTGTACAGATTTCCAAAATTTTAAATTTCTATTCTGTGTATGATGGATTTTCAGTTTTACACGGTCACTGTGTATATATTTTATATTACTTTAAGAACAGGAATTTTGCGTTATTCCAGCTACTGTGACGGATTTGCATGTTTCACTCGTTTTTCTATTCACGAAGTCGTTTCGCCACTCCGCATTCTACTCCTCATTTCAAAAAATTCATCCGTTTACGAAACTTTCTGTGAAGTTTCGTTTATATACTTCGAATGATACCATGTGACAATATGTGAAAGAAAATGCACTGAAACATTATTCAACTTAGTATTTTAATATTGATATGAAATGAAGTCTTCGACTATACACCTTAAGAATTTTTTAATAGTGCAACTATATTTTTAATAGTTGCTTTTTATAACTTCAATTAAAAATTTTCAATTATTATTAACTTTTGATTTAAAAAAAAACTCGTTTGCGATTTTCACGAAAAATATCAATTGTATGTTTGTAGCTTTTTATTTGCCACATTTTGAATTTGAAACTTTACAAATTCCCTTTTTATTTCCCAACGTATATTTTTGTAAGTAACCACCCCATATACGCGAGGACACAAAGGTGTATATGAATGTTTATGCAAATTTTATTAAACAAACGCTTTCCTTAACTCTTAACTCACGCATATGGAAAGCAGAGGCTCAGACTTCGAAGTTTTGGTGGTAGAACGTGGTTCTCCCTTATGGAGAAACGCTTTCTCATAAGGGATGAGAATTTAAATTTAATTTCAGGGCGGCTTGAAATTAATTTTTAGCGCTCAGGATGGAGGCAGGGGGAGGTTTACATTGAGTGAACACGAGTTGGCGTTAATGTATTTGCTTAAGACTCTTGATGATAATAATAATAATAACGTTTCTGGAGAAAAAATAAGAGAAAATGAAATTTACTTACGAGGGATGAATAAACAAAAAATTTATTAAAGCTAAGTGGCGTATTTTAAAAATAAGAATTTCTCATAACAAACAGCTGTTTAATAGTCGCGGAAATTTTTACTAATTGAAATTAGAAACTTTAAATCTATATAACATTTTTTTAAATAAAAAATCATTTATTCTTTTCTTTCCAGGTCTTCCAGCAACAACAACAATCGTCAACAGCCCCCACCCGATCCCTTGGACACTCCTGCTTCCATCATCACATCGAACAACACCTCCAATGCCACCACACCACCTCACCTTATCCCATGTCACCCACCTCCCACAATCAACAACACAATTACAGAAAAAGCGCCACGTATCGTGGCACCTTCTGCTCGCCAAGTGCACCCCGTGTATGAAGACAAGGCCCAACTGCTCACGTATGATAAACCACCGCCTCCGACACCACTGTGTTCAGATTCGAATCATCATGTGGTGAACAATAAGAGGGCCTCCTCCAGTTTGGATAATAATCAGCTGGGGTTTGGGAAACATAGTGGCGTTTCCAGTCCGGAACATAGTCCGCCACCCTACCAGAAACGGGCTAGTGTTGTTGAGTGAGTATTTGCGCATGTTGCGTTATTGTCCATAAGAGAAGGATCTTCAGGAATTTCAGGAATGGTAAAAAGAATCTGCAATGATGTAGGAATGATGTAAACGAGGCGGGAATATGTGGATAGTTGTGGATATTGATGATGATGTGTCAGTTTCACTTTAGTTGAATTTCATAGTTGAGATCAAACTGACGTTAACTTTAATTAAGCATTGACGAGGGGTGAATAACTAGGTATATAGTATAGAATATCACCCAAATATTTATTTGTATTTATAGGTATTTTATTTAGTTTTTATCTTGTGCTACTGAAGATGGGGGCATAGCCTTCGAAATGCACATCTAGCTACTTAATGATTTAAGTTACGGTATGCGGGTGATATTATATACTATAATTTATTACAAATTTATTACAAATCAGAAATATATGTATCTAGAAATACGAGGACTAAAGAAAGTATCTTAAATTTTCGTAAATACTTAAAAAATTGGAGTAAACGTTAGTAAATAGGATAAATGGCAGAAAACATAAGGAAATACTTGAACTGTTGAGAAAATATTTTATATATTTCTTATATACATTTTCCATATTTACTAGTTTTCCACATCGTTGTACTAGTTCCTCGAGTAGGTTTTTTAAAAATTCTCAATCTTCACTTCACTACCTCAATCTGACAAATATTCCGCTATATTTACAGAGTCGACTTGACCTACAATGGCTTCCCCGCCGCCACCCCCATTACCGCCAACGGCACAGCCACCCCACCGAAGAATACAGCGAGCCCCGTTTCCCCATATCCAATAGTACCAAATATTTGTGTGGCAGCCGGTGGTAGAATAGAGTTCATAAAATCACCGCCGTCGCCGCCGCCGCCAACAGCGACCACACAGATTCACCCCATCAAAACGACCGTTCCATTGCCGCCACCGCGTTTAGATGGCGCCACCGCGCCAGCGGTAGCCCGTGCAGTTTCTGCGTGTAGTGATGGGGTCGATACTGGTAAATGTGCGATTTCGCCGCCTCCGACAGCGCGCTGTTGTGCACCACCGTCACCGGCTATGGGGGTGCCGCACCCTCTAGTAACGGAGGCGAGAATTACTGTTACCAGAGGTCTGCAAACTGACGATGAACGGATGATGGAGGAAAAGTACGATGATGATAAGGTAGGTGGCCCTAGCTATATGTATATTGTTGATTATGGAGATGTTTCGGACTATTCGCTAGGTTTTCGTCAGGGATAGGTTTGTAATTCATTGTTTGTAACCATTTTACGAAGCCAAAAATCTGCAAGTAATTGAGATTTATTTTTAGTATGATTAAATTTGATTCTATTGACAGCAGAAGTTGAAATACTTACATGTAATGTAATGGAATATTTATTTACCCAAATTTTGGAATACATTCACACACATATAACAATCACCTTAAAATATACAGATTATTAGAAAATACATTTAAAATACATCCTTATATAAAAGCAGACGTAAGAAAAGAATAGTAAATTAATAAAATTGTAGGCAAATCAATTGTTAGTTATGGATTTAAAAAAAAATGTTTTCGTCTTTTAGAAATATATCACATTATTTGGTAGATTTTGCTAGATTTTTATCACATATAGAATAATAAATAACATAGAATCTGATATAAATATATATTTTTTGATATAACATAAAAATATCACATGTAAAATTCACAAATCTGTTAGTTAACTAGTTATTTAAAAAAAATTGTAAGTGAAAATGGAAACATATTAATACGAATATAAGTAAAATCATAAAAGAGAACTTCATAATTAAAATTAATATTTATATTGGAGATAATTCCTGACACAATAACAAGATTTATCTATAAAATATTCTCGTAGTTGTAGTTTAAAGGAATTGAAATTTGCATTTGTTTTTAGAGAATCTGGTAAATGATTATAATATATTGATTTCCAAAATAGATATTATTTGATTCGACTGAACGTAGGAAGAGATTATTTCTCGTATTCTGGTCGTGAATATCTGAATTAACAACAATTGAAGTTTTATTTTTATAAATGTAAATGCACATCTCAAAAAGTACCAAACTAGGAAAAGTTAGGATATTTAATACCTTGAATTTAGTTCTGCATGATTCTCTACATCTTCAATTTAGAGTAATGCGCACAGCTGTTTTTGCAAGTTGAAATTTTTTATTGCGTGATAATGGATTATATAGGGTAGTCAATTAGATATATACAGGATAGTCCATTTCGAAGGCCTTGAAATTCCCTACAAAACTAACAAAGATTGAATGCTAAATATTTGAAAGCATACAAACGAGCTTAAAGCGCTACATCTTAAAAACATTTCCACCAATACAGGGTGTTTTGTTTTTTATCGTTGCAGATCTATACTTTTACTTTAAGTTGAATGTTATGGGCAGACTGTTCTATTTTATTCTGTTCTACTATAATTAATCTTTAGAGCGATGCAACATACATTTTTGTGATATTAATTAATTTACGTGAAATATGCTATGTCATTTGCAATTTTAGCTTTACTGAATATTGTCCAGCCAGGTGTTTTAAAATGACTGTGTACATTGTGTGCACCATTTACGTTAATATGCCGCACTTGCCAAAAATTGATATTCTTTTGGAGCGTTGAAATGTAACGCTCGCAGCCCAAAAACATATTTCTTACCTGATTCGGGTGACAGGCCGACTATTACACGTCTTTATGTGCGCCATGGAACGCCGTTCATGAAAATATCAAATATATCTCTGTCATGTTCATATTTATAATATCTCACTGCATGTTTATGAAAGGATATAAATCGCCAGGTTCTATAGCGTGTTCGCATTTATACTACAAATTTTTGGAACGTTTTTAAGTGAACGTTTTACTAAATTGATTATAGACATCTTATATAATTTATACCATATAATGCAAAAAAATGCTGAAAATCATGAAAGTAAGAAGCAGATTGAAGAGTTTTTAAATATCTAGCGTGGATAATTTTTTTAACCATTACAGGTGAATTTTAATAGCATTTTCGTTACAATTTTAATTCGTTACAATACAAAACAAATATCTTGTTGTTGAGTATATTCTTTAATACGTTTTTTTCGCCGATAAAAAAATTAATCACGCTGTATTATAACGGTACAAATTTGCTTGCATATCTTCATCGTGCGTGAAACATTCGAAAAACGTGGAAATACACGTACATTTCCTGTTTCACAATTTTTCAGATTCTAGATAGTCGCTTTTACTTGCATTTTATTTTCTTCGCACTAAAAACGCGCTATTGTTTATTTTCACACAGCAATTTTACTACCAAACTATACGCTTTTATATTGCGTATTTCTGCGCAAATATCTCCTATTTATTTCGTACCGCGTTAATAAAACAATATCTTCCCAACATAAACTAAAAACATTCTTTCCGCCGATACAATAGCGTCCTGTGTTTCGGGCTGGAATCGTACATAAATCTGGACGTTGTTTTTCTGATCGTTTTTCCTTCGATGAATTGGCTGGCAAATACTGACACGCAAGGCCTTGTTGCCCTCCAATTCATACAGGATAATAAATAACGAATCCACGAATGTAAAGCTCTCCAATCAATACATATATTTTATTTGCGGTTGGAATGATATTCCATATTAACATATTTTATATTACTCGTACCATTTCATTGCTGAATAAGTAACAAAATTACATTAATCTGCCTATATTATCAACAAATATGTCATCACAATCCCACAAAATCACATTCTTCATTCATTTTGTTTTTTTTCTGTCGCTACTTCTATTTTATTACATTTTCTACTTCAGCTCGTTTCTCTCATATGGTTACAAGTTTCACCATGTATATAGTTAGTGTTTATGATGAAGGTGTATCACCATGTATATAGTTAGTGTTTATGATGAAGGTGTATCACCCCGTAGGCATTAAGAAATAGGTTGGGTTTACGATGGTGGTCTATTCCTGTTTGGCGATTACTCTCGTTGTCATCATCATTACTATTACAGCAATCACGAAATTGTTTCATTTATTTCCGAATTTTTCTCTTGCAAGGGTTGATGGTTCGAATAGCTGCAAGGTTAACTAGTGGAGTACAAATGAACGTTAATATCGTCTTTTCCGCTGCAATCTGCGCGTACAAATTACTTCTTATTATACTTCTTAAACGAGCTCGGGTTAATATTTGAACAAGTGAAATTGCATATGCGAAATTATCCAATTATGAACCTCACAAATCATGAGCTATAAAAATATTTTGGATATCGAAATAAATGGAAACAAATTGCTTTGTCAAAATTTGGCAATGAATAACTAATTCCTAAAAAAACTACCTGTTTCTTTAAATTATTATTTAACAATTTGTACGCTGCATTTTTGTAAACCTTAAAGTAAATAATTGTACATGGAGGTCCCATTTTTTTGCTTATTATTTAATGACTCGTCAGCAATTTTTATTAACTATTAAAAAGCACGATTATGCAATTTTGGATAATTTTTTGTTTACTATACCGAATAACACGCACTACTTCTTTGTTCATAGGCTTATTTGATGTTGCGTGATAAATTCATATTAAACCGTATTAGACCAGCACTGACAGGTGCGGATAATTAATTACGACACGCTTTAAAATTGGCCCGGAGTTTTACCGGAATTTCATCATATCGCACTACTTCGTGTTTATTCCCAAATAGTTGTTAAGAAACAGAGAGTGAATCGTTATTTGAACTTGAAAATATTCTTCTTTCACCCGCTATTTGCAATTGTTCTAGGTTAAATGAAAATACTTCAGGGAATTTTTTTTTTTTTTAAACGAATTTCAAATTTTAGCATCAGCGATGATTTATTTTCGACTCTTAATTACTTAATTTAATTTTGATATATACTAGACGTGGTGGTTAAAGTTTGTTATATATTGAAAATTGTGCTTCGTCAGCATAAGAAGAAAAATTGCATAGCTGGACGAGCGATCCTGAATTTCTTGTAAAAAGGAGTAGACAAAAAGGATACGTAAATATTGCACTGTAATTATAGAAAAAAGAAGGAAGAATGATGTGAAATAATGAAAAGTTTTGACTTGCCATTTAAAATTCTTAATAGATAATAATAATTCGCTTTCTAGGATAGATATATGTCTTTATATTAATTGTTGTTGATTTAAAAAAAATTAACAGGTGTGATGAACTAACCAACGATAGATGTTAACTTAAAAATACATTAAATCAGAAAATTCAGCAAACAGATGCAATTTAGCGCAACTGTAACACGAATTGCTCGTGTGGTTTTTTGATGACAACTCGCAATAGTCTTCAATCTCTTTCAATTCGTCAATTACGCTCGAATTAATTAGGGTAGGCGCTGCCGCAACATTTGTGTACAAATTACCTAATTATCGCCGGCGCAAGCCTTTGTTTGGAATGCATTTCGTGCGGCTCAACTTTACTTTATTCTTCTACTAACTATACATATTCTACGCTTCCAGTTTTATTTACATAAATATGCATACTAATAAGTATAAATACGAACCGGGATTCCAGCTACAAAAGAAGCGAATTCCACAATCTTGTCTGCAATTAGTGTAATTGTTGTAGACAAATTGCTTTATTGTACTCGCTTGTATTTATAATGCGAACGGTTGTGTTTAAAATAATGATTTTCTCCTGTACGAAGATTGTTTGCATAAAATTATAAGTAGAAAATGATTTCGTCTCAATTTCATAAATATTCGCACAATATTGTGCATTGATAAATTACAGGAATTTATAAAGCAACTTTTACAATCGGTGGAAGAAAATAATGTCGTTGTGAAATTTCTTCAGAGAAATTTGTTCTCATCCTATTTTTTACTATAGATTGTCGAATTTGAGTTCCACTGTGGTCTTTTCAATTAGAATTATTTCTGCGATATTTTTATACAAATAATTAAATTAAATTAAATTGCGATTGAATTTTTCGATGATAACAAAAATTAGATTACACAAAATTTTAGAATTTTTGTTATTTAGTTTCCCAATTTGAAAATAATTTCGTTGTAAAATTTCTTCAGCTTATTTTTACTATAAATTGTCGAATTTTAATTCCAATTGTGATCTTTTCAATTAAAATTATTTCTGCGATATTTTTATACAAATAATTAAATTAAATTGAATGCGATTGAATTTTTCGATGATAACAAAAATTAGATTGCACAAAAATTTTGAATTTTTGTTATTTAGTTTCCGAATTTGAAAATAATTTCGTTGTAAAATTTCTTCAGAGAAAATTTGTTCTCATCCTATTTTTACTATAAATTGTCGAATTTTAATTCCAATTGTGATCTTTTCAATTAAAATTATTTCTGCGATATTTTTATACAAATAATTAAATTAAATTGAATTGCGATTGAATTTTTCGATGATAACAAAAATTAGATTACACAAAAATTTAGAATTTTTGTTATTTAGTTTCCGAATTTGAAAATAATTTCGTTGTAAAATTTCTTCAGAGAAAATTTGTTCTCATCCTATTTTTACTATAAATTGTCGAATTTTAATTCCAATTGTGATCTTTTCAATTAAAATTATTTCTGCGATATTTTTATACAAATAATTAAATTAAATTAAATTAAATTGCGATTGAATTTTTCGATGATAACAAAAATTAGATTGCACAAAAATTTTGAATTTTTGTTATTTAGTTTCCGAATTTGAAAATAATTTCGTTATAAAATTTCTTCAGAGAAAATTTGTTCTCATCCTATTTTTACTATAAATTGTCGAATTTTAATTCCAATTGTGATCTTTTCAATTAAAATTATTTCTGCGATATTTTTATACAAATAATAAAATTAAATTAAATTGCGATTGAATTTTTCGATGATAACAAAAATTAGGTTGCACAAAAATTTAGAATTTTTGTTATTTAGTTTCCGAATTTGAAAATAATTTCGTTGTAAAATTTCTTCAGAGAAAATTTGTTCTCATTCCTATTTTTACGTAAAATTTTACTGTATAATATATAATTGAAAATTTATAATACATAGTAGAATTTTAATTCCATTTCAATTAGAATTATTTCTGCGGTATTTCTATACAAATAATTAAATTAAATTAAATTGCGATTGAATTTTTCGATGATAACAAAAATTAGATTACACAAAAATTTAGAATTTTTGTATATATTATAAAAAATGTTGCACATATTATAAAAATCACTTTATATACGTATCTATTTTAGAAAACTACAAATGTAATTGATTTCAACGAATTCGATTAATTCGACAATCATTTCGACCATCGATTACATCACAACCGCACAACTACCGAAGCGGCAATTACAATTTACGATCTCAATGCATATTTATTTTCAATTATAACCAGATATTTATCTAGATAACATCTAATATTGAAGGAAAACATACAACTGCCGTGCGCTGCAATAAATATGCAATACGAAGCGCTGCTCGGGAAAATAATTATTATCGTCTTCCATTCCATCGTTATTCAAGAGTTATTTTTCTTGCCTCGGCCAATCAATACATTTATCGGAAATTAAGTGCGTTATATCTTCAGATAATATAGGTGCACGGTGAGAGGAGAAAATGCGGGTATTGATATAAAACCTACTGGAAAACGGAAACATATATAACTTTGCGTGTATGGCAGGAAAGCGAATCTATTTTTTCGTCAATCACCAGTTTACTGTGTGACAAAGAGAGATATTGATCCCTGCGATGATATAGAAATATCAAAGAGAAGCATTTCTTGTTTTTATTTAAAATGTGAATTTTTCAATAACCTTTGCCTTTAACAGTAATAATAATTAATAATTTAAATTTTAATAAACCTTATTCTTGTACAATTGAGGAAGAGATGTCTACATACACTTAAGCTGCTTTGAAAATTAAATTTATCGAATTATACATTTTTTTGAAATAAATTTAATCGACTGAAGCGAACATCTTCGATTGCTCATAGATATTTCATAATATACAACTTTTCAACTTGTCATCCGGTATGGACAATGGGCCTATAGTCTATATAACAAGACAGAAAAACATTTGATTTATCGCTCGTTTAGGTAGATTGATCGATTTCAGTGGGACTTCGTGTATTTTTCCTCCGCATATGCAGACGTTATTTTTCTTTGCCCTTTGAGTTAATCGAAACACATGGGATTCACTTTGTCCAAAAATTAGATTGAGTTCGCAAAGATAATAGTCCTTTTTTGTCGAAGCACGATTAATCACGTAGTTTTTGTTTTCGCTTAGATTAAACATTCGAAATTGCCATTTGCTGTTTCCAAAGGACGAGTTCATTGTAATAAAAAGAAGTGACGTTGATGCGATGGATCAGAGCTTCTCAATCTTTTTCACTTGGTGAACCCTTTTACCCGGGCAAATAGTTTCGCGACCATGGGTATAGATAAACTAGGAATACGAATTAAAACGTAATAAATCATAAACAAATTTTATTCGAAAACAATTCTTTGGTGTATACATACGAAGATAATTTTACCATGTCTTAAAGACAAAGGTATTCCTACTAATGAGCTGGGTGTGCTTGTTTACTTTTATATAAAGACTGGAATGTTTGATACTGCAGGATGTAGAGATTCTTCGACGTTTTGAAGAGTTAACCGATTTTTGAAGTGTAACTTCTATAGGCGCGGTAGGGCAAATTGGCCTGAACGTCACGAAAAGTGAAACGCTTTCGGCACGAAAAGTGAAACATGCTACGCGCATGCGCCGCGTGTACTGTTTGTATACGTAGCATAAGGCAACCAGTAGACGCTTGCGTAATTTATTATATATTACACAAACACAGCTTAATCTTATAGCTAACAATTTGTTTATCAAATTCGCGATGAGCAGGTTGAAAGAATGTAAATTTTGTGTATGATGCACTAGTGGGTGCATTTCTATTTGTAGACGCTTGCGTATTTTATTATATATTATACAAACACAGCTTAATCTTTTAGCTAACAATTTCCATTGCGTGAAAAGTGAAATGGAGAAAAAGACAAGTACAGGCAGAGTGCGAGCCTTTAGAGAACGGAAGAAAGCGAATAAACCACAAAGAAAAGTGCCAACAAGTACCTTGGAAAGAAGTAGAGAGTATCGAGCCAGGCAAAGGGCGTTAAAGAAACACGGTGGACAACATAACCTTCCAGCGACCTCAAATACACTGGATGAATCGATACCGTCGTTAAGTGAGGACACAGTGAGTGGTATAGAGAATTTGAATGCCACTGATTCAGGCTACGTGAAGATGCACGTGGTGCGAGAGATCAACGAAATGAATCTGATACAGCTGAGCGAGCCATCGACATATAGAAATGCACCCACTAGTGCATCATACACAAAATTTACATTCTTTCAACCTGCTCATCGCGAATTTGATAAACAATTTTACAATAATCCGCCAGGTACAGTGTGATCGAATATGGTTTAAGAACGATGTGAAACCTGTTGATCCTAAGCACGAGCAACTTTTACATACTGCATTTCCAGCCATTATCATTGAAGATGTGATAGCGTGTAATTCATGCAGAAAAGCTCTCACTCGGAATACCATTGCAATGTTATCGAAGTCAAATGGTTTTGTCTACCCAGAATTACCTCGTCATCTACCTAAATTAGATTTAGTGTCAGAGAGGTTAATTTCACCCAGAATTCCATTTATGCAAATTTGACGTTTACGCCATGTACATGGTCAACATGGGATTTATGGGCAAATTATTAATGTTCCCATATCTGTGTATACGATGGTGAATCATTTGCCAAGTGACATTGATGATGATCATTGTATTAATGTCCATTTAAAAAGTAGAAAAATACACAGATTGAGTTATTTAATTCGTTTGGTGAGAAAAAGAACTATAAAAATATGGCTACAATATTTAATTTACAACGAAATGAATCTGATACAGCTGAGCCATCGACAAATAGAAATGCACCCACTAGTGCATCATACACAAAATTTACATTCTTTCAACCTGCTCATCGCGAATTTGATAAACAATTTTTCAATAATCCGCCAGGTACAGTGTGATCGAATATTGTTTAAGAACGATGTGAAACCTGTTGATCCTAAGCACGAGCAACTTTTACATACTGCATTTCCAGCCATTATCATTGAAGATGTGATAGCGTGTAATTCATGCAGAAAAGCTCTCACTCGGAATACCATTGCAATGTTATCGAAGTCAAATGGTTTTGTCTACCCAGAATTACCTCGTCATCTACCTAAATTAGATTTAGTGTCAGAGAGGTTAATTTCACCCAGAATTCCATTTATGCAAATTTGACGTTTACGACATGTACATGGTCAACATGGGATTTATGGGCAAATTATTAATGTTCCAATATCTGTGAATACGATGGTGAATCATTTGCCAAGTGACATTGATGATAATCATTGTATTAATGTCCACATAAAAACAAGAAAAATAAACAGATCGAGTTATTTAATTGGTTTGGTGAGAAAAAGAATTATAAAAATATGGCTACATTACTTAATCTACAACGAAATGAATCTGATACTGCTGAGCCATCGACAAATAGAAATGCACCCACTAGTGCATCATACACAAAATTTACATTCTTTCAACCTGCTCATCGCGAATTTGATAAACCATTTTTCAATAATCCGCTAGGTACAGTGTGTTCCATATAAAAGAACTATAAAAATATGGCTACAATATTTAATCGAAACTCCTCTTTATAGACTGTACGACGTTACAGTTAATAATGCTTTCTTTGATGATCAGATTGTCAATCAAAATCAATCAAAATCAATCAAAATCAAATCATTAACAAATGGAAAAAAAGAAATGTATAAAATCAACTTTTCCTAGCAGCTAAGAAGTTTCACTTCTACCGCGCGAAAGTTTCACGCATATTTTTTTGATTTTATAAACGTTAATGCTGAAAATGCCGCTTCGCATAAATACGTAGTACATTATGTTAGAAGTATGTTTAGGGCCATTTCAGAAAGTGTTGGAAATTCTGTCCTAATCCCCAGCCAAAATTCATTTAACGACGTTTTTGGAAAACTCAAGTTTTAAACATGTGTTGCTCGATAATTCGGCAAATTCTTCTTGAGCGTAAATGACTGACATTAATCGTTTCAATCGAGTATGGTTTATGAACCCAATTTTTTTCTTCTATATAGCAAAATTTGAGGGAAAGTATTTTTGAAATTGTCTCCACACACTTCAAATGATGAATTATTATAACTTTTAGAATCAAATCGTTGGAAAGGTCATTTTCAATTATAAAAGCATCTATAGCTGTAAACATTTCCAAAGATTCATTTTCCCTCTATTTGTCCATATGTTCACTTTTTTGACAAAACTTCCAATTTTATATTTTAACGTAAATATGTTACAATTATTTCCTCGAAGTGACACGTTTAAATCATTCAATTTCACATAAATATCTGACACATAATACAGTTTTAAAACCATCATTTATTGTTAAAAAAATCAACAAGATCGGATTTATGCTCAGTTAAAAATATAACAATTTCTTCTTTAATAAACTTCGTCCTTGCTGCGACCAAAAAATTTTGTTACGCGACCCCATATGGCAAGCCCTGCGATAGATGATTATATCCTGCTCTAAAAATATTTTAGCTAACAATATTTCTCTTAGGAATATATTTATAGTTTATGGAATCTGCCAGCATTTGTTTCTGTCAAAAGTATGGACAAATTGAAAGTGCGCAGCAACTTGTCCTGTAAGTTTGCTCCGTTATATATTTGTCTAAACTCCTATGAATAACTGTCAAGCAAATGCATCCCCGAATGCGATGCATATTTATATCTAGGTGTAATAAATGGCGTACGATCTGAAGCACTAGATCTCTTATAACGACTTTGTTTATGTGCTCGATGCATCGAAATAGTATCTAGATGGTAGTAGCATCGTGTCACTCGAGCGACCATCGAGGACAAAATGTCAAATACCACGCGAAAATGCCTGTTTCTTTTCACTTGTTTCAGGGACACTCATGTTAAATTTCTAACCAAACGTTTAACTTATATGTATTAGAAAAAACGGATGCTTCTTTTATATTCTATATAATACTTTTTATTATCAGATTGTTTAATACAATATATATTTTTAAATCCTGTATGAAGATATGTTAAGATATATAACAAGACGATGGAGTCGTATATGAAACAGCGAAATGGGCATCGAATTTAAAGTTTTTGCTGTTATATAATGTTGAGTAGGAACTATTTCAACTTCTGCAAAAAGGTAAGTTTTCAGTAGCAGATATAGATTTGGTATCTGCGAAGTTGAGAGACAATATTCTTAGATTATTTGACACGGAGTTACTAAAACTTACTAAAACAGAGGCGAATTTAAAAATATCTTCAGATATTCTTTTAAAATCGTAAAATACATTGACCAATTGTACTTTTATCCTTATAAATATGACTGAGTGTTTACTACGAACAAAGATTTGTCGGGATATATTCTGTCATCTTATTTTTACATTTCTGTCAAAATAAAACCCTTCGTTTTTGGATAGGATTGTGTTAGAGTATAGTATGACATGTTCGTTGTTGTTGAAAAGCTTCAACCCTGATCTGCTTTTGTCACATGTCCTTTTTGCGAAAATCCAGGATAATACTTACAAACTGCAAAATGCTTTTACTGGATGAATACGTACATCGAAATCTCGCATTTTCTTGTCCCAACACATCTGCAGACGTATAATGCATTCATGGAAACGATTTAAACTTTCGCAAAACACAACTGCTGCTTATAAATATGTCTGCAAAAATTCGAATTCTAAATGTCTTCACATTTTCGAATGAACATTTCATTAAAAAAAAAACTGTCCATCGTGCAACTGAAAATTAAGAATATTTCAAATTACACTTGCTTTAAACGACGTATATCATTGGTTCATCGAAGGAAGTAAATAAGGAAATCCTTGTTCTGATTTCTCGCATTATCCTTGGTAATCCTGGCAGGGAAGTATATCGCTGATAAAATCCCGGGTAAAATAGTTCACCTAAACTACATCGTCTAAATCTCAGTAAAACTGAATTCCAAAACATTTAGGTGGTGTTATCCTTAGAGGGGACAGCTTAAGGATATATGTCGACTGTTGCCGCATTTATTTTTATATACATCGACATCAAGAAAATAATAAAACTGAATTTATACTTGATATATTTCAATTAACTCTCATTTCCGCAATATTTTATGATTTCCAGAATAAAGAGCGCTACTCTTTGAAGCTATATTATTATTATTATTTTTTAAACATTTAATCTTTACGCAAAATACTGCTTGATATCAATGCACGTCTTTTTGAAATATAAAGACTTTTTAATCAATTATTAATTAGGTTTAATTGATGCGGTTGTTTCAGTTTCCTATAAATAATTTGTTGAACACCGCCAACTTGTACATTATAAATGGCAACAGTGCACTAGACATCCCCGGTCAGCGTAATGCTCGAGTTTAGATCGCTTTTGTTTCACTTTCGTCCAACACGGATTACGTGTTTGGCTACTGCGGCAAATCCTCTAGAATCATTTCGAACAGCCACATTTCTTTTAAATCGACACTATTGCCATTGCATAGCGCAAGTGGAATCTAAAATTGCACTGCAATCGTACAGATAGTGACCCTGCGGATCCCCCTAGATTATTTGTCTCATCGCTGCCCTGTGAAATGTACAAGACGCCATTTATATTTCTTTTAAAACAGACGCGGAAAACGATTTCTTTCTAATATGTTCCCGGGACGTTTTTATCCCACCGTTAATTTGTTTACAATACATTAAAATAATGTCTTTAGATTTGGTGGTTTCTAAGAAATTGAAAAAAATATTTTTTTTTGGCGAAAATGTAGCGATAATTTAGATATTAAAAAATATTTAAATCACGCTTTTAGATTTAATGGTTTCTAAGAAATTGAAAAATATTTTTTTTGCGAAAATGTAGCGATATTATAAGCTTGTTTATATGAGAAACAAAAAAAGCAAAACTATCGCGGAATCTGTCGAGTGCCTGTTCTAGTGTACATACTTAGTCAATGTCTTTATTTTCTGTGAAAATGTGGATGTGTAGCAAGCAACTGGAAGCGATTAGTTTCAGCAATTTCACATTCTCGTCTTTGAAGGTGCAGGTGCAAATGTGATAAGTTTCGTCTAGTGTTCCAATATTCTTTGAGCGTAAATAGAATTTCATACGGTTCAACGTACGGATGTTTTGCTATCGTGAAACAGATTTGAAGATTTGCGGCAAACATTTTTGATACATCATTTTGAGATTATAACATACTAACAAAATAAAATGGACGCGAAATATAAATTTCGACAATGATATTTAGTTCGCTAATTTGTGTACGTGCGTAAGATTGGTAAATGTGTGTTTTTGTACAGATTATTCTCTTTCTCCCGAATGCTTATTTATTATTACATGTGGCTGTGACGGGCGTTGGGCTTTGCGTGTTCTTTACGGTACGGTACAAGAAAATAAATGTCTTTACATTCCATTTCGTCCATTGCGCGTTTGAAATCGTCCGCACGATTGTCCCGATTAAAATAACGGCCGTTCCTGCATCAGACGCTTTGATGGAACGATTTACTGTGCTCTATGAAATTTGTTGTTTAATCGTAGCGAGAGCTTTAATTAAATAACGATATTCTATTATTAATGGCAATCTAATCTCGATATGGACGGTTAATTATAAAATACGAACCTCGCGAAATTAAACGCTTCATTGAAGAGAATCTTCATTGTAGAGTTTGTTCGCTTTACACGCGTACATGTGGATATTTTTATTTGAAATTTCATTAAACACTTATTTTCCTTTGCTGATTGCTGTTAAAGTATTTTTATAGTTTTTTATAGTGTAAAATAGTGATTTTATAATATTTGTATTTTTTTTGTTAGAAGAAAACTCGCAGAATTATTTTATAGTTCCTTTAATTATTGGAATAACTTACTAACTAATTAATAACGAATTAAGAGATTTAGCTGTCGGACTAAAATTGTATGAAAAAGAATTTTTGAAGCACCTGCAAAGTTGACGATTTTGGTAAGAATTTTAATTGTTTAAAGAAAAGTTGGAATTATAATTATTTACACACAAAAAAACTAAATTCCACTGCTAAAGATATAGTAGTAAAATTATAAGAATTTTTTTGCTGAGGTATCTTGAAAAATAATAGTTTTCGCATATTTTAAAATTAACAAATTAAACATTTTCATATATACACTTGACTAGAGTATCAAAAGCATTAGAAACATAATTCAATAAAATGCAAAAATATTTTTTAACAACTTCCATCGAAAGTGGAAATTCCTAATGTTCCTTACAACTATTTAAATATATAAAAAGAACACTTACGCAAAATGAATTTTCAAAAAATTCCAAAAAAAACATTAATTTCCTTAGAATGAAGCAGTTTAATAACAAGATATCTTTGCGTAGTTTATCAATTTTCATTTTGCGAACGGATTTGTTTTTGGATTCTATTTAATTTTATAATTATATGGCACGGAATTTTTCAATTCTTTATTTTATATTGATAATATCTTACTCTTGAATTTCTTTCTCGACCAGAAAAATAACAAATAAAAAGATTTTTACTACTTTTACCACGAAATAAATTAGAAATTTGAACAATTATTATTTTCCAGTTTTCCATTTCGTTTTAAATTTTGTAAAATGACCATTTTAATTTGTTTAATTGAAACAAATGATTTATTTTGTAATTTCAGCCATTTATCACCCATATAAGCTTTTCTTGAATAAAGTATCTATATTTATAAATTTAAGGAAAATCCAAGAAAAACAAGAAATAATAATCTAATTTTTCTAATTATACATTTTTCATTAAATCACCAATATATTCAAGTGTCAGATTATACCACCATCTGCCCTCTAATTTAAAGGTCGTTAACAATTTCAGGCATTTTGAAAACAAATTGAAAATTGTATCTGATTAGGAACGGTTTTTATTCGATAGATGAGTATTTTATGTAACTTAAACAATTAATATAAGCATAGCTCATAGTAAATATATTCTCTTGACGAAATTTATCTAGTTGACGACTGTCTGTACAAGCAACTGTATGTTTTTGATAAAAATTAAAACATCTATCTATCATACTGCTCTAAAAAGCCCACTGGACTAACACATCAGCCAGTGTTGTCTAGTTAGTGTCGGCATATCGCATCCCCATGTCAGATCACTGCATCACCATCACACCATCATCCCTTAACAAAACACGGGATGACAGGCAGATAGGGCGCTCTTGTCCTATGGTTCGGGTTATTGTTGGAGCTAGTTACCCGAATAGTTGATCGCTGATGTGATGGACCAAGCCGATTATTCGGGAGAAATGTCTGTCTGATGGTTGAGAAGGAGATTTGCTTTAGTGGAGCATATATAGATACTTGGAATTAATTGGGTGGAATGGAAAAATAATTATAGTATGATTTTATTTTTTTTGTAAAGGGGTAAAATATAAATTGAAGTAGTCGATTGGAATTTTTCAATTTATTTGGTGAATATTTTTTTTTGTAAAAGTAAATATGTTGGGGAATTAATAGCAGATTGGTTTTACAGATTTACCAGGTTTATGTATTTTTGCCCCACATGTGAAAAAAATGGATTTCCATTTTTCGGTTGTTTAGTTAAAGAGTCCGCAATCCTAAAGATTGGTTGGAAACAGCACGCCATGCCGATCTATCCTGAGCTAATCCCTTCATCTCCCTATAGCTATTCATCTCAACGTCTTCAACTATCTGACTCACATACTCCAATCTAGGCCTACCTACCCCTCTCTTTCCCTCCACTCTACCTTCTATGATCAATTGCATAATCCCCCCCATGCCTAAGAATATGCCCTACTAATCTGTCTCTCCTACGCTGTAACACTCTCCAAATACTTCTCTTCTCCCCTACTAACTCTAGTACAGCTTCATTTGTTACTTTATCTTCCCAACCAATCCTCATCATCCTCCTATAACACCACATTTCGAATGCTTGTAATCTACGCTTCTCTTCCTTTCCTATAGTCCACGCCTCACACCCGTACAGTGCTACACTCCAAACATATACCTTCAGTAATCTTTTTCTAATACCCAAGTCAATATTTGATCTTAAAATCTGTTCCTTTTCTACGAATGCCTTCCTACCCTGTGCTATCCTACACTTTATATCTACCTTGCTTCGATTATCTTTTGTGATTCTACTGCCTAAATAACAAAAATCTGACACTTCTTCGATTCTATTATCTCCTATTGTGATCCTCATTTTTCTACTGCATTCCTTTTTGTCACACCTCATCAGTTTAGTTTTACCTATATTTATTTTCATGTTAAAATCCCTAGTCAATACTGCCTGCATACCATTCAATACCCTTTCTAAATTCTTTTCGCTTTCTTCCAATATAGCTATATCGTCGGCGAATCTCAACATATATATATTCTCTCCTTGTACATTCACACCTACACTATACTCTTCTTTTACTTTGTTTATTGCATCTTCTATATATAGATTAAATAATAACGGTGAAAGTGTACATCCCTGCCGAACTCCCTTCCCTATTTTTGCTACCTCTTCTTCCCCCTCAATTCTAACTAAGGCAGTTTGGTGTTTATATAAATTAAAAATTATTCTCCTATCCTTATAATCTATACCCGTTTCTTTTAAAATTCTAAACATTATGTCCCAATCTACATTATCAAATGCCTTTTCTAAATCTACAAAAGCTATGCAAGTTACCTTTCCTACCCTCTTTCTTTTTTCTACTTTTTTCGGTTGTAAATGTGCTTTTTCGACTCGAGTTTAAACTGGAAGTAAAAATACAACTACTTCGTTCAACGAACATAATTTTCGTTTAGAAAATAGTAAATCACATTTACAAAAGACGTTCTTCAGTTTATGTTTTATTACATTTCAGGTGAATTTATGTGTAATACTAAGAGGTATTTTATGTAACATTGATTTATGGAAAATCTATGCTGTAATGTTGCCTTCATCCTGGTGAAAATCCATTATTCTATTTTATATTCGGTGCACTGAACTACTTTTAGCTATTCATCATGGCATATGACAAGCCTCATTTCCATTTGGAATTTAATTACTATTGTGTTGGCGTCATATCAACTGAAATACGTTAAATTATATTGTTTTCCATATTATAATTTCGATTATTACAAACTACTAACAATTAAAATAAAACACTTCCTCATAAACTATATGGACATGAAATTTCTTTATGGTTGTAACATTTATTATGAGGATAGCAAATATCGCGAAAAAAAAATTTTGTTTGAAAAAATTCCAATGGTACCCCATTTGAATTTTTTTGGTAAATTTTTCACTTTTTCGAAAGTGAGTTTATAGTATTTTCTAATAGTATTTGACCTCGGGATTTAGAATATATAAGTGACTATTGGCAGATGAATATTTCTAGACTTATGAATTTTTGAAGTGAGCAGGTTGAAGTATTTTAAATGGACGTCCCATGTAAAAAAATTGAATTTTTATTTCATGCGAAAAAAGGATTGAAAGGGACATTTTTTAACGCGAAATCATCTCAGTATACCAAATCTGCAATTGGTTTTGCAGTGGGATTATTAGTTAGCAAATATCGCGGAAAAAACTGAATTTGAAAAAATTCCAATGTAAAAAACCCCCATTGATTGTTTGGGGGAAATTTTCACATTTTCGAAAGTAAATTTACGGTATTTTCTAAAAGTATTTGACCTCAAGATTTATAATGTACAAGTGACTGATGGCAGATGAATATTTCAAGAATTACGAATTTTTGAAGTCAGCAGTTTGAAATATTTTTAAATGGACGTCCCATGTAAAAAAAAATTCAATTTTTATTACATGCGAAAAAAGGATTGAATGGGACATTTTCTAATCATCTCAGGATTCCAAATCTGCAATTGGTTTTGCAGTGGGATTATTAGTTAGCAAATATCGCGAAAAAAACTGAATTTGAAAAAAGCCAATGTAAAAAACCCTATTGATTTTTTTATTGGCAAAATTTTCACTGTTCGAAAGTGAGTTTATGGCATTTTCTAATAGTATTTGACCTTAAGATTTAGAATATACAAATGACTGATGGCAGATGAATATTTCAAGTATTACGAATTTTCGAAGTGAGCAGTTTGAAATATTTTAAATGGACGTCCCATGTAAAAAATTTCAATTTTTATTTCGTGCGAAAAAACAATTAAATGGGACATTTTCTAATCATCTCAAGATTCCAAATTTGCAATTGGTTTTGCAGTGGGACTCTTGACAATATCAGGCAACCTAGGTTGGCATTGTTGTCTTCCTGCATCAGTTTCTATCGTAGTTGTACGTTGGTCCCCCTGCTATTTATTATCGTTACTATTGCGCGTATTATCCCAGTGCTATCCTCCTTCGTCCTATGTCAGTCTATTCACTTTGGATCACAGAAGGAATAGCACTCCCCGAATAGTTCCCTGCTGTTTAGAGGTGTGTATGTAGGAAATATAGGGTGTGCATTTGTGCAATGTCCTTTCCCAGCAAAGGACAATAGAAAATTACACGTAATTGTTGTGCCTACTGCTGGAACATGGGAACACGGACCCACGTAGAATGGATTAGAGAGTATTAACAACAAGAACTTGAGTTAGATGGTAAATAGAAAGTTTTGATTACAGAACTTCAAATGAAGTAGTTGTTTAATTGTGTTGTTACGTATTTGTTTATTATTATGATTAAATGATATGCAGGAAGTAATGACTAGGGATTATAATATGGAAATATTACGCATTATCTAAATATTTGGATTTTTGATGGAACTAGTTATATTTTTAAATTTAAATTTTGTCTATTTTTATGCTTGTTTACATTTTTAAGCATCCTTGCATAGATTGATTCGTCAGCTAGAAAAAATAATCAGATAAAGAACCTTAACCATTTCTGTATAGAATTTATTTTGTAAAAAGGTAGAAAATAATCTTTGGGGGGGGGAGTTGTAAAATTCACACCCTTTGTATTTTAATGACAATCACGTAGAAAGCTTAATACAGAAAAATCTAAAAAAAAAATTGGGTTTAAGAAGATGCATTTTTAAACATAAAAATATTTTTTATTTTATTTTATTTTTTTGACAAAATCGGATCACAACAATTCATTTGTTTTTTAGGACTTGTTTTACGATTTTTCGCTCTGATTTTTATTTTATCTAAGTATTACGTTTACATAAAAGCGAAAATTTCTGTATTTAAACTTCATCAATAGTTTTAACGGACTTTATTACACTTTGCAATTTACAGAATTTATATTCAAACCACTGATGAGACTTCCAGTGTTGACTATAAATATTCTTATTATCCATGCAAGTTATCCAAGAACAAATCTGTTCGGTGATTAAAGTGCTCCAATGAATATGTAAATTCAATGGTCGGTTATAATGCATTTGCAGTGTTGTAAATTATGAAACATTTGTTAATTGATTATTAAATACCGATATTATATAGCTATATTTTATATCTGTAGATGACTTACGCAGCAAAAGCCAAGATATTAACCGGAGATAGGAAATGGATATCGGTTTTTTTTTTAGAAAATTTCGAGTAATTAGGTTTTTCGAAATTTTTGTTAATATAATTATTTTTATTTCCATTTTTTTTTTAGATTTGTACATATACACCGTTTTATTGAAAGTGGCAGGAAAGTGACAGAAGTTCACGCATCATAAATCAAGACCTGTATAATGGCTTGACCAATACAGTACAGAGCAGTGCTATTCAAAACGGTATGGCGTCAGTCGTACGGCACATTGAATATTCCAGTGCAGTATTTTTTTTTTTGCAAATTTATGAAAAGTACCACTATATATATATATATATATTTAGGTACGAACATTTATATGTATAATCAATTGTGGATTTTTTTAATTTTCAGCAAATATGCAATTTATATAGATCAGGAATATTTCCCTTGATGATTTTTTAAAAAATCAACTGTCAATTGTTTACTAAAGCATTAAAACGTCAAAAGTCGCTAGTGTGAAAATCCACGCTTTTCCGAAAATACCCGAATGTTGTTAGAGATGGGTGCAAAAACACATTACAGAAACATAAAAAATACTAAATTTTAACATAAAACCAAGATGAACTGAGCCGGAAAAAAGAGGCCGTAGAAATATCCTTAATTATACATTATAGTATATACTACAATATACCAAATTTTAGAATAGAACGGGGTAGGCAGGGTGCAAAAAAAATGAAGAATTGTACTTAATGCATTCTTTGATTGTACATTGCGGAAGATTAATGTTTATTATGTCGTTAATTGAACTTGGCTCTCAATGACCTTCTGCCGGGTGTATACATATTCCTATAATTTTCAGGTAGTCGGGTTAATGATGGTCAAATTCCTACAAAGCTACATATAAATTCCTATAAGGTTTCTTATAATTGAAATCAAACATTGAATAAGAAGACATAGATATAGGTTCCCATATATTTAACGATCGTGACAATTACCCAATTAACAATGACCCAGTTGGTGAAAGTACAGAAATTCAGAATGCAGAAGCCTGCATTTTATTGCATGATCACCCCGAGGAAACAAAGTTACATGTGCAAGAAATAAGTGCTTCGTGCAAGAGGAAGGCGATGGACAACAGGCGTTTGTAGGAATTTGACCATACACATTTTCGGTGTCTTCTACCTGACCCCATATTTGTAGGAATTTACCATCCTGGCTTCTGCCACAACACTCTCAAGGGAACCAGATATAAACTGAAGTACCAAATTTCCAAATTGGATAACTTCACACTAACACAAAAGTTAATCTATAGATATAAATATATAATCTTATGCGCAAACAGTGCAACAGAGCGCGTTCTTTTTCAAAGTACTGAAGAGCCCCCGAAATCGCCGCTCATTTTACACATTACCATTTTAATCTAATGACGGCATTACCAACAAATCGCGAAGAAGAAGATCCTCATTGCTTTCTTTATCCCTACCGACATAACATTTGGGGGGTCCAGGCCGCCACAGAAGGAAATGTGATTGAAAGCTTCCACGCCCTCTGGCTGCAGTAACTCGCAACGCACAAGCGAATCAAATGACCCCCTTCCGCCACCTCACCCCCCTGGTTGTATTGTATTGTATTGTATACGCAATGCGATGGTAATGATCCAACGGCGAAGGGTGACATTTGCCCGTACTTGTTTATCAGTTGATGGTTAGTTTTCAAGACCGCACAGTATTGCGCAGGGGTGGCCAACTTGTTTGTTCTTGAAATCGACTTTTCTACTTAAAAAGTGATCGAAATGGTCATTCATATTTGGAAAATGATCAAAATATTTTTGCTGGTGATCTTCAATCAACATTACGAACTGACTTTTATAAGCATTAATGCGACTTCATTTTTCATTGTAACTTTAAATTCAAATCGCTTAACATGGATGTAAAATCTGCCAGAAACTCTAAATCACTGAGCCAACTTATCTTCGCCTTATTTCGTGGTTTTTTTTGTCTCGTTTTACGAGCGCCACATTCGAAGTAATCAGTTTTTATGTCCAACTGTTCGCGGTCGACTTGTTGGCTACCCCTGGTATAGATAAATGACAAGCTGGATCTCGTTTCGTGTAATGAATAAGACGAAGGTTTGGCTACCGATGCCCTTTAAGGACGCGCCCACGAGACAAGATTTAATCAGCATAAAAATCTCATTATGTCATTAAGTTATGTCAGTTAGTATCGTCAAATTCTTTACAACTTCCATTTATAAATGCTGAAAGTGAAAATCGTATGAATTTGGCATGAATCCAAAGGACCTCTTCTTAATTGTTATTGCTCATCTCCAACTGAGGAAATATATTTTTAGTAAACGACTAAAATATAAGAATTTATTTAAATTTAAAAAATTAAATAAAATTTTAAAATGCTGAAAGTTAAAATCGTAGTTTTGGCATGAATCCAAAGGACCTCTTCTTAATTTATTGCTCGTCTCCAACTGAGGAAATATATTTTTAGTAAACGACTAAAATATAAGAATTTATTTAAATTAAAAAAATTAAAATTAAATTTAAAAATGCTGAAAGTGAAAATCGTATGAATTTGGCATGAATCCAAAGGACCTCTTATTAATTGTTATTGCTCATCTCCAACTGAGGAAATATATTTTTAGTAAACGACTAAAATATAAGAATTTATTTAAATTAAAAAAATTAAATAAAATTTTAAAATGCTGAAAGTTAAAATCGTAGTTTTGGCATGAATCCAAAGGACCTCTTCTTAATTTATTGCTCGTCTCCAACTGAGGAAATATATTTTAGTAAACGACTAAAATATAAGAATTTTTTTAACGATTGGTTTGTATTTAATTTAGTTAATTATTTGCTTGTATATATTGTAAAGTTTGTTACATTTGTAAAAATGAGAGGTGCTTCAGTTCTGAGCGGAAATAATTTCATAACCAGGAAGTTGGCGCTCCTTATGATAAATTCTCGTCATGTTTCATATTTTTCAGTGGAAAAATTTATGTAATTTTCAACGAGCATATACACCCAGTGTGCCGCTTATTTTGTCGCGCGACGTTGCATTTAGGGTTTATACAAAAACCGACTTGAAAAACAGGTTTTCGAATTGCATCATTTCCAAAAAAAAAACCGTTTTCGAATATTTAACAAAAAAATATAGTTAAAATAATTATACTTATTTCAAAATATGTATATATTTTTGATCGTACAAAAATATGAAAATATCATATGAAATAAATCAAAAATTAACAAGTAAAAGACAATTCAAAAATTCTTACAAAATATAAACTGTGCCTAGAGCGCGGATCGGTAATACTACGTTTTTTTTTTTTTAATAGGCTGGTGGTAGAACGCGCATTTAAAGTTGAAAAACCGGTTTTCGAATTTTACATACTAAATATGTTTACATACTCAAAAAACAGTTTTTTTTTTTTAAAACCGACACCCTAGTCGCAATGTTGCCCGGTACGCTGCAGGCGCCATATAGACGTCGAAACATCAACCGGGAAATCACTACCAACATCCATCAAAATGTTATCGGGTTTCCCTTTCCTATAAAGAAAACTCTTATATCGATATACTGTCCCAGAAAATTTGGCGCTGAGAAATTACATTAGAAGCGAAACTCTTTGTTATTAATTGTCGCTTTTTGACGTATCACGATCTGATTTTTTTTAAATTTTCAATTCAATTATTTAAATTTACAATATCAAATTACCATTTGATCCTATAATTGCACGTCGCATGACAATTAAATGTTTTGTGACGGTATTCAAGTTATGATAGACATTATGCATTATCGGTCGTGCTTCCTCAAGTTATATTTTATAACAATTCATTTCTTCAGAATAACTTTCGCTATCTTCACGGACTATTCTTATTCGCAACTTCTTCGGTGGTTATACATATATGGCATGCATATATCTATCTTGACGCTACTCACTTTATTATACGGGTCGTTCTTGTTTTTATTTCGACTGTCTTTTGTCCTTCTTCGCCTGGTAAGTTGGCGGATGAATGGCTTTTATATTTTACTGTGCGCACAGACAATAGAAGTGTTTTCTTATGGACTGTCATAAAATATCATTTTCAGCGTATATCGCCGGCTGCAATAATTTACGACTGCGATTATACCAATATTTGAAAGAGTAGTTTATTTGTTCGTTCATTTTCTGTATGATGAAATTAGGATATGTCTTGAGATATTTCTGGTTTGGATCGAATAATTTTTTGTTATTATATCAGGTTTAATGAAATTATTGATTGTTCTATTGTATACATTTTGATCGTTGATTCATTTTTTCTTATATTACGCACTTTTTCTTGTACATTACGATTCTATTGCATTTATATCCAAACACACGCACATATATAAGTGCATCCAAGTGAAAGAACTGATAACGCCATCACCAACCACCGTACCACCCCAAGTGAGTCGATCTAGAGTAGACACGTATATAGAAAGTGGCAAAAATCACCCTGCATCTCTGTGGGGATGTGGACAGATATTGATTGTTATTGGGGGACCATTTAGTCTGGCACTTTATGTGCTGTGAAAAGGCGACAGTAATAGCTGAAATTATTAGCGTTACAAGACTATACATGTGTGAACTAATAGTCGATGTAATCGATATCAAAGATCATGTCTAGAAAGTCTTTGCGGCTGTAATTTGGTTGAGGAATAGACACATTAATTGCTAAGATCCTGAAGCAATTTGAAAATAAAGTGATATTTAGTTATCATTTCGCCGGAAAAGTGTTGTATTTATTTTTTAATTAATGAATATTTTTTTTTGATAAAAAAACGTTTGTAGAAAAGTTCGGGACATAACCTACGAAATGCTCATCTAGTAATTTAGGTTACGTGTTTGAAAATTTGAAAAAAAGCGATATTTAGTAACCATTTTCGCCGCAGAAATAATTAATTAATTAATTAGTTTGTTAAAAAAATCGTTTGTAGAATAGTTCGGGACATAACCTACGAAATGCTCATCCAGTAATTAAATACTTGAATTAAAAAAAAATTGAATTAGTCGAAAAAATAAAAGAATTTTTTAAAAGCCGTTTCAACGTAAGTTACGTGTTTGAAAATTTGAAAATAAATAGATATTTGGTTACCATTTTTGCCGGAGAAATGTTTTATTTATTTATTAATTAATGAATTTATGTTTTTGATAAAAAAATCGTTTGTAGAAAACCTACGAAATGCTCATCTAGTAATTAAATACTTGAATTTTGAAAAAAAAAATGAATAGTCGAAGAAAATAAAAGAATTTTTTAAAGCCGTTTCAATGTAGGTTACGTGTTTGAAAATTTGAAAATAAAGCGATATTTAGTTACCATTTGCGCCGAAGAAATAATTTATTTATTTTGTAATCAATTAATTAATTTGTTTGTTAAAAAAATCGTTTGTAGAAAACCTACGAAATGCTCATCTAGTAATTAAATACTAGAATTTAAAAAAAAATTGAATTAGTCGGAAAAAAACAAAAGATTTTTTTAAAGCTGTTTCAACGCAGGTCACATGAGTTTATGGGTCATATTCTTAGACACGGAAGTAATTCGTATTTTTGCAAGATGTTGGCCTACATCTCATTCGCGATTATGATCTTCGATTAAGCATAGTCATGAAACGAAGATTCGAATTATTCATGCAGTATTTTTCGCATATTAATTTGCTGCAATAGGTTTTATTGCCGTCTGTTTATAATTTCTAATTTATTTCGAATTAAATTACGCGAAGGCATGAAAAGTGTATAAAATAAACGTTAAAATAAAATATTCATTAATCTATTATCTTTGCAAATCTCGTAATATTTAATTATTATTAATATATGTCTTTAAGCAAAATATTTTATTGCCATAGTATTTTTTTTTTTAAGAAATATACTACTTCGTAATTATAAGCAATCATTATTGTTAAAGAACCTATTGAGTTTTTCTGGTACTAAATATTTTTATCAGTTACTGACGATGTTACAACAAACCTACAAAAAAAAATCAATCGACATTTACTGAAATTCCAAATTAAATTCGTATTCACAGTTCAAACCAGTACAACACTGTAAATAATCTTTTTCTATTGTTTTTATCCAGAAGAAAACAGATATTAAAACAATAGTGGTCTACGAAAATAAAAACAACTGATATAAGTAATTTTGTATATCTTGGCGGACCTAATTCATCCGCAACTGCGCATAAGGGTTCAGCTTCCAGTACCATTGTTGCCATATATGAATAAAAAACTTCAGTACAAAGTGCTCAAATTGTAAACTGCATAGCAAAATTCAGATTGAGAATATTTAATGTATGAATATATACGGCTTCGATTAAAGTCCACTATTTAGTAAAAAGTTTCCAGTTATTTATTATTTGTTTTGATCAATTATGCTAATATAATACTGTCTGTATTTGTTCGCTGTCGATATGACAACATTGCAGTTATTTTGACCACACCCTCAAATGACAAAAATGCAGTGGCGAGCATAATGTTTCGGGGTGTTGAAGCGGCCAGTATATTTTCAATTTTGTTTATTTAGCACTTGTGCGTTGTTTCTTCTAAAATGGTCAAACCAAGGAAACAATTACGAAGCGAAGCCTGTGAAATTGTGTATATTATATCTTGCTAACGTTTTACAATATTTCTGTTTTTTTTTTCTGTACTTTTTCTGCAGTTCGTTTCCAATTTTGTATCTCTGATGAAGTAGATGAATCGTTTTTAATACTGTAAGTATTTTTTATACACAATAATTCCCCCATAGCAGGTGCTTCAATATTTTTCTTATTATTCACGTCAAATTACTATGTAATTAAATTGTCCGTGTTGCACACACACACGCAGCATTTTCTGGCGAACAACTAATTTCGAATTTAATTATATTGTACAGTGTATCAACATCCTACACGGTACAAATTATACGTATTAAATGTGCTGTCATTGAGCATTTCCATGCTGTAAAACTTGTTATAAATATCTACACCACTGTTACGGATAATGCTGTAATAAATTTATATGGACCAACGAAGGTGCTAATTTGTGTGGGCTGATTTAATGAAAACAAAAGTGTTACTTTTGTAAACATTGGTGGTACAATTATTTGACTGTGACGTAATTTTCTTCCCTATAAATCGGTATATATAAAAAAAAGAAAAGAAAAATAAGAATTTATAAGAAAAAAACTAAAAACTAACAAACTAAAACTTAATAGTACAGAATATCAACCAAATACCGTAACGTAAAGCATTAAAAAAGAAAAGAAAAAATCGCATTATTTATTTATTTATTTATTATTAATATAATTAATAATAAATAAATAAATAATAAAGGCTACTTCGGTAGCAGGCAAGCCCTCGGATTCTGGGGCGGGCAAGAAATCGATTTCGCCGAGAGCTCTACGAGTTGGAGCGTGGAATGTTCGCAGTATGAATAGGATAGGAAAGTTAGAGAATTTGAAACTAGAAATGGAGAGACTTAAACTGGATATTGTAGGGATTAGTGAAGTTAGGGGGAAAGATGAAGTAGATACGTGGTCAGGAGAATATAGATTAATAACCACAGCATCAGATAATGGGCATACCGGTGTAGGTTTTATAATGAATAGAAAGTTGGGATGTAGAGTAAAGAGTTATTGCCAAGTTAGTGATAGAATTATAACTATTAGATTAGACACGAAGCCAACGGACACAGTTATAGTGCAAGTATATATGCCAACTTCAAGTCACGATGATGAGGAGGTAGAATCTAGGTTAGCAAACGTTAAAGGACAGGATAATCTAATTGTAATCGGAGATTGGAATGCCGTAGTAGGTAAGGGAAAGGAAGTTTCAATAGTAGGAGAATATGGAATAGGAACACGTAATGATAGAGGGGATAGATTGGTAGAGTTTTGTATTAGGAATAAGCTAGTGGTAGCAAACACGCTTTTTCAGAATCACAAGCGCAGGATATATACGTGGAAAATACCAGGAGATATAGGGAGGTATCAGATAGATTACATACTGGTTAAAGAGAGGTTTAGGAACCAGATTAAGAATTGTAAGAGTTACCCTGGAGCAGATATTGATAGTGACCATAATTTAGTAGTCCTGGACTCAGAGGTCAAATTCAAGAAATTACAGAAGTCTAAACAGGTCAGAGTAGATGTCGATAGGTTAAAATTAGCTGATGTATGTGAAAAGTACAAGCAGAAAGTAGAAATCATGGCTAATGGAACATCTAGGAACGACATAGATTGCGAATGGAGGGAAATCAGAAATGGGTTAACTACAGCAGCAAATGAAGTATTAGGCACAAAGAAAAGGGCAGGTAGGAGGGAATGGATCACGGAAGAAATAGTTGAAATGATAGAAGCAAGAAGGAAAATTAAAATTGGAAACACAGAAGCAGGACAGAAAAAATATAAGGAACTAAGGAACTTAATTAATAGGAAATGCAAGCTAGCGAAAGAAGAGTGGATAAAAAGGAAATTGTGAGGATATTGAGGAGGATATGAGAAGAGGTAAAGTAGATTTGGGCTACAGGAAAATTAAGTCACATTTTTCTAAAGTAAAACCAAAGGGTAACATTATATGTGATAAGCAGGGTAAGGAACTCACACAAAATAAGGAAAAAGCTAGAAGATGGAAGGAGTATCTTGAAGATTTATATAAAGGTAGGCAGGACATGGAGGAGCTAGAAAGTGTGGAACAGATAGATGAGGATGACTTAGGTCCTAGCATACTTAGGTCAGAGTTTCATAGAGCATTAAATGATTTACGGAATAACAAAGCAGCGGGGATTGATATGATACCAGCCGAATTAATAAAACACGCAGGGTGAAAAATGCAGGAGCGATTATACAGGTTAGTTTGTAAAATATATGAGAAGGGAGAAGTACCACAGGATTTTCAGCGTAGTAGAATAGTAACAATGCCGAAGAAAATAGGAGCTAATTTGTGTGAGAACTATAGGGCCATTAGTCTACTATCACATGCATCGAAGATATTGCTAAAGATTATTTATAGGAGATTAGAAAATAAAGTAGAGGAAAGGCTAGGAGAAGATCAGTTTGGTTTTAGGAAAAACAGAGGGACGAGGGAGGCGATTTTAGCACTAAGAACAGTAGTAGAAAAAAGAATGAGGGTAGGAAAGGTAACTTGCATAGCTTTTGTAGATTTAGAAAAGGCATTTGATAATGTAGATTGGGACATAATGTTTAGAATTTTAAAAGAAACGGGTATAGATTATAAGGATAGTTGAATAATTTTTAATTTATATAAACACCAAACTGCCTTAGTTAGAATTGAGGGGGAAGAAGAGGTAGCAAAAATAGGGAAGGGAGTTCGGCAGGGATGTACACTTTCACCGTTATTATTTAATCTATATATAGAAGATGCAATAAACAAAGTAAAAGAAGAGTATAGTGTAGGTGTGAATGTACAGGGAGAGAAAATATATATGTTGAGATTCGCCGACGATATAGCTATATTGGAAGAAAGCGAAAAGAATTTAGAAAGGGTATTGAATGGTATGCAGGCAGTAGTGCCTAGGGATTTTAACATGAAATTAAATATAGGTAAAACTAAAGTGATGAGGTGTGACAAAAAGGAATGCAGTAGAAAAATGAGGATCACAATAGGGATAATAGAATCGAAGAAGTGTCAGATTTTTGTTATTTAGGCAGTAGAATCACAAAAGATAATCGAAGCAAAGTAGATATAAAGTGTAGGATAGCACAGGGTAGGAAGGCATTCGTAGAAAAGGAACAGATTTTAAGATCAAATATTGACTTGGGTATTAGAAAAAGATTACTGAAGGTATATGTTTGGAGTGTAGCACTGTACGGGTGTGAGGCGTGGACTATAGGAAAGGAAGAGAAGCGTAGATTACAAGCATTCGAAATGTGGTGTTATAGGAGGATGATGAGGATTGGTTGGGAAGATAAAGTAACAAATGAAGCTGTACTAGAGTTAGTAGGGGAGATGAGAAGTATTTGGAGAGTGTTACAGCGTAGGAGAGACAGATTAGTAGGGCATATTCTTAGGCATGGGGGGATTATGCAATTGATCATAGAAGGTAGAGTGGAGGGAAAGAGAGGGGTAGGTAGGCCTAGATTGGAGTATGTGAGTCAGATAGTTGAAGACGTTGAGATGAATAGCTATAGGGAGATGAAGGGATTAGCTCAGGATAGATCGGCATGGCGTGCTGTTTCCAACCAATCTTTAGGATTGCGGACTCTTTAACTAACTAACTAATATAATTATTGGTACGTCTTCGTAATATATCGGAATTTTAAATAATACTTGCCATTCTGAATTATATTTGTATCCATATACTTTGTAATTTTGAATATATTAAAGGTGTTCGAATTTTGTAAATTATTTAGTTGCAAGTTTGTTGCGTCATTGCGGGGCAATTTATTCATTAATAATTATCATGCTTAAGAAGCTCGACGTTACTGACACTAGCGTTGTAATGGAGCTTTAAGATATAAAGCTTTCAGGACAATCATAGTTGAAACTTACACTGCATTGAGCTGGTAGTTACTTTATCTTAAATAAGAGCTGTTTTCTATACGCATGAAAATTGCGAACATAGCAGTAAAATTCCCATAATTTGAGATGATTTAAAAATAAACTTTCGCATCGGTTGATATTATTTTTATTACATGCCTAAAAAAAAACTAGATAGATAGATAAATTTTGATTGTTTACCAAGAAAAAAAAAACCATACAATAGTAAACACAAATATAGAAGCATAAAAACAACTCTCCAACAATTATTAACTAATATTGTAAATAAATAAATAAATAAATATATAATTGGAGATATATAACAAGTATATGATTAGGATAATAATATATAATAAGCAAAATGATTAATATATTTTTTTGAATAATTACGTAAAATATTTGATAGTAATATTAATATGAATACTTAATAAAAAAAAAATTACCGATTAAAAAGATATCACATTGCCTTTGTAAAGCAAATTATTAAGTAAATTACATTTAGATTTTGTCATTATATTAAAATATCAAATAATATTAATTTTATAATGGATTATTTGACGATTAATTGCGCGAAGATAAAAATTTCTTATAAATTTGTTAAATACAATTCAAACTCACGGATGCTATAAAATGAATTGTCAATTAACAAATTTCTTAAACTTAAGCACATTTGATTCATTCTTATTGGTAATCTGTTATATAATTGTGGTGGCTATTAAAATATTTCTAGATTGTGGACAAGGTATTTTTTTAGCCCTAATAAAAAAATAGTTTTAAAATTAACATTGAAATAGAAATTGAACAACATAACTGCTTTTCGTTCTCATAAATTTGAATTCTCGCATTTAATGGCGGTGTGATTTCCAAGTTGGAGCGAAGTATTACAAAATTAGTAGGAGGACAAGTTTAAGACATTTAAAGTGCCCAGAGCGCACTAGTCGCGTATCTTCTGACAGTATTTGCCAGCAACGATTTATGTACTGTCTTACAATGTGTGTTTCTACCATGTACTTGCGTCTAGAATGAACAATGGTGGGATTCATAAAAATCCCCCAACAAATTCATTGCATTTGAATTGAGCGTTTAAATGCGATGTAATTACTCGGGACTTAAAAAATGAACAATTCCACATATAACGTTGTTAATATCTTGTCAAAACCTGTTTTATTAGATGAAGTTGATAAATTACAAGCAGTTTTGCTCTTGGATGGACATCCAGCATTGAGAATTATTGGAGAAAATTTCACGAACGTCCTGTACTATTTGTAGTTTCTTGCCTTCTATAACTCTCCCATATTTTCCAGTGTATTCAAAATTTTTCGCTTTTCTCGACTGATTTTCGACTTCTTTTTATTTAGTTTTATGCTTTATCCTTTCTATATTTATCATCTTTATCTTTATACGATTTTTTAAGTTAATCTATAAACGCATATTAAATCTACCAATGACATTTGTTTAATTTTTAATTTTCAATCACTAAAATTCTGTAATTCATTTTTTTAAATACACGATGAAGCTTTTTAATAGCTGGAAAAATGCACCTTGCTTAAGCTACTGGTGAAACAAAGTAAGTTTGAAAAACTGTCCAGTTTTTCAAACTATTTCGAAAGAAATAACCAATAAAGAATAAATATATGACGAGCTATTTAAAACAATATTGAAAGCAGAAATTGCTGAGATTTATGGAAAATTGGGCCTTTCATATAAAGGAAGTAAACAGAAGAGATTATCAAGAAGGTTTTTAGGTCTCTTTTGAATGTATTCGAAGACATTTTTTATGCAGTTTAAATATATTTTTAATTTCACTAAAGCACAAAGAATTACCTGCGGTTTTTAAGCTTCCTTGATTTTTTGACGTTTTGTTTACAGTCAACAACTTTCCTGTTAAAAAGATCCAATGAAAAATTGACTTCCTATTTTTTCTCCCTACAAATATTTAGGAAGAAAACTGTGAAATACTTCAATTAATATTTCGCACATCTAATACTCGAAGAATTACTTTAAGGATGATTATTTTTTAAGTTTAAAGCTTTCTAAAAAAGGAAATATATGAGGCAACTTCATATGAATGACAACTGTACAGACATTTGTCCAAGGAAGAACATTATAAAAAATAACAAGTCAATTTGTTATCCCTAAAAATAATTAGGAAGGAAACTGTGAAATACTTCAATTAATATTTCGCACATCGAATACAGGAAGAATTACTTTAAGGATGATTATTTTTTAAGTTTAAAGCTTTCTAAAAAAGGAATTGTATGAGTCAACAGTGCACACACGTGTCCAGGGAATATCCCTAGAGCATCTACCGTAACATAACTTTCTGTAGTCATATATGTATCACGTCGCCCGTAGGATAGTAGCGGGTCAACCTTGGCCCGGAGATATCCTTCGGTACGCGCGTGGTTTATAATGTCCATACGTGTCCTTGCATAGTAATCGCGTTTTTTTTCTGCCTTCGCATCCGGCTATCCTCCAAGCCGGTGTCTAACCCAATCCGTATCGCACATGATTTGGCACCGTTGGCACTGGCACTGGCACTGTCCGCAGTTCCAGTTGGAAGCTTCCTAGATAGTCTGGGACACGCATGGATTAATGTGTGACGAAGATAGTGACGATTGGAATTGCGATTAGAGCGATTTTTGGTTAGGGTGGTTTTATAAATGTGCTTAATTGAAGAGTATATCTTTTAAAGGCCCATAAGAGAAAGGGAAATTAAATTTTTGTTGTCGAAGTAAAAATTATATTGTTGCATAAATTTATTTGCGTATAGAATGTGTACTTTTATAAAATATGAAACAAAAATAACGAACGTATATTTCTACAAACGAATTCAAAAATTTGTAAAGTGCCTATAAATTCAAATTGTAAATAATTGATTAACAATATTTTTTTAAAAGGGTATAATTACTAAATGAAACATATTTCTAAAACTATTATTTTGTTTAAAGTAATTTGGGATCAAAAATGAACTCAAAACTAACTTGGATTCAATAATTTATTCCTGATTAATTATCTGCAATTTTCTGAAATTTGTTTTATTCTAAATAATTGCGCAAGCACACGATTATTAATACAATGACATTAAATTAATTTGTAAACCTAATTAATATGCTACAACAAGAACGATGGACCGTTATGAGGAATTGGGAACAATAAAAAACTAAAAATATCTTTAATAGTTTATAGAAGATAAATTACGTTTTATGCTATGGATGTCGTAAATTAAATGTACATAATTGTGAATTCAATGCAAGAATAATATTGTTCTAAATATCAGCGTTATTGGAAACTTCAAGAAAATTTATGTGAAATAATTATGTGTTTAAATCAATTCGCAAAATCATCCACCATTCGACATAAAATAGTTTTATAAATCGTCAACTTAAAGTTAAAAAATAACAAGTTCATGTTTTGATGTTTAACTATAAAATAGTTTTATAATAAATCGTCCACTTAAATATAAAAAATAACAAGTTCATGTTTTGATGTTTGACTATGAAATAGTTTTATAATAAATCGTCCACTTAAAGATAAAAATGAACAAGTTCTGTTTTGATGTTTAACTATAAAATAGTTTTATAATAAATCGTCCACTTAAAGATAAAAATTAACAAGTTCATGTTTTGATGTTTGACTATAAAATAGTTTTATAAATCGTCAACTTAAAGTTAAAAATTAACAAGTTCATGTTTTGATGTTTGACTATGAAATAGTTTTATAAATCGTCCACTTAAAGATAAAAATGAACAAGTTCATGTTTTGATGTTTAACTATAAAATAGTTTTATAATAAATCGTCCACTTAAAGATAAAAAATAACAAGTTCATGTTTTGATGTTTGACTATGAAATAGTTTTATAAATCGTCCACTTAAAGATAAAAATTAACAAGTTCATGTTTTGATGTTTGACTATAAAATAGTTTTATAAATCGTCCGCTTAAAGATAAAAATTAACAAGTTCATGTTTTGATGTTTGACTATAAAATAGTTTTATAAATCGTCAACTTAAAGTTAAAAAATAACAAGTTCATGTTTTGATGTTTAACTATAAAATAGTTTTATAATAAATCGTCCACTTAAATATAAAAAATAACAAGTTCATGTTTTGATGTTTGACTATGAAATAGTTTTATAAATCGTCCACTTAAAGATAAAAATGAACAAGTTCATGTTTTGATGTTTAACTATAAAATAGTTTTATAATAAATCGTCCACTTAAAGATAAAAATTAACAAGTTCATGTTTTGATGTTTGACTATAAAATAGTTTTATAAATCGTCAACTTAAAGTTAAAAATTAACAAGTTCATGTTTTGATGTTTGACTATGAAATAGTTTTATAAATCGTCCACTTAAAGATAAAAATGAACAAGTTCATGTTTTGATGTTTAACTATAAAATAGTTTTATAATAAATCGTCCACTTAAAGATAAAAAATAACAAGTTCATGTTTTGATGTTTGACTATAAAATAGTTTTATAAATCGTCCACTTAAAGATAAAAATTAACAAGTTCATGTTTTGATGTTTGACTATGAAATAGTTTTATAAATCGTCAACTTAAAGTTAAAAAATAACAAGTTCATGTTTTGATGTTTAACTATAAAATAGTTTTATAATAAATCGGCCACTTAAATATAAAAAATAACAAGTTCATGTTTTGATGTTTGACTATAAAATAGTTTTATAAATCGTCAACTTAAAGTTAAAAAATAACAAGTTCATGTTTTGATGTTTAACTATAAAATAGTTTTATAATAAATCGTCCACTTAAAGATAAAAATGAACAAGTTCATGTTTTGATGTTTAACTATAAAATAGTTTTATAATAAATCGCCCACTTAAAGATAAAAAATAACAAGTTCATGTTTTGATGTTTGACTATAAAATAGTTTTATAAATCGTCCACTTAAAGATAAAAATTAACAAGTTCATGTTTTGATGTTTGACTATGAAATAGTTTTATAAATCGTCAACTTAAAGTTAAAAAATAACAAGTTCATGTTTTGATGTTTAACTATAAAATAGTTTTATAATAAATCGTCCACTTAAATATAAAAAATAACAAGTTCATGTTTTGATGTTTGACTATGAAATAGTTTTATAAATCGTCCACTTAAAGATAAAAATGAACAAGTTCATGTTTTGATGTTTAACTATAAAATAGTTTTATAATAAATCGTCCACTTAAAGATAAAAATTAACAAGTTCATGTTTTGATGTTTGACTATAAAATAGTTTTATAAATCGTCAACTTAAAGTTAAAAAATAACAAGTTCATGTTTTGATGTTTAACTATAAAATAGTTTTATAATAAATCGTCCACTTAAATATAAAAAATAACAAGTTCATGTTTTGATGTTTGACTATGAAATAGTTTTATAAATCGTCCACTTAAAGATAAAAATGAACAAGTTCATGTTTTGATGTTTAACTATAAAATAGTTTTATAATAAATCGTCCACTTAAAGATAAAAATTAACAAGTTCATGTTTTGATGTTTGACTATAAAATAGTTTTATAAATCGTCAACTTAAAGTTAAAAATTAACAAGTTCATGTTTTGATGTTTGACTATAAAATAGTTTTATAAATCGTCCACTTAAAGATAAAAATGAACAAGTTCATGTTTTGATGTTTAACTATAAAATAGTTTTATAATAAATCGTCCACTTAAAGATAAAAAATAACAAGTTCATGTTTTGATGTTTGACTATAAAATAGTTTTATAAATCGTCCACTTAAAGATAAAAATTAACAAGTTCATGTTTTGATGTTTGACTATGAAATAGTTTTATAAATCGTCAACTTAAAGTTAAAAAATAACAAGTTCATGTTTTGATGTTTAACTATAAAATAGTTTTATAATAAATCGTCCACTTAAATATAAAAAATAACAAGTTCATGTTTTGATGTTTGACTATAAAATAGTTTTATAAATCGTCCACTTAAAGATAAAAATTAACAAGTTCATGTTTTGATGTTTGACTATAAAATAGTTTTATAAATCGTCAACTTAAAGTTAAAAAATAACAAGTTCATGTTTTGATGTTTAACTATAAAATAGTTTTATAATAAATCGTCCACTTAAATATAAAAAATAACAAGTTCATGTTTTGATGTTTGACTATGAAATAGTTTTATAAATCGTCCACTTAAAGATAAAAATGAACAAGTTCATGTTTTGATGTTTAACTATAAAATAGTTTTATAATAAATCGTCCACTTAAAGATAAAAATTAACAAGTTCATGTTTTGATGTTTGACTATAAAATAGTTTTATAAATCGTCAACTTAAAGTTAAAAATTAACAAGTTCATGTTTTGATGTTTGACTATGAAATAGTTTTATAAATCGTCCACTTAAAGATAAAAATGAACAAGTTCATGTTTTGATGTTTAACTATAAAATAGTTTTATAATAAATCGTCCACTTAAAGATAAAAAATAACAAGTTCATGTTTTGATGTTTGACTATGAAATAGTTTTATAAATCGTCCACTTAAAGATAAAAATTAACAAGTTCATGTTTTGATGTTTAACTATAAAATAGTTTTATAATAAATCGTCCACTTAAAGATAAAAAATAACAAGTTCATGTTTTGATGTTTGACTATAAAATAGTTTTATAAATCGTCCACTTAAAGATAAAAATTAACAAGTTCATGTTTTGATGAAATTCATTTTACGTAATGAAATCGTTGCGGATTTAATCCTATATATTTTTAATACATTTTTTTAGTAGATTTTCAATTGTAAAAACATAACTTGGTCTGATTTATCACTCTATAACACGAGGAATTATTTCAATACTTAAATCAAATCTTGAATTTGTTCATTTTAATCTCTAAACTGACGCTTTTTAGGATTTCATCGAAAAAAAAATCAGTTTGAAAGCCTCAGAAAAAAACGGACATACACATCTAATATTATCGCTCTTGGGGTTGATAAATAATATTTTTTTAAATTATAGAATGGACAAATAGGGGTGATATTATGGAATAAATAATCAAGGAAGGAGTATATTTAGTAATAGTGAAGTGACGCGTAAAATTCGATGCATTTTTTGTATAATTCAATGTGGATACGAACGCACAATATTCGATTTGAAAGCAAATAATGCATCTTGTAAAATACTACCCGGAGGATATGTCTTGGGAGGAAGGTCTATCGTAGGCGGGCAAGGGTGCATTTATACTTGGGAGGGTGCGCCACGAAATTCTCTCCACTGTCAGCGTACAGAGAGGACATATATATTGAGACTCTAAGCGAAGGATAAAAATGTCTAAATACGGTGCGGTTGAAGGGATTTCACAGTTCATTTAATTGCGTTTGTGTTGTGCTTGTGGAGCTTTGCCTCGCCGGTTCAAGGCGAAATTAAATTTAAATACTCAATGAGAAAGTGTTCTGTCACGAGGCAGATGCTCCGATGAAATTTACTATAGTTTAGTCGGTGAAAATTATTTTTAAACCAACCGATTTCCAAGAGGAGAAGTATCTGGTAAAAATTGCTCTATGAGGGAGGAGGAATAGTTAAATACGTAAAACAAACATTGATTTGTAGAATCTATCAATTTTTCGTACATAAGGACATAAAAAAAAGTGAATTATACGTGCAGAAGTGAAAAAACACCCCTTTTTAAACTTCCTTATAAAACAAATAGGTATGCCCAAAGAAACATTTTTCATTGATATTAATTTTGCTTATGAAACATCCGGTATATTGATATGCTCTATCCAAATGATATCGTCATTCACAAAGAGGCCAGGCTAGTGAATGCAGCACTACATAAATTTTCTTGAGTTATGTACCTCTTGCATATGCGAAAATCTGACTGCATTATATTAGCTAACTGGCTAGCTTCGGTGCAATCTGCAGCAGAGACATCTATGATTACAGTTGGAGTTATAGAGGCGCATATGGCGATAAATCAATTTTCGTACGGTACAAAAAGAAAATGCGGTGTGGTATTTACCTATAGTTCATTTGAGAATACTCGGGAATCTTAAGTGAAGAGAAATTTAGAAACGCATGTTAAAGTAGAGTAAAATGTACGTTTAAAGCTGCTGATTATTTATTGTATATGTTTAGTCTAGGGTTGGCCAACTTGTTTGTTCCTGAACTCGACTTTTCTACTTAAAAAGTGATCGAGACCTACCTGTGAAATTATTAATATTTCACACAATGACATAATAAAGTTCCTTAAAAATCGATATCTAGTAAATTATGAACAAATTCATAAACTATATGTATAATAAAAGATTTAGTTAGTTAAAGAGTCCGCAATCCTAAAGATTGGTTGGAAACAGCACGCCATGCCGATCTATCCTGAGCTAATCCCTTCATCTCCCTATAGCTATTCATCTCAACGTCTTCAACTATCTGACTCACATACTCCAATTTAGGCCTACCTACCCCTCTCTTTCCCTCCACTCTACCTTCTATGATCAATTGCATAATCCCCCCATGCCTAAGGATATGCCCTACTAATCTGTCTCTCCTACGCTGTAACACTCTCCAAATACTTCTCTTCTCCCCTACTAACTCTAGTACAGCTTCATTTGTTACTTTATCTTCCCAACCAATCCTCATCATCCTCCTATAACACCACATTTCGAATGCTTGTAATCTACGCTTCTTTTCCTTTCCTATAGTCCACGCCTCACACCCGTACAGTGCTACACTCCAAACATATACCTTCAGTAATCTTTTTCTAATACCCAAGTCAATATTTGATCTTAAAATCTGTTCCTTTTCTACGAATGCCTTCCTACCCTGTGCTATCCTACACTTTATATCTACCTTGCTTCGATTATCTTTTGTGATTTTACTGCCTAAATAACAAAAATCTGACACTTCTTCGATTCTATTATCTCCTATTGTGATCCTCATTTTTCTACTGCATTCCTTTTTGTCACACCTCATCACTTTAATTTTACCTATATTTATTTTCATGTTAAAATCCCTAGTCAATACTGCCTGCATACCATTCAATACCCTTTCTAAATTCTTTTCGCTTTCTTCCAATATAGCTATATCGTCGGCGAATCTCAACATATTTAAAAGATTTATTAATGCGAAATTTGTGGTTTCACATCTTCTATCAAGCGTTCATAGTGAGGTCGATAAAGAGAATAGTAATGAATCTTCGGTATGTGAATTGGTAATTAAAGAACGATGCTGTGTCTTTGTTAACTTTAAATATGAAAAAGCCGATTGACACAAATACGTGGATCCAAAACGAGAATAGATATATTCATTGCATTTTTAAATATTTGGGTACTTCTCGCAACTAACATATTTCCAAAAGTCTTCTTCATCAAGCTTCAGCTAGCTTTTAACATTAAATCAGATTGTACAGTTATAATTTCATTCTCTAATTTAGTTTTTTCCAAGTCAAAAATACCAGAAATGTTTCCAGCAATATATTTCACATTTAAATCTTTCTTAAAATGGAAGGATAAATCGCTACCTTAGAATTACAAGGTTCTAACTAACATTTACACCAAAATGCATTGCACCACATAGTAACTACTTTAATTTAACGTACAAACTAATTTTTGTCCCTATCTACCGGCTACTTTATGAATTATTTTGCAAAAAAGGTACCATCCGTGCGTTTACTTAATAAAATTCATTATATCAGAGTTCTATATACGCAGTTAGAACCATATTAGATGGTATCTACTTCTTTACTGTCAGATAGAACCTTCTTAATTCATCGGTAGTCGGGTAGAAAGGTAGAAATTCTACATCTACCCTGGAAGATCCAAAGAATTTATTATCAACAGCCCAAACTGACGACAAAAGAAATCATTTTATTCAAATGCTGCAATTCATGTCTCTTCAAGATAAAGTACTAAACTGACTGGTAAGATTTTGTTCTTCAAAATAAGTACAGCTTTCTTAATCAGTTTTTATTTCATAGACCGGAAAGGCACAACATTTAAACACCGAAAATGTTAAAAAGAACAGACAAATTGAAGAAGAAAAATACGGGTTCATCGAATATCGAATTTTTATCATCGGATATAGAGCTGTTGAGTTCTAATTTTTTACTATTGTATAATAAATATGGTCGCACAAAAATGTATTATTTTATTATATTAAATAATTTGATGTAGTTACTTCTGGTGTTAAATTTAGTTATAGATTTCTATTATAATTAACCAAGTGGAACTTTATGGTGAAATATCGTCTTTTTTATAGAGTTCTATCTGAATTTAAAAATGAATATATCTAACCAATCAATGCAAATTTTATATTCTAAATTTCATTATATTTTTCTTTTATTTTTTATAGATTTTTTAATTACGGTCCAGGTAATATTGTTTGTATAAGTTTTACGACGCGGATTTTCAAATCACTGTTTCTCGTATTTCTGTTTTTGTTAGATAGAATCTGTTAGAAGAAATATTGAACAATATCCACAATTTTTTTTTAAATCACCAAATCTTGCATCAAAATCCCCAATAACGTTTTTAATTTCTACAACGTATTTTTCAAAGTTGTAATTAAAATTGGGATGTTTTTGTAAATGCAACTAATCATGTGACTTTTTTTTCATTGTAACTTTAAATTCTTGGATGTAAAAACGCTAAATCACCGAGCCAACTTATCTTCGCATTATTTCGTGTTTTTTTTTTGTGTCGTTTTACTACAATCGAAATAATCAATTTTTGTGTCGCGGTCGACCAAAAATCGCTTCCTGATCGACTTGTTGGCCACCCCTGGTATAGTCGATAAAAAGCCTATGATCACTTTTAAGTTTAGTTGCTAAAATGTAATCTTCTGATATTTTTGCGAACTCTAAAATTTAGAGTGTAAATCACAAAACTAGAAATTATTGATCGTCTGAATAAAATACCATAGGATAATATAGTAATATTTCATGTACGTGATGTAAGCAATGTGTAATTAAGTTAAATTATAACGAGTCTGGCAGATATGCTCAATTAGAATAAATTTCACATTGGTACGCAAACGCCAAATTGGTATATGCAGACATTAACCGTTGCACTAGCAGAATTACCATTCCATGTCTAAAGTGTGAGCATAGTGCTCTGATTTTTTATTTTTTTTAGAGAATTCGAATCGATTCAGTACTAAAGATTCTGAAGCAATAAGGAATTCGATTCGTTTCGGATAGTTAAATGTAATTTCAGAAGGATTATAGAAATAGTAAAAACTTGTAAAGTGCAGAAAACTAAAATCTAACATTTAACAACTTTATGCTGTGAATTAAAAGCGGATTTGCATAAAGAAGATTTATAGTTGACAGAACTTTTATATGAGTATATAATAAATTGATAAAAACATGTGGAATTATGATGAGTTTTGTATTAAAAATTTCAGAATAATTTTGCAGAAATCTATAATTAAAATAAAATTGGAGATCTAATAAATTTATTTTTCTTGTATATCACTAATGCATTACTATTAAAATGAAAACGCTTAAAATGACCGTTTTTTTCCGAGGAGAATTACAAATTGATTTTTTTAAATTGACATTTCAATCAAATGACATTGAATGACAAAATTTCCAATGATAATAATAAAAAAATCAATTTGTGTTGATTTTAAAAATTGTCATTGAAACTTTGTTAGTTCTTAATTAATACAAATCACGTACTATTATATAAAATCAACATTTCAACTGCAAGGCTGACTTTGTGAATATATTCTTATACAACTTCCTATTGGAAGGGTTTAATATTTTCGGCGTCTAATTAATACCGAAAAGCTTTTAGTGCAAATTATTAGTCGCAATTATAAGCCAGCAGCGCGTTCTTAATTTACGATTCTTCGCTGGGTTTAAGCCGTTGACGGCTCTGTCACAATTTCTCTTTCATCAAAATTGAAAACGGTAGACTACCACTCGAAATTAAGGAGCGATATTCAAACGGGTATGTTTCGAAAATACTCATAATCAACTAAATGTGCTATGATTCCAAATAAAGCAAATCGTATTTCCACGACGAGAAAATGATTAATACAATTTTGAAGGATATTTTAAATTCATTTCGTATGGTTAGCTTTCCGTAGATTAAAAAATATCACATCAAATTTTTTTTACCAATTCATTACTTGGCATCGTTCAAACAGCATGCCAATTTTTTATATTCCGAAGACTTGTCGTTTGCGCAAACACTTCAAATTGTCTTCGCGACAAATTTTACGAAAACCAATATTGTACGGTGTTATTTGCTTTATATGCAGCGTCTTATTGCCGGAATATGCTTTCAAATCGCTTTGCCCCGAAACTCCTCTTCTACGATGGACAATGATGGATTAATTTACGTGCGAAACGAAAGGCTGGTATAATCAATAAACCTTTCCTTAATGAGCGAGCAACGTTCGATGATTTTAATATGAATACATACTTTGGGAAATCTCTAAATATAGTTTATGTAAAGAAAGCACAAAGGTATTAAAATTTATAATCCACGTGGCGAACATTTCTACATGTGCAAATTAAAATTATATCTGCAATTTGATCTCGTTACCATTTTTTTCTTATATCTTATTTAAAAACCATTTTTGTTCTTATATCTTATTTTAAATAGTGCTGGGAATGGTTCCGGTAAACCGGTGCACCGGTTTATTTTTTGTCGAAAACCGGCAACCAAGACAATCTCGGTTCACCGATTTTCGGTGGAAACCGGTTTTCGGTGAAAAGCGCGTTTCGGGAAAACCTCTGCTCTTTTTCGATAATTTTTCGATAATTTTGATGAACAGCTTATCTAACAGATTTTTGCTTATTTTATTTTATATAAAATGTTATTAGGATAAAATTAATAACACAAATAAGTAAAGTGACCATACGTCCCGCTTTTAGCGGAAGAATCCCGATTTTCGGTAATTTGTCCCGCTTAAAGATAAAAATCATTATTTCTATGCTTACTACAAAAGTTTACCATTTACCCGTATAAAAAAATTCTGCCGAACGGCTCGACATATTTCAATGATTTTGGTGTTATATTAAATGGATTATGTCTATTTTTGCCCATTTCGTTCAAAATCTAAGTGTATTTGCTAAATTGGTCGGAAATTTAAAATTAATAATTACTATTTTCGTCTACATTCATATAGACTTGTATAGCATAGTCAAAGGCTTAGCGGCCATGTACAATCGAGTCAAAGAAATAGTCAATAATTGTGGCTTAAAGTGTGTGACTTAAAATTATTCTAGGCAAGACCTGGCGATCCTATATAAATCTATATAATTTATTTTTACATACATTTCTTATATTTTAATTTTCTTAAATATTTTATTTTGATTTTTGTCCAATATTTTATTGTTGGAAATTATGTTGGATTTATGATTTACAAAATAAATACGCAATAGCGTCATCAAACAATCTGTCAATAATTGTATCTTCTTTTTTTAGTTTTTAAACTGCATTTATGTCTGATTTGCCATCTTCTTGGCAGTAGGTGTACTAGTTTATAGATAAAATTCGGATAATAACAACGCGTTTCTTGATAACGAATACTCCACTAGAGCGAGAACTTTCTCAGAAAACGGCGAAAGTCTCGCTTCAACCAACGCCATCAACTTTTTCGAGTTTATATTCTTCACTTCAACTTACCGTTCAAGGTGCCATTGAAACTTCCCATATAAAATAGCTTGTACAAAGATGGGATTGCATTCATATAACCATGTAGTTAGAGTTGAATTCCTCGCCGTGTTCGTCGAGAATAAATAGTGTGTAATCCGTGTGTGTGTTTATCGTCGTTGTCGCACACACATCTAACATTGAAATATGTAGATGGCGATACCAACACGATCAGCAACTGTAAATTAATACGCGATGTTAATTGCGTGTTCAATTTCAAAGTTAGCATTTAGAAACATTTTTATATGGACTGTCCATGCTAAGATTATAAATTTTTATTAAACGTGAAAAAATGATTGAATGGGACATTTTCCAATGGGAAATGATAATTTTGATGAAAATCGACCTCTGCTCTTTTTCGATAATTTTTCGATAATTTTGATGAAAATCGACCTCTGCTCTTTTTCGACAATTTTGATGAAAATCGACAGGTATATATATACCTCTTTTCTTTTTCGATAATTTTTCGATAATTTTGATGGAAATCGACAGGTATATATATATCTCTCTTCTTTTTCGATATTTTTTTGATAATTTTGATGAAAATCGACCTCTGTTCTTCTTCGATAATTTTTCGATAATTTTGATGGAAATCGACCTCTGCTCTTTTTCGATAACTTTTCGATAATTTTGATGAAAATCGACCTCTGCTCTTTTTCAATAATTTTTCGACAATTTTGATGAAAATCGACGGGTATAACCTTTGCTCTTTTTCGATAATTTCTCGATAATTTTGATGAAAATCGACCTCTCTTCTTTTTCGATAATTTTTCGATGATTTTGATAAAATCGATAAAACCTAGAAACCGGTTTTCACCGAAAATCCATTTTCACCATAAAGCGGTTTTCACCGAAAATCGGTGAAAACGGTTAGACGGTGAACCGGTGAAAAATCGGTTGCACCGGTTTCCGGTTTGATTGCCAAATATTCCCAGCACTAATTTAAAATCAAACGGTGACTTGGTCAAAAATTGCGTTCATTTATTTTAAACTATGTAGTATAATATGTAATTCTTGGTACTTAGTCTTGATTTTTAAATTGATTAAATACGCCGAAAGCACATTTGATTTATGGCCATGTTCTTAATGCCAGGTGTTAATGCTAACGTTGATTAATTAATTAATTTTTTAGAATGGGCTAATTGCATTGGCATATGACGTTTTGTAATGGGCTTTACTTAAATTACATTACGACTTTCTGGATTGACTTTTTAAACTGCTTTCGAAATATTTCTGCCTGACATTTTTCTTGGAATTACTCAAATAACTGCTAACTATAAGAACATATTTTGGACAATTGTTGTGCAATACTTATTGTACAATCAAAGACAACAATAATATGTTACTATACAAGTTCTGTGCAGTGTTTGAACACATTATGAAAGAAAGAAATAGTTTTTATTATCTCCGATAAATTCGAATGTTAACGCTGTTCCGTTGGTTCTACGACGTTCAGTTTTTGGCACAGAATCTTTATAGCGACGCATTATTATTGCTTTAGAATGTACACTGGATTATACAGAAAAATAGATCACGTAAGTTTTGAAAGCGCAGTTTAAATTTGCATTTAAAATTGGCCTCTCGCCCATTTTCACCGCTTCATTATTACCACCGTCAAACGCAGAAAAAATACGTGTATATTGCAGACATTGGCGAATCGTTCTAGCTAAATATATTCAGTTAGCATATGGCTTTGGCATTTGGGAAACCATAAGAGTAGTTAAAAGTTGCTGGAATTAATAGTGGACCCGGCAGAGAATTTTAGTGGAATAATTAAAAAGGACTTAAAAGAGAAACATCAATTTTTCACTATTATTCATTCTAGGTCTAGGTTTAATGGAAAAAAACGAGTCTCATGATGAACACTTAACAGAAAACCATGCAAAATTGTTCATTATGAAGCAATTGTGAAATGTTTGAATAAATATGGTTTAAACAAAACAAATTGTTTGAAAATTAAAATGTCGAATTCATAATTTCATTGTCAACTATCGTTTTTTTTTTTTTAACTTCAAATATTGTCTTAGACAGTAGCATCTGGCCAGTTTATTGTCAAATGAGTTTAGAAGCAGTTTTGACAATTAATTTTTAATACCCGCAAAGTTTTGCGCAAATTTTATTCCGATCTTCGTCGTATTTTTTTTTATATCGCTCATAAACGAAATTTACCATTACCATTTTCACCCTTAATTTATTTTCCAAGAAAGTTTAGTTTGAAAGCACGATGAGAGTTCGCATATATATAAAAAAAAGTAGATTTTCGCAGATTTGTTGTTTAAATTTTACAAAAATTCTTTTATCGACTTTAGGTTCGATTATAGAGCCCTAAACTCTACCCTAAGACATTTGCATATTATTTTTAAGTCGTATATATTTGTACTATGACACTTTTCCTCTTAAATTATCTTCCAACAAAGTATCAAAGTACGGCGTCAAAAATTAGACATTAGAATATTTTGCTTGGTACGGTACAACTTTTTTTACGACCGTATGTACTTTATTTAAATTCAAAATTCAAAAACTGGGCATTTAATATGCAATAGGTTCGGCTTTGACAGATTATACGGCGACAGAAAGTTGTCTCATTCAAAGAAGTATTTACAGTACGTGGAAATTGATTCATTTTCCATTCGAAGCAATCACATTTATTTCGTTTTGTATATATTAATAAACTAGACTATTGTAGGAAATTATTGTTTTTTCACGCGTCATTTAAATGTAGTTATTTCGTAATCTTTCGTATATATGACGTCATATGCGTACGATTCTATGCGTCATTCTGCAAAAGTCGACTCATGACCATTTTCATGACAAATTGTTGCATTTCTTATTCTGATGCTTAAAAATTATTGAAAATTGCGATTTGCCTGCGTAAGAATTAAATTTTCCGACAAGACATATTTCGAATAATTTCTTTTAAGAGCGAACAGTACATAATTTCTCGCTTATAAGATCCAAAACGTTTTTCTTCTATTTTATGTTCCAAACTACGTTCAAATAAATGCTCGTATAAATATGATTTTTTTTTATAACGACCGAAGAATGGTAGAAAATTCAAAATTTGGTTAGTTTATGTTTTTTTACGATACGAATTGGTTAGTTTATGTTTGTAACCTTTCTCGACTTGTTGCGGAAACTTTTGTAAAAAATTAAAAGAATTTAGTAAATATCGCACTTTGAATCTTGCACTGTTATTTTATTAGTTAGTTAAAGAGTCGGCAATCCTAAAGATTGGTTGGAAACAGCATGCCATGCCGATCTATCCTGAGCTAATCCCTTCATCTCCCTATAGCTATTCATCTCAACGTCTTCAACTATCTGACTCACATACTCCAATCTAGGCCTACCTACCCCTCTCTTTCCCTCCACTGTACCTTCTATGACCAATTGCATAATCCCCCCATGCCTAAGAATATGCCCTACTAATCTGTCTCTCCTACGCTGTAACACTCTCCAGATACTTCTCTTCTCCCCTACTAACTCTAGTACAGCTTCATTTGTTACTTTATCTTCCCAACCAATCCTCATCATCCTCCTATAACACCACATTTCAAGTGCTTCTAATCTACGCTTCTCTTCCTTTCCTATAGTCCACGCCTCACACCCGTACAGTGCTACACTCCAAACATATACCTTCAGTAATCTTTTTCTAATACCAAAGTCAATATTTGATCTTAAAATCTGTTCTTTTTCTACGAATGCCTTCCTACCCTGTGCTATCCTACACTTTATATCTACCTTGCTTCGATTATCTTTTGTGATTCTACTGCCTAAATAACAAAAATCTGACACTTCTTCGATTCTATTATCTCCTATTGTGATCCTCATTTTTCTACTGCATTCCTTTTTGTCACACCTCATCACTTTAGTTTTACCTATATTTATTTTCATGTTAAAATCCCTAGTCAATACTGCCTGCATACCATTCAATACCCTTTCTAAATTCTTTTCGCTTTCTTCCAATATAGCTATATCGTCGGCGAATCTCAGCATATATATTTTCTCTCCCTGTACGTTCACACCTACACTATACTCTTCTTTTACTTTGTTTATTGCATCTTCTATATATAGATTAAATAATAACGGTGAGAGTGTACATCCCTGCCGAACTCCCTTCCCTATTTTTGCTACCTCTTCTTCCCCCTCAATTCTAACTAAGGCAGTTTGGTGTTTATATAAATTAAAAATTATTCTCCTATCCTTATAATCTATACCCGTTTCTTTTAAAATTCTAAACATTATGTCCCACTCTACATTATCAAATGCCTTTTCTAAATCTACAAAAGCTATGCAAGTTACCTTTCTTACCCTCTTTCTTTTTTCTACTACCGTTCTTAGTGCTAGAATCGCCTCTCTCGTCCCTCTGTTTTTCCTAAAACCAAACTGATCTTCTCCTAGCCTTTCCTCTACTTTATTTTCTAATCTCCTATAAATAATCTTTAACAATATCTTCGATGCATGTGATAGTAGGCTAATGGTCCTATAGTTCTCACACAAATTAGCTCCTATTTTCTTCGGCATTGTTACTATTCTACTACGCTGAAAATCCTGTGGTACTTCTCCCTTCTCATATATTTTACAAACTAACCTGTATAATCGCTCCTGCATTTTTTCCCCTGCGTGTTTTATTAATTCGGCTGGTATCATATCAATCCCCGCTGCTTTGTTATTCCGTAAATCATTTAATGCTCTATGAAACTCTGACCTAAGTATGCTAGGACCTAAGTCATCCTCATCTATCTGTTCCACACTTTCTAGCTCCTCCATGTCCTGCCTACCTTTATATAAATCTTCAAGATACTCCTTCCATCTTCTAGCTTTTTCCTTATTTTCTGTGAGTTCCTTACCCTGCTTATCACATATAATGTTACCCTTTGGTTTTACTTTAGAAAAATGTGACTTAATTTTCCTGTAGCCCAAATCTACTTTACCTCTTCTCATATCCTCCTCAATATCCTCACAGTTTCCTTTTATCCACTCTTCTTTCGCTAGCTTGCATTTCCTATTAATTAAGTTCCTTAGTTCCTTATATTTTTTCTGTCCTGCTTCTGTGTTTCCTATTTTAATTTTCCTTCTTGCTTCTATCATTTCAACTATTTCTTCCGTGATCCATTCCCTCCTACCTGCCCTTTTATTTTATTATTTTATTAACATATATAATTTCATTTTTATATTAACTTTAATATTGGTGTATTTTGGAGTATAAAGTACAAAAAAATGCTTGTATAAATATGAAATTTTTAATAATGACCGAGGAATGGTAGAAAATTCAAAATACGGCACGAATTGGTTAGTTTCTGTTTGTAACCTTTCTCGACTTGTTGCGGAAACTTTTGTACAAATGAGAAGAATTTAGTAAATATCGCACTTTGATTCTTGCACTGTTTATTTTATTATATACAATTTCATTTTTATATTAACTTCAATATTGGTGTATTTTGGAGTATAAAGTACAAAAAAATGCTCGTACAAATATGAAATTTTTAATAATGACCGAAGAATGGTAGAAAATTCAAAATACGGCACGAATTGGTTAGTTTATGTTTGTAACCTTTCTCGACTTGTTGCGGAAACTTTTGTAAAAAATGAAAAGAATTTAGTAAATATCGCACTTTGAATCTTGCACTGTTATTTTATTATCATATACAATTTAATTTTTATATTAACTTTAATATTGGTGTATTTTGGAGTATAAAGTACAAAAAAATGCTCGTACAAATATGAAATTTTTAATAATGACCGAAGAATGGTAGAAAATTCAAAATACGGCACGAATTGGTTAGTTTATGTTTGTAACCTTTCTCGACTTGTTGCGGAAACTTTTGTAAAAAATGAAAAGAATTTAGTAAATATCGCACTTTGAATCTTGCACTGTTATTTTATTATCATATACAATTTAATTTTTATATTAACTTTAATATTGGTGTATTTTGGAGTATAAAGTACAAAGAAATGCTTGTATAAATATGAAATTTTTAATAATGACCGAAGAATGGTAGAAAATTCAAAATACGGCACGAATTGGTTAGTTTATGTTTGTAACCTTTCTCGACTTGTTGTGGAAACTTTTGTACAAATGAGAAGAATTTAGTAAATATCGCACTTTGATTCTTGCACTGTTATTTTATTATCATATACAATTTAATTTTTATATTAACTTCAATATTGGTGTATTTTGGAGTATAAAGTACAAAAAAATGCTTGTATAAATATGAAATTTTTAATAATGACCGAAGAATGGTAGAAAATTCAAAATACGGCACGAATTGGTTAGTTTATGTTTGTAACCTTTCTCGACTTGTTGTGGAAACTTTTGTACAAATGAGAAGAATTTAGTAAATATCGCACTTTGATTCTTGCACTGTTATTTTATTATCATATACAATTTAATTTTTATATTAACTTCAATATTGGTGTATTTTGGAGTATAAAGTACAAAAAAATGCTTGTATAAATATGAAATTTTTAATAATGACCGAAGAATGGTAGAAAATTCAAAATACGGCACGAATTGGTTAGTTTATGTTTGTAACCTTTCTCGACTTGTTGTGGAAACTTTTGTACAAATGAGAAGAATTTAGTAAATATCGCACTTTGATTCTTGCACTGTTATTTTATTATCATATACAATTTAATTTTTATATTAACTTCAATATTGGTGTATTTTGGAGTATAAAGTACAAAAAAATGCTTGTATAAATATGAAATTTTTAATAATGACCGAGGAATGGTAGAAAATTCAAAATGCGGCACGAATTGGTTAGTTTCTGTTTGTAACCTTTCTCGACTTGTTGCGGAAACTTTTGTACAAATGAGAAGAATTTAGTAAATATCGCACTTTGATTTTTGCACTGTTATTTTATTATCATATACAATTTAATTTTTATATTAACTTTAATATTGGTGTATTTTGGAGTATAAAGTACAAAAAAATGCTTGTATAAATATGAAATTTTTAATAATGACCGAAGAATGGTAGAAAATTCAAAATACGGCACGAATTGGTTAGTTTCTGTTTGTAACCTTTCTCGACTTGTTGTGGAAACTTTTGTACAAATGAGAAGAATTTAGTAAATATCGCACTTTGATTCTTGCACTGTTATTTTATTATCATATACAATTTAATTTTTATATTAACTTCAATATTGGTGTATTTTGGAGTATAAAGTACAAAAAAATGCTTGTATAAATATGAAATTTTTAATAATGACCGAGGAATGGTAGAAAATTCAAAATACGGCACGAATTGGTTAGTTTCTGTTTGTAACCTTTCTCGACTTGTTGCGGAAACTTTTGTACAAATGAGAAGAATTTAGTAAATATCGCACTTTGATTCTTGCACTGTTTATTTTATTATATACAATTTCATTTTTATATTAACTTCAATATTGGTGTATTTTGGAGTATAAAGTACAAAAAAATGCTCGTACAAATATGAAATTTTTAATAATGACCGAAGAATGGTAGAAAATTCAAAATACGGCACGAATTGGTTAGTTTATGTTTGTAACCTTTCTCGACTTGTTGCGGAAACTTTTGTAAAAAATGAAAAGAATTTAGTAAATATCGCACTTTGAATCTTGCACTGTTATTTTATTATCATATACAATTTAATTTTTATATTAACTTTAATATTGGTGTATTTTGGAGTATAAAGTACAAAAAAATGCTTGTATAAATATGAAATTTTTAATAATGACCGAAGAATGGTAGAAAATTCAAAATACGGCACGAATTGGTTAGTTTATGTTTGTAACCTTTCTCGACTTGTTGCGGAAACTTTTGTAAAAAATGAAAAGAATTTAGTAAATATCGCACTTTGAATCTTGCACTGTTATTTTATTATCATATATAATTTAATTTTTATATTAACTTCAATATTGGTGTATTTTGGAGTACAAAGTACAAAAAAATGCTTGTATAAATATGAAATTTTTAATAATGACCGAAGAATGGTAGAAAATTCAAAATACGGCACGAATTGGTTAGTTTCTTTTTGTAACATTTCTCGACTTGTTGCGGAAACTTTTGTAAAAAATGAAAAGAATTTAGTAAATATCGCACTTTGAATCTTGCACTGTTATTTTATTATCATATATAATTTAATTTTTATATTAACTTTAATATTGGTGTATTTTGGAGTATAAAGCACAAAAAAATGCTTGTATAAATATGAAATTTTTAATAATGACCGAAGAATGGTAGAAAATTCAAAATACGGCACGCATTGGTTAGTTTATGTTTGTAACCTTTCTCGACTTGTTGCGGAAACTTTTGTAAAAAATGAAAAGAATTTAGTAAATATCGCACTTTGAATCTTGCACTGTTATTTTATTATCATATATAATTTAATTTTTATATTAACTTTAATATTGGTGTATTTTGGAGTATAAAGCACAAAAAAATGCTTGTATAAATATGAAATTTTTAATAATGACCGAAGAATGGTAGAAAATTCAAAATACGGCACGAATTGGTTAGTTTATGTTTGTAACCTTTCTCGACTTGTTGCGGAAACTTTTGTAAAAAATGAAAAGAATTTAGTAAATATCGCACTTTGAATCTTGCACTGTTATTTTATTATCATATATAATTTAATTTTGATATTAACTTTAATATTGGTGTATTTTGGAGTATAAAGTACAAAAAAATGCTTGTATAAATATGAAATTTTTAATAATGACCGAAGAATGGTAGAAAATTCAAAATACGGCACGAATTGGTTAGTTTCTTTTTGTAACATTTCTCGACTTGTTGCGGAAACTTTTGTAAAAAATGAAAAGAATTTAGTAAATATCGCACTTTGAATCTTGCACTGTTATTTTATTAACATATATAATTTCATTTTTATATTAACTTTAATATTGGTGTATTTTGGAGTATAAAGCACAAAAAAATGCTTGTATAAATATGAAATTTTTAATAATGACCGAAGAATGGTAGAAAAATCAAAATACGGCACGAATTGGTTAGTTTCTTTTTGTAACATTTCTCGACTTGTTGCAGAAACTTTTGTAAAAATGAGAAGAATTTAGTAAATATCGCACGTTGATTCTTGCACTGTTTATTTTATTATATACAATTTCATTTTTATATTAACTTCAATATAGGTGTATTTTGGAGTATAAAACCCCCAAAAAATGCATTGTTGATGAAGTAGGTCATTTTCTTCATACACATGTATATTTGAGGCTATAAAATTAGTATTGTTAGTTTTTGCTGATAGATTTGTATATCAATTTCCAAGTTAAATGCTCTAGCACCAGCAACTCATATTTTATAGTATTTCTACATTTTCTGGTATATATAAATTACTTCGAACAACTTCTCGCTATCGGATCAATCAATTTGTATGTGGCAATGTACATGCATAATCGCTAGTTTATTCTGCGAAACGATACATATCGAAAACACCATAATTGAATTGAAAACGAATCGGAAGCTGATTGCAGGTGCAGTCATCGGTAGCTATTGTTGAAGATTGACGGCCTTTTTCGCGCTTAGTCCTCCTGATTGCTCAGCTAACAATGTGTGTGTTTTTTTTAGTTAAACAAAGCAATAGATTCTGATATACCTATATTGGAAATTTGATTTTGAATGGTGCAGGACCACTTCAAATATTACTACAGAGATCGTTGGCAAAGTTAATTTGTAAGAGTGAAAAATATATGTGCCCAAAATTTTTGTTTATGAGCTTTAAGAATTTTTTTTTGGAGGAGCAAATAAAAATCTTTTTTTTTTTTATAATATATTTTACTATCGAATATATTCATGCAGGTTCTTATGTTTCGTTTCAACAATGAAAGCAATAATCAGGTCAATAATGGCCCAGAGCGAGTAGCGAGTTACGTTTGTTAGTTACTCACCATTTAACCCAATTGTATTCTCTAACTATTGACTATTGATATTATATCGCTGTTCCAATAGGAATACGTTTATGCAGTTTTCCTTTTGTTGTTATACGCTGTATATAAATATAACTAAGCTGTAATAGCCACGAGTTGAATGGCACAATATTTACTCAATAAAATCTACTGCTATCGACCGGAAATCGGTTTATTGTGATTTAATTGGAAATGCCTAGTTTATTATCACGGTGAAGCGCTACTTGTGCTTTGGAATGTCTTCATTGTGTATGTATTACGAATTTAAATTAACCTATTCATTTTTATTTTATTTTTAAAGAATCAGGTGATAATGTATGAAAGTAGAAGAAGTTAGGGACGTGTGTCAGGATGGATTTTTTTGAAAATTCCTAATTTTCCGCAAAATGACCAGCGTATTATTAAAAAAAATATGCGTGAGACTCTCGCGTGGTAGAAGTGAAACTTCTTAGCTCTTAGGAAAAGTTGATTTTATGCATTGCTTTTTTTCCATTTGTTAACGATTTGATTTTGATTGATTTTGATTGACACTCTGATCAGCAAAGAAAGCATTATTAACTGTAATATCGTATAGTCTATAAAGAGGAGTTTAAATTAAATATTGTAGCCATATTTTTATAGTTCTTTTATATGGAACACACTGTACCTAGCGGATTATTGAAAAATTGTTTATCAAATTCGCGATAAGTAGGTTGAAAGAATGTAAATTTTGTGTATGATGCACTAGTGGGTGCATTTCTATTTGTCGATGGCTCAGCAGTATCAGATGCATTTCGTTGTAGATTAAGTAATGTAGCCATATTTTTATACTTCTTTTTCTCACCAAACCAATTAAATAACTCGATCTGTGTATTTTTCTTCTTTTTATGTGGACATTAATACAATGATCATCATCAATGTCACTTGGCAAATGATTCACCATCGTATTCACAGATATTGGAACATTAATAATTAGCCCATAAATCCCATGTTGACCATGTACATGTCGAATTTGCATAAATGGAATTCTGGGTGAAATTAACCGCTCTGACACTAAATCTAATTTAGGTAGATGACGAAGTAATTCTGGGTAGACAAAACCATTTGACTTCGATAACATTGGAATGGTATTCCGAGTGAGAGCTTTTCTGCATAAATTACACGCTATCACATCTTCAATGATAATGGCTGGAAATGCAGTATGTAAAAGTTGCTCGTGCTTAGGATCAACAGGTTTCACATCGTTCTTAAACCATATTCGATCACACTGTACCTGGCAGATTATTGAAAAATTGTTTATCAAATTCGCGATGAGCAGGTTGAAGGAATGTAAATTTTGTGTATGATGCACTAGTGGGTGCATTTCTATTTGTCGATGGCTCGCTCAGCTGTATCAGATTCATTTCGTTGATCTCTCACACCGCGTATATCTTCACGTGCCTGAATCAGTGGCGTTCAAATTCTCTATACCACTCACTGTGTCCTCACTTAACGACGGTATCGATTCATCCAGTGTATTTGCGGTCGTTGGAAGGTTATGTTGTCCACCGTGTTTCTTTAACGCGCTTTGCCTGGCTCGGTACTCTCTACTTCTTTCCAAGGTACTTGTTGGCACTTTCTTGGCGGTTTCTTCGCTTTCTTCCGTTCTATAAAGGCTCGCACTCTGTCTGTACTTGTCTTTTTCTCCATTTCAATTTTCACACAATGGAAATTGTTAGCTAAAAGATTAAACTGTATTTGTGTAATATATAATAAAATACGCAAGCGTCTACTGGTTGCCTTATGCCACGTATACACACAGTACACGCGGCGCATGCGCGTAGCGTGTTTCACTTTTCGTGATGGAAGCGTTTCACTTTTCGTGACGTTAAGGGCAATTTGCCATACCACGCCTATAAAAGTTTCACTTCAAAAAATTTGTAGTATTTTATTTTAATAAATTTTGATTAAAATACATTTTGGACGATGCATCTTAATTTTATTACCCGACTTTAATTTTCGAGTAGCTCTTCTTGGAAAAAGCGTCTTTCGATATATTTCCTAATGTTTGATTTATTAAAATATCTGCTGAAAGCGATGAATAAAATATGTGATATATCTTCAAAATATTTCATGCAAGAACAGAAAATGTTGTTGTATGGTACAAGGTGTTCGAGCAGGTGGACTCTTGCAGCCAAGCATTGAGATACAAATACTCTTGCGTAATTTATATATACTGAAATAAATCCGCACTGTCCATGGGCAGGTGACATAACTGCCTATAATCGTTGAAAAGAATTGATCTCTAATTGATCGACATCAATGTTGGTCAATGCAATTTGCGTTCTAGATTTATAAAGCGATTTAAAAATTGTTTGAAATTGGTTTATATGGCATGTTAAAGAAATATTATGTCTTCGTTCGAGATGGAAATTATTTAAAACTGTTAGAATCGAGAAAAGCGCGACTTTATGTGGCTGAGTAAAGTGGCGCAAGGTTTTTTTTTTTTTTTTAGAATGGTTCCATAATTCGAAAATACAAATCTGTATAGGCAACTAACATCTTCGTTGTTTAAGAAGTTCAAAGAAGTCGAAAAGATATTCAGCTGAATATTATTATTTTATATAATCCAAAATATAGACTTTGTAATTATTTAATTTTTTCTATATTTTATTGTTGTAAGGTCCTGCAATTGTTTAGAACTTGATAATATTTCGTATAGAGTATTATAATATTTTATTAAGAATCTAGTTTTTTTTTTTTGTTACAGGAACACTTGGTAGAAAAGATAGCAGAACTAGAAGACGAATTAGAAGCAGCAAAGAAAGCCGAGATAAAAGAGAAAGCCAACCTTCTAAAGCTGCAGCGTCAATTATCAAGGGTGAGCTATTTTTCATATCGGCAATATTATAAATTATTTTTCTACAACCCATTTGACAAGAATATCCAGACAGAGATATTTTCTTGAGGGATGGATATGCTCTAGTACAAAGTCTTTAAGTTTATTAACAAAATGTAAAACAGGCTAAACATGCCTAATGCAAGAGGGCTATAAAAAAAAAGAACATCAGAGGTATTTTATTTAGTTTTTATCTTGCGCTACTGAAGATGGTGATATAGCCTTCGAAATGTACATTTAACTTATGTACATACTATCAGATTATTTGTTAAGTTTATTTATACATATAAACAATATTTTTTGAACGCAAACTCGTTTTTATCCCACAGACAAATGTATATTCAATTACAAGCCGATATGAAGCGTGACATCCTATTTGAAAGTCCATATTAAACGTATATTATATTATTTTCAACTGGAATATCGACCGAGTTTACAGTCACTTTATTGAATTATTATTATCGGCTTTTTTTACGTACTAAAAATATCGCTATTTTAATTTCAGTGTTTAATGAAGCGTAGCGTATCCACCTTAATAATTTTGTTCCTTTGGGTTGAGCCTACTTTCATTTATGATGAATACGATCGCATTATAATGTTACAAGTCGAGTGCAAACTGTATATGCTCTTTTACAATTTATTCATTTTGCTCCAAGTAATGCAGATATCACAAAGTGAGCGATATCAGGTGCAATGTGTATTATTATATGTATTGCAAGGCAGATAGTAATTAACCCAATTCTTTTTTTTTCCAAAACTCTACGAGTATTACTACGTAATTTAGGCAGAACCTTTATATATACGCCTATACAGGGTACTCAAATTAAAAATTGATGCAATCGATACATTCCTATACCACTAGAAACTGAACGAGCAAAATTTAAAGCGTTTGCAAATATATATAAAAAAAAAACTTATTGGATTTTAATTTCAGCCAAGTTTAGCCACATCAAACTCGATCTAACATTTCTTACAATAATCAAGATTCGGAAATAAACACACGATTTTGTGGGTATTGTACATATATGTGAATTTATTTTTCACACAGCACCATAACACAAAACGGGCGAAAATGACGATCCATTTAATCCCCTTATTAAATTTACATCGAAATACGTGCGCTTATATCCCATCCATTCTCCTCTTCTGTGTTTTTCATTAAAATCTTTTTTTACACCGTCGAAAATGGGCGCGTTTTAATATCCACGGCCACAAAAAATATATATATGACCAAATAAAAGCAACATGAATGGAAAAATATATCGGCGTGTTATTTATTCGGAATAATATTAAACTGAGTGAAGATTTCGTGCAAATGAACATCCCTCAAAATGAAACGTTTTTGGACTGCAGTAAATTATTTCTAAGAAAACAATTTAATGTATTTTTAGTACGATTGTATCAAGTACGATTTTATATTTTTTGATACATTTTTTTTTTTTGTCAAACGCATTGTTTTATCAAGCGTTAACGACGTTATTTTGCCGTATAGACGATTTTGTATCCACAAGTCAATTTGCATTATCAATGGAATTATAAACTCGATAATATCGAGTCATAAGTAATTTTTGTGATAAATATTTTTAGTTAGTTAAAGAGTCCGCAATCCTAAAGATTGGTTGGAAACAGCACGCCATGCCGATCTATCCTGAGCTAATCCCTTCATCTCCCTATAGCTATTCATCTCAACGTCTTCAACTATCTGACTCACATACTCCAATCTAGGCCTACCTACCCCTCTCTTTCCCTCCACTCTACCTTCTATGATCAATTGCATAATCCCCCCATGCCTAAGGATATGCCCTACTAATCTGTCTCTCCTACGCTGTAACACGCTCCAAATACTTCTCTTCTCCCCTACTAACTCTAGTACAGCTTCATTTGTTACTTTATCTTCCCAACCAAACCTCATCATCCTCCTATAACACCACATTTCGAATGCTTGTAATCTACGCTTCTCTTCCTTTCCTATAGTCCACGCCTCACACCCGTACAGTGCTGCACTCCAAACATATACCTTCAGTAATCTTTTTCTAATACCCAAGTCAATATTTGATCTTAAAATCTGTTCCTTTTCTACGAATGCCTTCCTACCCTGTGCTATCCTACACTTTATATCTACCTTGCTTCGATTATCTTTTGTGATTCTACTGCCTAAATAACAAAAATCTGACACTTCTTCGATTCTATTATCTCCTATTGTGATCCTCATTTTTCTACTGCATTCCTTTTTGTCACACCTCATCACTTTAGTTTTACCTATATTTATTTTCATGTTAAAATCCCTAGTCAATACTGCCTGCATACCATTCAATACCCTTTCTAAATTCTTTTCGCTTTCTTCCAATATAGCTATATCGTCGGCGAATCTCAACATATATATTTTCTCTCCCTGTACATTCACACCTACACTATACTCTTCTTTTACTTTGTTTATTGCATCTTCTATATATAGATTAAATAATAACGGTGAAAGTGTACATCCCTGCCGAACTCCCTTCCCTATTTTTGCTACCTCTTCTTCCCCCTCAATTCTAACTAAGGCAGTTTGGTGTTTATATAAATTAAAAATTATTCTCCTATCCTTATAATCTATACCCGTTTCTTTTAAAATTCTAAACATTATGTCCCAATCTACATTATCAAATGCCTTTTCTAAATCTACAAAAGCTATGCAAGTTACCTTTCCTACCCTCATTCTTTTTTTCTACTACTGTTCTTAGTGCTAAAATCGCCTCCCTCGTCCCTCTGTTTTTCCTAAAACCAAACTGATCTTCTCCTAGCCTTTCCTCTACTTTATTTTCTAAAAAATATTTTTAAGGGAAGAGAAATAAAAATACAATGTTTTATATCACAATTAAAAACGAGGATTTTTTTAGTCTGTAGTTTCGTTTATAGTTCTCGACTATAAGTTCTTCGACTATAGTTCTCGTCCGTAATTAATTAATGTGAATATTTTTTCGCGTGATTTAGCAATAAAATTGCACAAGTGTAATATGATAACCTGAAAGTAAAAAAAATGGAAATTTCCATCAAAAAATTGTGATATGGTTGTAGTAGTCTTTGTATTGGTCCAGGATGTAACTTATTTTAATGATCAACAAATACTTATCAATTGTAAATTATGATTTCTGTTAATTCTGATTAAGGTATGTAATTTAAATAATGTAACAAACAAACAAGTGATTTTTAAATAGATGTTTTGTAATTTTATCTAGCTCGATGAAGAAATGAAAAATATTTCGAAACGTTGCTCAAGAAGAAGTTGTTTTATTTGAATGTCCGTAATCACCCGCGAAAATATTCACATTGTATTTTATATTTCTCTTTTTATTAGGTATATTTTTATTATATTTTATAATATGAAATGTCACAACATAACGGCAAAATCTATAACCCATTATTTTATTAGTTATTAGTGACTTGCGAGTTGTTTACACAAGTGTAAATGTAAACATATTTTCGGTCCTATAATAACTAGGCGCTTATAATTGTCAAAAAGAATACGGGGCCCGGTGGAAAGTGTTTGATGTTGGTGGTAAAGCGGCTGAAGAGATGGAAAGGTAAATAGAGTACGATGATGGCTCTTGTGGGCTAAAAATATTCGTTCCGCACGCGCTCTTGTATTATAAACTCATATTTATACAAAAATTGACGATGGATTTCACCCGCTGAAATAATAATTACGTCCTCTTGGTGCGAAACGAATCGTGTCAAATTTTAGTACCGGACTTAATTTAGATAATTATTCTAATTGTTGAAATTATGCTGGTTTTTGTTCTTGGTGGACTGTAAAAATCTCTGGGCTTCGTTAGTACGTCGTTGTTAATATTCGATAATTTCATACATTCCAATATATTGTTAGGAAATTAATAATTTACGCTAGTATTTGTTGTAACGATGATTTTTATTCTGTAAAATGTTATAGTGTCTAAATTTTTTTTACGAAATTTTCGAAAATTTAACTATCTCTGAGAAATGTAGAACTTTTTTGACCAATTGCTTAATCATCTAAAGCCGGTTCTTTGGCTAAAACATCGTTAATAAGTATACTTAGTATAGCAACTTTTTAGGTACATACTATTGCTCATATCTTCTTGAATCACTTTGATCTGCCCTTCTATTTATGTTTATGATGGAAAAGCCTCGTTAGCTGAGTGCTGCTCCTTCTGGTTGCGTAAGGAAATCCTGTTAATGGTGTATCATGCTCTGTTTACACAAATCATCAGCTTAAGCTGTGAAAATACAACCTTCAGTATATTCCCCGTAACAAGTTCATCCAACGGAATTTTAAATTGTGCCTTCATCATAAAAAAAAACCTCATCAACAAAATTCAAAAATTTCTCGCCAAGAGCTTTTTAAAAATTGCATTTACTTAACAAAATTTCAGGTATGACTGCTTCGTAAAAAAAAAATTGTGATGACTTTAGGTTTTGATGTACGAATTACAGTTTATTTATTTAATTTAGGTATTGAATTTGATTGTATATAGATATTAAACGATTGGTGACGTTAAAAACATTTTTAGATAGTAAAAGCATTAATTGATTTACGACCCTGAAACATAATTACGTGTGCAATTATTTTGAAAATTTCCCTCCAGTATCGTTGCAGAATTAAAATATTTTTTAACGCTTTGTAATATTTCCGAACGAACATTCTCGCAATAAGTTAATTGTTTTATTTTTGCGAAGCGGTGCGTAAATTTATCATGGTCAGTCTACGTCTTAATCGTATGCACTTCATTTCCGGGAAAACAAAGAGACATTAACCGCTAAAGGGGTGTGTTATATTTATATACACGAAGCGCATTACCAGCTACCATTTTCGTATGTTTCGTTACCGCTAGCTATTGCTAGGGCGGATCGGTTGCTTCGCTTTACTTATAGCTTAATAGGCTAGAAGAAAGATGGTTATTTAAAACACACATTCGTATGACACCACTGAGCCAACTATCGAGACCCAACCGTTTTAGTAAATAATCGTTCGTTGAAACAAAGATTTAAATGTATACGATTGATGGTGTAGCTTTGTATGATTGTGAGGCGTGGATTTTTGGAAGATGATGTATAGATAGCTACTGGTACGCCAAAAATGCCTATATATTGAATCACTACAAGAAAGTGAATGATTTAGCTAAAGACATACGTTTTATTATAGCCTGGGGATGTTTTTGAAGTGAAACTTCTATAGGCGCGGTAAGGCAAATTGGCCTGAACGTCACGAAAAGTGAAACACGCTATGCGCATGCGCCGAGTGTACCGTGTGTATACGTAGTAAAAGGCAACCAGTAGACGCTTGTGTATTTTATTATCTATTACACAAACACAGCTTAATCTTTTAGCTAACAATTTCCATTGTGTGAAAAGTGAAATGGAGAAAAAGACAAGTACAGACAGAGTGCGAGCCTTTAGAGAAAGGAAGAAAGCGAATAAACCGCGAAGAAAAGTGCCAACAAGTACCTTGGAAAGAAGTAGAGAGTATCGAGCTAGGCAAAGGGCGTTAAAGAAACACGGTGGACAACATAACCTTCCAACGACCTCAAATATACTGGATGAATCGATACCGTCGTTAAGTGAGGACACAGTGAGTGGTATAGAGAATTTGAATGCCACTGATTCAGGCGTGCCGTCTACACGTGAAGATACACGCGGTGTGAGAGATCAACGAAATGAATCTGATACAGCTGAGCGAGCCATCGACAAATAGAAATGCACCCACTAGTGCATCATACACAAAATTTACATTCTTTCAACCTGCTCATCGCGAATTTGATAAACAATTTTTCAATAATCCGCCAGGTACAGTGTGATCGAATATTGTTTAAGAACGATGTGAAACCTGTTGATCCTAAGCACGAGCAACTTTTACATACTGCATTTCCAGCCATTATCATTGAAGATCTGATAGCGTGTAATTCATGCAGAAAAGCTCTCACTCGGAATACCATTGCAATGTTATCGAAGTCAAATGGTTTTGTCTACCCAGAATTACTTCGTCATCTACCTAAATTAGATTTAGTGTCAGAGAGGTTAATTTCACCCAGAATTCCATTTATGCAAATTCTAAGTTTACGAAATGTACATGGTCAACATGGGATTTATGGGCAAATTATTAATGTTCCCATATCTGTGTATACGATGGTGAATCATTTGCCAAGTGACATTGATGATGATCATTGTATTAATGTCCACATAAAAAGAAGAAAAATACACAGATTGAGTTATTTAATTCGTTTGGTGAGAAAAAGAACTATAAAAATGTGGCTATAATATTTAATTTACAACGAAATGAATCTGATACAGCTGAGCCATCGACAAATAGAAATGCACCCACTAGTGCATCATACACAAAATTTACATTCTTTCAACCAGCTCATCGCGAATTTGATAAACAATTTTTCAATAATCCTCTAGATACAGTGTGTTCCATATAAAAGAACTATAAAAATATGGCTACAATATTTAATCGAAACTCCTCTTTATAGACTGTACGACGTTACAGTTAATAATGCTTTCTTTGATGATCGGAGTGTCAATCAAAATCAATCAAAATCAAATCGTTAACAAATGGAAAAAAAGCAATGCATAAAATCAACTTTTCCTAGGAGCTAAGAAGTTTCACTTCTACCGCGCGAGAGTCTCACGCATATATTTTTTTTATGTGGAGCAGGTTATGTCGTTCTATTTGTCTTTTGGTGTACTTTAACAATGTAACATGCATTGAGTACGGCGGTCTGCCAACGTTCGACTATTAGTCAAGATTTAAAGCTGCAGAGTCCTTGGGGAAATCTACTGCTTCAACTAGTACAATGTCCCAATACTCTACTACATAATGTACCATATGCCACGTTGTACCTTGGCTTTGGTTCTTATAAAACTATTACGGTCCTTAAAATATCATTGCCTCAAAAGAAGATTTCGGGTGACGCACGAAACAATTTCCCAAATGCAAAGTTTTTCTTCTGAACATATAAGAGGTATTCTAAATAAAAATCAGAATTAGTTTTAGAATGACCAATACTAGTTGTGCTCATTTAATAGTTTATACTGATTTGATTATTTTGGAATACTCTTTAGCTGTAAATTTATAAGTAAAATTTAGGGTTTTGATTACATTCTGTACTTAAAAGTGTTTTTTTTTTTTGGAGCATCGTCCGACATCTGATGCGCTTAATTTGAATCGGAAAGAATTTGATTGGTTTTCAAAAATTAGGCCCCACAATAAAATACTGCAATAATGCTAAGTGCACCAGCTTTATGTACCAGCTTTACGAAGTACACCTGTACCTCCTCTCATCATAGGTAAAAAGAAGGAATAGAGTAAAGAAGGAATCGCTAGTTAGACCGAGGAACATTAATAACGATAAGGAGCTTACATAGCTACTAGCTTCTTATTAAAATTTGTAGTTGAACGTTGCAATATGTGCGCTCGTGATTTTCAATTTTTTATTTTTTTGTAGATGGTATAGGTAAATAATAAGAATATTTTATAGATCCCAAACCATATTTATATGAAAGAATTTATAATGGTAATTTTACCTAATGACTGATTTTTCATTAGATGGAAATTTTCTATGTGGATGATTTGTTGTTGCTTTCTTTAATTTAATTTCTACGAATTCTTAGATTTGCCCAATTTTACAAAATTGACGCACGAAAAAATTTAACGTTTCAGAAATTTCCAAAACTTTAATATTAAAAATGAATCGGTCTTTTATTTAAAATTGACTGGAGTTTTCTGAACTTATATATTATTAACTAATAAATTTATAATACAAAAAGAGTTCACATGAACCATTTACATTTTTATCCTAGACAAATTACTTGATATTTTTCCAGTAGCTTTCTACTCTTTAAATTTTTTTTAACTTATATATTATTACCCGATTTACGCGAATGTTATTTACCATCAATTCTTAATTAACACCACATCGCTAATATTTAATGAAAAAATTCTAAAAATTAAATTTACAAACTGTGCATGACATCAGTTGACGTTTAGTTGCGCACGCGAGAAATTATAATAATTTTATTAGCACGTAGGGAAGTGTACAAACAATATCTTGTTCTAGTTGTCCTAAAGTATATATAGAAGACAAACACGTAGAGCAATTGAAACCAGATTTAAGGAGCATTTCAGATTAAATAGAATAGATAAAAGTGCTGTAGCCGAGCATATTTTTGACCAAATCAGCTCTTCTATTCAAATTAGTTTACTTAAATGACTTAAAAATGTTTTGATTTATTCCGAATTATACATGCATAAATCTAAATCAAATTTTGGGTGATATTCTATACTATCTTCTTAGTTGTTTCAAAATACCAAATCCATACAGAAATTATATAAAATTCAATATAAAAATACAAAAATACGATAGTGTCGTATTTTTTAAAAAAATGTTTGGTATAGGAATTTACGTAATATGTACTGCGTGCAAGTAATGAACTATAGCAACTCTATATTGTCTTCACTCGTTGATTTACATGATAGAACAAACTAATAATATGATGGCATGTCTTGTCACATGCTGTTAATGTGTACATTAATAATTTTCCTATTACTCAATGAATGATATATTTCCAGCCGTGAAGATTATTCTATCACGAACGGATATTTGAAACAGTAGTTGTATTTTAAAAAAAATATGAATTACTAGGATTTTCTATAATAACAAAATATATTTCACAATGTTTCTAATAGTCTAATTAAATATCATTAAAATCAACATTTAAACACGAACGAAAATTTAGAATTTTGCAATAATTTTGTCAATATTTGAATAATAATTTTGTTCCAACTTAGACATCAGATAACTAATTTAGACCATTTTGAAGTACCTTGTTTTAACTAGTTCAAAAAGTGGGTAATTTCAAATTTTAACATAGATTAATTTGGTTTAAACACCAACGTTTTTTTTTTTTTTTTGCATAAAATATTTGTTTGTCGAAAGTATCATTACCTCAAAAATATTACGCAAAATAATAAAACTCCAATTTTCATAATTACTGAAAGATTAATAATCTTATAATTTAACACCGTAGTGATATTTTTTAAAATTAATATTAATGATATATAAAAAGAATTATTTTAGCAGATTTTGTTTGATAACTTGAAAATTTCAGCATGAAATTGATTCGGGAAAACGATGGAGTTTTTCTTTTGAAAGTAATGTCTATTTTTTTCTATTAGCTTCTTAGAACTTATTTGTGAATAAAGTAATATTATATTTAATATACTATATACTATTAAATAAATAAGTAATAGACTTATTTATTTAATAGTATATCAACCACGATTCGTGCCAGAGGTATTTTATTTCGTTTTTTTCTTGTGCGCCACTGAAGATGGGGGCATAGCCTTCGAAATGCGCATCTAGCTACTTAAGGCTTTAAGTTACGGTATTTGGTTGATATTCTATACTATTATTTAACACGGTAGTGATAATTTAAAAAAAGTAATATTATTTGAGATTTTTAAAACCACTATTTTACAACAACATTAATTTTGCGATAAAATCAGTATTATGACCAATATTGGTTGCGATAAAAATTATTTATTAATGTTAATGGATTATAGGCACATTCAATTTTTTTTTTTTAACTGAAGGAAACAATCTGGCATTAACACCCAACTACTGCATATATTTTAGTAATAACAATACCAAATTAATATTTGTGTTTCCATCGTCTAATGACACTTTTGCACGCGAAACTTTGGGACTTTTCATTGCTTTTTAAGATTCGTGCTCAGTTATATACCTTATCTAATATCCCAGTGAAATTTATAGTCCCTGCAATTCTGCGGTAATGTTTGAACTATTATATTAATAACTTCCAACTCGCGTAAATCGAAAGACACATCGACTTTTCTCGATCATTTAGTTTGTGAGAGTTTTCGTGGCATCTCACCTATAGCGCAATTTAATTTCCATCTTTTGCATTTTGCAAATCCTTTATGAACCTTATAAATCTCAAACTGGATGAATTATTTGTTTACGCCACAAATAGATTTCTCACAAACGAAGCGCTCGTATTTTTTCCTCAAATTTCGGGACAACGATATTTGCATTTAAATTAACTCATCTCGAAATAGCGAGCGTTCTCTTCACTGGTCCAGAATGTTGTCGAGTCTATATACTAAGTGTTTTCATTTGGAGTTTCCATCAACCGAACTTCCGCTTCGCGATGTATTCTTTATTTCTTTCTGTAAAAAGTACGCATCTCATTGTATATTAACTCTTTTTCGGAGGTTGTAAAAGACGTTGTCTGTGAGCTGTTTATAGACTCCAGAGCTGCTTCATCTGAATATAATTTCCATTCTTTCCCGCCTTTGTTTTAAACGCAAGAATAGATGCAAGACACTCTTCCGTATTGAAATAGTCACGAACTTCTGCGATACAAATAATTTACTAAATATGTTAAATTGATCTCGTGTCATTTTTAAATTTAGGATTCTAGTATTTAATTTTTAGTGCAAACTTTGATTTTTTCCTCATAAAATAATTAACGAACTTTAATTTCTAGCAAGTTCCTAAACCAATAAAGTTTCTCTTGTAATTACCTGTGCTTATTTTATTACATGTTTTTTTTAAATTCAAAGTATGTTAACTATTAAAAAGCTGAAGACAAGCTGCCAGCGCTATTAAAAATGTTTTCATTCGCTCTTTCGTCGGTGGAAAGAATTTAGCATTTAGCCAACAACGTTAGCTATAGAAAAAGTTTGTCGTTTATTTTAGATGATTAAAAGAAAATACCGTAGCGATTTGCGCACTTTGCTACATTCAAATTAGTCGGAGAATTAATTAGTCTCATTTTCACGTTTTCTCGATCCTGTCTCCAAACTTTAAACTGTTTTTAATGAAACAATTTCACGTGGAAACTCATTCACAATAAACGAGAGACAAACATAAAGAATCTGCAAGAAATCCGATTTTATTCTACATTGTTGTACTGCAAAGGAATTATTTTAGTTAACTTTTATTTAAAGAAAAACTGTACTGTGTAAATTGTGTACTCTTACATTGGTTTTCTAAAAAGTAATTGTTCATCCGATATTGCAAATATATTTTTTACTGGAGCTTAAATTAATAAGCATATTTTTTATGTGGATTTTTTCAAATTAGAAATTCTACGTTTCATGAAAGATATATACACATTACACACATTTCCTTATTTTGATAATTTGCTTGTTTAATCTCGACGCCGCTTTATTGCCGATATTTAAATTTTTAATATTAAACAACTGCTTTTCCAATAACAAATAATATACTAAATAGCGTAAAATATTAATATACGCATAGGGAATTAATTTTTCTATTGATTTTCGCAGGGAAATTTTATTACTTAGAAGAGTTCAATATAAATTTTGAGTATAGTATTATTATTTGTTATTAAGATTCTTAAATTTACTTTAAATAGAAAGCTATGTATAAAGGTAGGCAGGACATGGAGGAGCTAGAAAGTGTGGAACAGATAGATGAGGATGACTTAGGTCCTAGCATACTTAGGTCAGAGTTTCATAGAGCATTAAATGATTTACGGAATAACAAAGCAGCGGGGATTGATATGATACCAGCCGAATTAATAAAACACGCAGGGGAAAAAATGCAGGAGCGATTATACAGGTTAGTTTGTAAAATATATGAGAAGGGAGAAGTACCACAGGATTTTCAGCGTAGTAGAATAGTAACAATGCCGAAGAAAATAGGAGCTAATTTGTGTGAGAACTATAGGACCATTAGTCTACTATCACATGCATCGAAGATATTGCTAAAGATTATTTATAGGAGATTAGAAAATAAAGTAGAGGAAAGGCTAGGAGAAGATCAGTTTGGTTTTAGGAAAAACAGAGGGACGAGGGAGGCGATTTTAGCACTAAGAACAGTAGTAGAAAAAAGAATGAGGGTAGGAAAGGTAACTTGCATAGCTTTTGTAGATTTAGAAAAGGCATTTGATAATGTAGATTGGGACATAATGTTTAGAATTTAAAAGAAACGGGTATAGATTATAAGGATAGGAGAATAATTTTTAATTTATATAAACACCAAACTGCCTTAGTTAGAATTGAGGGGGAAGAAGAGGTAGCAAAAATAGGGAAGGGAGTTCGGCAGGGATGTACACTTTCACCGTTATTATTTAATCTATATATAGAAGATGCAATAAACAAAGTAAAAGAAGAGTATAGTGTAGGTGTGAATGTACAGGGAGAGAAAATATATATGTTGAGATTCGCCGACGATATAGCTATATTGGAAGAAAGCGAAAAGAATTTAGAAAGGGTATTGAATGGTATGCAGGCAGTATTGACTAGGGATTTTAACATGAAAATAAATATAGGTAAAACTAAAGTGATGAGGTGTGACAAAAAGAAATACAGTAGAAAAATGAGGATCACAATAGGAGATAATAGAATCGAAGAAGTGTCAGATTTTTGTTATTTAGGCAGTAGAATCACAAAAGATAATCGAAGCAAGGTAGATATAAAGTGTAGGATAGCACAGGGTAGGAAGGCATTCGTAGAAAAGGAACAGATTTTAAGATCAAATATTGACTTGGGTATTAGAAAAAGATTACTGAAGGTATATGTTTGGAGTGTAGCACTGTACGGGTGTGAGGCGTGGACTATAGGAAAGGAAGAGAAGCGTAGATTACAAGCATGCGAAATGTGGTGTTATAGGAGGATGATGAGGATTGGTTGGGAAGATAAAGTAACAAATGAAGATGTACTAGAGTTAGTAGGGGAGAAGAGAAGTATTTGGAGAGTGTTACAGCGTAGGAGAGACAGATTAGTAGGGCATATCCTTAGGCATGGGGGGATTATGCAATTGATCATAGAAGGTAGAGTGGAGGGAAAGAGAGGGGTAGGTAGGCCTAGATTGGAGTATGTGAGTCAGATAGTTGAAGACGTTGAGATGAATAGCTATAGGGAGATGAAGGGATTAGCTCAGGATAGATCGGCATGGCGTGCTGTTTCCAACCAATCTTTAGGATTGCGGACTCTTTAACTAACTATGTATGTATTTGCAAAAAAATACATTTATATAACGGTTTAAGGTTGATTTTTTTTTAAAGCGGCTTTTTTATTGTTTTTACTATTTCATTCGATATTTTAACCTAGCGAAAAAAAAGTTTGTAGACTGTGATATATGTATCATTTTATTAAATTTTTGTTATTTTGTTGCAGTATAATAAATCTCATTTTAACGTCTGGTGCATTGCATACATACAATCTTGCCAAAATATTCTGCAATATGCAAAAATCTATTTATATCACATATCTATACAATTGTTTAGTCCATTTGACTATCCAACAAACTGTCGGTAAAAAAAGTAAAAATCTTCGCAGAAATGCCTTTCTACAAAAAAATCACACACTTTCTCATATTTACTACAAATTACAATTTTCTAAACAATTAAATTGCACAACATAACTACAAACGCAATCCCACAAAATGTAATTTCAGCCCCTAAGTTCTCCAAGTCCACAATCACGCATTAAACATTTGATCAAGCTTCGCTTAATCCCTCCGTATTTATCTTTTCGCTTTAGTCAAATATCAATCTGGTAAAGTTATCTAATCTTCTAGTATAATATCAAACATCATACAAAGCGGATATTATCTCAATTTAGCAGTCGCTTTTTGTTTGTTGCAACTTTTGCCAGGGTATTTACCATCGCCGTCTTCTTCAAAAGCAGACGAACGGTGAGTAATTCAAATATGTGGGAGTAGCAGACGTTCTTTGGAATTTGTGATATCTAAAGGATTTGTACATGAATGCAGAAAATTTGGATATTAGTGTAATATACATTTTTGTTTTTACGCATTGCAAGTTTTTGTATCATAATGGAATTTTTTTTCGCTGCATTTTTGAGGTTTTTTTTTTGGTTGCGGATAATAACACTACGTGGTACCATTGCATTTTATTTTCAATTTTATCCTTTAGCTGATAAATATACTGAATGTGGACAATTTGTTTAAAGAAGACGTAGATCCTCTTCAAATATACAGGACTCTATTTCTGATACTTACTTCATTATATTTGTGACCCTTTTTATTTTCATACTACCGTTTTTTAGTCTTTCTCATTCGACACACGTTTATGTCCATCCAGTTCTACAAGATTTTTCATTTATGTTTCACTTTACCAGCTTTTACACCCTTTATATATTACCCCCCCCCCCCTATACATCTTGCACGTTTTGCTACCGTCCTTCTAAACCACCCGTTGTGGAAGGATGGCGAAGGCGCCGCGACGCTTCTTCGGCGCTTTGACCTGGCGCCCGACAAGTTCAGCGATCACTGCACTACATCATATCGTCTATAGACAGTCCGTTCAAAATTCCATTGCAGTGTAGAAATAAATGACTGCACATACGGCGATAGGAACTTGAACTTGCTGCTTAAGATACAATGAACGAAAGAAATGAATGAAGTTCCAGTTTTTGAATGAAATATTACATAACGTTTGTAGGATTTTTTTAATCGGAAGTTGCTTAAAACTTATGACTTAAGAGTTATGCTTAAAAAAAGTCAATTAAGAATTTATATTACGATAGAGTAATAAATTGATTCATCACGACGAAGTTTATTTTGCAGCTAATTGGATCGAAGAAACGTTATTTAGATGGGAAATCTTTGCTATTTCACTGAAATTTTTCAATTAAAATTGTTAAAAGTTACGAGTCTTTACCGATTTCAATAGTCCGAAGTAATTCAATACTTAATCTGTAAAAGTTATGCCGTAGGTACATTGGCTGGAAACTTCTTGCAAGTACTTGCATATAAAACGGCGAAGAAGGAATATTCATAAAGGGCTATAAACATTAAATATGCAAGTCCTCGATTTTTCGATATTTTATTTCTAAATGCTGATTACTTGGACACTTTGGCGCTTTAATTAAAAAGTTTTCGGAACATTCATTGTTCTGTTTACTACCGATATTTCTAAGCCTGAAAGTTTTTCAACGGTATTTGCTAATTTATTATTATTATCCAGATTAACATCAATAATTAACCAGAAAATTCCCAATAAATTTTCTATTACGTTTGACATAATGTCGAAACAACAAGACAATAATTCATTGCCAATCTATAACATATATTTGCTTAATTCAATCCATGTCGTTATTTACCATAATTACCCATTGTTACTATCAAATCATTGCAAATTACAATCGTGAAGACAGAAACGTTTTCAGTACATATTTTTCTAAAAAAAAAAATTGTTCATTTTCCTCGTTTTGAGTCTGTATTGGTACTGATGAGTTATTTTGAAAATAACTCAATGTAATTTAAATATGCGGAAAATATATTTAGAGTCGATCCTGATATTTCCCGCTTTATGAGCGAATGTGACAGATTAAAGCGACTTTAATTTATAGGGTTTGTCTTTTGTTGCGACGCTCAATAATAATGGTAATAATGGTAAAGGTTGGCGCCAAACTTTGACACAAGCTCCAAAATGGATGCAAATTTTGCTTTTTATTACTCGTTTAATATTTTCCAAAGTCCATTTCCTACTGCGTTTGAAACTTCGACAGAAAGTAATATTGGGAATAACTTAAAATGGATTCTAGCGAACAGAAGAAGTTCTTGAAGCAACTCAATTTTTGACGAGTTGCTCAACTGACGATAAATTAAACATTTACGTCCAAACAATTCATAGTTTTTTCAAATTATTTAAGCAGAGTATTATCCTCAACGCTATATTTCTGATTATCTTCAGCTGGTCTGTTTCAATTTATGAGCTAAATATTTGTTTTCCACTCAACTTTTTTTATGGTCCAGTTCAAAAAGTACCTTCGTTTCAAATTCGCGTTACAACACGAACTTTCGATTTTCATCTACTGCATTCCTAGTTTGACTTTTTTTCGTCATTTTAATTGGGCCATTGCTGCTGTTGAGCTTCTGTTCTTCTTGTCATCCTTTTCTATATCAGCTTCGAAGGTACAATTGGATTTGCGCAACAAATGTATGAGATATAAAGCCCAAGCTGGACGACTGTGATTTAACCATCGAAGAATAATATATTTAATTGACCGGAGGTTAAACTAGTTGGCAATTAAGGGTTCAGCCTAAAAGTCTTTATGTAGACACAGGAAAATGTTCTTGTGCAGAATGAGACCGGAATTCAGAATTTGTGAATTGTAAATCAATCGGATCTTTATTAAATCATTTGATGCAAAAAGAATATTTTTTGTCTAGTAAAACGATAATATCGAATTATCAAGTTAAAAATAGATTTTGTTTAAATATAAATCGAAAATATGTTTGTAATCGATCAGAATTCAATTACTCAGTAATTAAAAGAAAAACAGCTGCAACAGAGCAATTGTTATCCAATAATTCTGTATTGTTTTAATCATCTAATAACTCACCAATTGCTTCAACAATAATCACATCATCTTTTACCCTTTTAAAGAACGTGGTAGGAATTTTTATCTCATTTATTCCATGAATGAATACAGAATCATTTTGTTCTTCAACACAAATTGACAATTAAGGTATCGTTTGCGAAGGAGTAGTAGTTGATCATTTTCGGTTGATCTGCAAATTACTTGAACAGTTAATTAGCATTTCGACGTTAATTTTTTTTGATTTTTTTTTAAATTATTGTCCATTTCTCGTAGTAAAAGGAAATTGTGAGGATATTGAGGAGGATATGAGAAGAGGTAAAGTAGATTTGGGCTACAGGGAAATTAAGTCACATTTTTCTAAAGTAAAACCAAAGGGTAACATTATATGTGATAAGCAGGGTAAGGAACTCACAGAAAATAAGGAAAAAGCTAGAAGATGGAAGGAGTATCTTGAAGATTTATATAAAGGTAGGCAGGACATGGAGGAGCTAGAAAGTGTGGAACAGATAGATGAGGATGACTTAGGTCCTAGCATACTTAGGTCAGAGTTTCATAGAGCATTAAATGATTTACGGAATAACAAAGCAGCGGGGATTGATATGATACCAGCCGAATTAATAAAACACGCAGGGGAAAAAATGCAGGAGCGATTATACAGGTTAGTTTGTAAAATATATGAGAAGGGAGAAGTACCACAGAATTTTCAGCGTAGTAGAATAGTAACAATGCCGAAGAAAATAGGAGCTAATTTGTGTGAGAACTATAGGACCATTAGCCTACTATCACATGCATCGAAGATATTGCTAAAGATTATTTATAGGAGATTAGAAAATAAAGTAGAGGAAAGGCTAGGAGAAGATCAGTTTGGTTTTAGGAAAAACAGAGGGACGAGGGAGGCGATTTTAGCACTAAGAACAGTAGTAGAAAAAAGAATGAGGGTAGGAAAGGTAACTTGCATAGCTTTTGTAGATTTAGAAAAGGCATTTGATAATGTAGATTGGGACATAATGTTTAGAATTTTAAAAGAAACGGGTATAGATTATAAGGATAGGAGAATAATTTTTAATTTATATAAACACCAAACTGCCTTAGTTAGAATTGAGGGGGAAGAAGAGGTAGCAAAAATAGGGAATGGAGTTCGGCAGGGATGTACACTCTCACCGTTATTATTTAATCTATATATAGAAGATGCAATAAACAAAGTAAAAGAAGAGTATAGTGTAGGTGTGAATGTACAGGGAGAGAAAATATATATGTTGAGATTCGCCGACGATATAGCTATATTGGAAGAAAGCGAAAAGAATTTAGAAAGGGTATTGAATGGATGCAGGCAGTATTGACTAGGGATTTTAACATGAAAATAAATATAGGTAAAACTAAAGTGATGAGGTGTGACAAAAAGGAATGCAGTAGAAAAATGAGGATCACAATAGGAGATAATAGAATCGAAGAAGTGTCAGATTTTTGTTATTTAGGCAGTAGAATCACAAAAGATAATCGAAGCAAGGTAGATATAAAGTGTAGGATAGCACAGGGTAGGAAGGCATTCGTAGAAAAGGAACAGATTTTAAGATCAAATATTGACTTGGGTATTAGAAAAAGATTACTGAAGGTATATGTTTGGAGTGTAGCACTGTACGGGTGTGAGGCGTAGACTATAGGAAAGGAAGAGAAGCGTAGATTACAAGCATTCGAAATGTGGTGTTATAGGAGGATGATGAGGATTGGTTGGGAAGATAAAGTAACAAATGAAGCTGTACTAGAGTTAGTAGGTGAGAAGAGAAGTATTTGGAGAGTGTTACAGCGTAGGAGAGACAGATTAGTAGGGCATATTCTTAGGCATGGGGGGATTATGCAATTGATCATAGAAGGTAGAGTGGAGGGAAAGAGAGGGGTAGTTAGGCCTAGATTGGAGTATGTGAGTCAGATAGTTGAAGACGTTGAGATGAATAGCTATAGGGAGATGAAGGGATTAGCTCAGGATAGATCGGCATGGCGTGCTGTTTCCAACCAATCTTTAGGATTGCGGACTCTTTAACTAACTAATTCTCGTAGTAGAAGTTCTTATATCCCATTATTTGTTTTTATGCGTAATTCACGTGGGTACAATTAATTATTTTATATATTCTGCTTGACACGTATCATGACATGTCACTGTTTAGCTGACCATTTGCCGTTCACAAGAAACGTTTGGTCATTTAATGCTGGACACTCTACGTACGTATTTATAATGTATTGCTTTAGCCCAGTGCCTTTAATATGCATGTTTTAGTGTACAATATTTCTTTCTCTGGCTATATCGCCGCCATGGTGCTTCGCCATTGCGGCTGTGTCTCCTAATTTATATGACGGGAGTTTATATATATTTTTATGACGATGAGTTGTGCTTCTGGGCGGAATAAGTTGATTAAATTTACGACCTTTTTTGTTGGAAAAATACAATTCCGAACCAGCGTGATGGATATTAATTCGCCACTATTAATCAATAAAAATAATTAATTCCTTTTTTAATAAGCTTCGTATGTTAGTATACGTGGAGTGAAAAAAAAATGGCAATGGCCATATTTTTCTTGATTTTATATATTATATTAACAAAGAATCTTTTCGGAATTGTCGAAAGTAATGTTAACGCACAAATGGACAATTGCATCAAAATGACTTTTATAAAGTTATAATTGTAGAAAAAAACTTTTGGTTAGTGTTTTTTTTATTGGTATATTTGTCCATCAAAAAATACATGGCACATTGTCAAGTATAAATAAGAATAATAACATTTTATAAACATATTTCACAGAAACATATTTCAAGAAAAAACAACAACTTATTTATTTAATAGTATATCAATCACGATTCGTGACAGAGGTATTTAATTTAATTTTTATCTTGTGCTAGAAAGTGTGGAACAGATAGATGAGGATGACTTAGGTCCTAGCATACTTAGGTCAGAGTTTCATAGAGCATTAAATGATTTACGGAATAACAAAGCAGCGGGGATTGATATGATACCAGCCGAATTAATAAAACACGCAGGGGAAAAAATGCAGGAGCGATTATACAGGTTGGTTTGTAAAATATATGAGAAGGGAGAAGTACCACAGGATTTTCAGCGTAGTAGAATAGTAACAATGCCGAAGAAAATAGGAGCTAATTTGTGTGAGAACTATAGGACCATTAGCCTACTATCACATGCATCGAAGATATTGTTAAAGATTATTTATAGGAGATTAGAAAATAAAGTAGAGGAAAGGCTAGGAGAAGATCAGTTTGGTTTTAGGAAAAACAGAGGGACGAGAGAGGCGATTCTAGCACTAAGAACGGTAGTAGAAAAAAGAAAGAGGGTAGGAAAGGTAACTTGCATAGCTTTTGTAGACTTAGAAAAGGCATTTGACAATGTAGATTGGGACATAATGTTTAGAATTTTAAAAGAAACGGGTATAGATTATAAGGATAGGAGAATAATTTTTAATTTATATAAACACCAAACTGCCTTAGTTAGAATTGAGGGGGAAGAAGAGGTAGCAAAAATAGGGAAGGGAGTTCGGCAGGGATGTACACTTTCACCGTTATTATTTAATCTATATATAGAAGATGCAATAAACAAAGTAAAAGAAGAGTATAGTGTAGGTGTGAATGTACAGGGAGAGAAAATATATATGCTGAGATTCGCCGACGATATAGCTATATTGGAAGAAAGCGAAAAGAATTTAGAAAGGGTATTGAATGGTATGCAGGCAGTATTGACTAGGGATTTTAACATGAAAATAAATATAGGTAAAACTAAAGTGATGAGGTGTGACAAAAAGGAATGCAGTAGAAAAATGAGGATCACAATAGGAGATAATAGAATCGAAGAAGTGTCAGATTTTTGTTATTTAGGCAGTAGAATCACAAAAGATAATCGAAGCAAGGTAGACATAAAGTGTAGGATAGCACAGGGTAGGAAGGCATTCGTAGAAAAAGAACAGATTTTAAGATCAAATATTGACTTCGGTATTAGAAAAAGATTACTGAAGGTATATGTTTGGAGTGTAGCACTGTACGGGTGTGAGGCGTGGACTATAGGAAAGGAAGAGAAGCGTAGATTAGAAGCACTTGAAATGTGGTGTTATAGGAGGATGATGAGGATTGGTTGGGAAGATAAAGTAACAAATGAAGCTGTACTAGAGTTAGTAGGGGAGAAGAGAAGTATTTGGAGAGTGTTACAGCGTAGGAGAGACAGATTAGTAGGGCATATTCTTAGGCATGGGGGGATTATGCAATTGATCTTAGAAGGTAGAGTGGAGGGAAAGAGAGGGGTAGGTAGGCCTAGATTGGAGTATGTGAGTCAGATAGTTGAAGACGTTGAGATGAATAGCTATAGGGAGATGAAGGGATTAGCTCAGGATAGATCGGCATGGCGTGCTGTTTCCAACCAATCTTTAGGATTGCGGACTCTTTAACTAACTAACTTGTGCTACTGACTGAAGATGGGGGCATAGCCTTCGAAATGCACATCCGGCTACTTAATGCTTTAATTTACAGTATTTGGGTGATATTCTTTACTATCATTTAACCTGTAGTGATAATTTTTACTATTGATATATTCTTCCAGAATAATTGAATTGATTGATTATTTCGTATGGATAAATCCAAAAATTGTATAATATCGCGTATCGTTGGGCTTAATTAAAAATTAATTTTGTAGCGATCGATTATTTTTATAATTATACTAATTTAAATGTATAGCTGAAATAAAACTTGGTTTACAGCTCATAGATGGTCGAATATATCATTTTTGAATTTTTGCTGTATCAATTTATTTACGTGCTTTTTTCAAATATATAAATTGAAATCCATTAAATTACGAATAGATTTTTCGTTAATTTTTTATTATATACAACGAAACTTACTTTCTTTGCAACAACTTTTCATTATTTTCCATTCTGTTATATCTTCTATCCAATATAAGAAACTATATACCTAGGTACATCTAATTTATTTCTTAAAATATAATTATCCAAATATCCAAAATTCATTTATCCATAATGAAATTCACAATCCATATCAACTTCTATATTACCGGGTATAATAATTTCTCCTGAAGACCATTCTAATTATGTTAGTCATCAATTATCATATCCCAATGTAAGTGAATTAAATAATCCTGATGATAGCAGACGATTGACTAATTGCTTTAATTTCACGTGTCCGATGGTCTGAAACCGACATGCGGCTTGACCGAGGGGCGGACAAGTGCAAAAATTCGTACATCTTAAGATGTTTCAACTTGAAAATATTTCCGATATTTTCTTGTATTTAAGGACATTTTTCATAATACCTTGTATTTACTGATACTTGCAGTTTTACTTTATATCTGCCAATATTTCTTATAATCACCGATATTTATTCCCATTTCCGATATTTTCAAATGGTTACTCGAATTTCCCATATTTAATTTGATGTAATTACGAATATTTCCCATATTTATTGGTATCTTCCTTATTTTACATCATTTTATGCATGATATTTGCTACTTGTCCACCCCTCGGACCTGACCACCGACCATTAAATTAATTTAATATCACTACTTAAGTAATCTATTCTCATTAACGTACCCTAATAAATTTAGCGGAAGTGTAATAAAGGATAATAATAACCCCAATCCTTCATATCGTCTATAACGGGCGCCGTTTACGTATAGCTATTTTCGACGAACACTTGCCGAAGACATGAAAAACTATTTGCTTGTGTGTAAGGATAATAAGGAGTCCTTGCGGGCGATATTAATGTTACAATATCAAAAGATGCGAAAGAACAGTTCATTTCACTTTTAGCGAAGGTTTTTTAAATTTTTGTCCTGTAGATTTAATGAAACGTCGAAACAAAAACAAAAATCTGCGATTAGAAAAATCTCTAAAAATGCCATGTTCGTAGAATAGTTAGAGTTAGGGTACAAGTGAACGTTCGAGCCGTTCGTTTGATTAACAAACTTCTTTGTATTTTGAATAATGCACATCGTTGGATGTGCGACTTGTTGTGGGTGCGTTGAGTTATTATTATCGACGTTGTTGTTGCCGCGAGAAATTGATATTGGTAGGATCGGAAGCCGTCTGTAGATGGCACTGACTGACACATAGCGTAATATAGCCCATCCATAACGGCGCTACTGAAGACATTATATATAGTCCATGAACTCTGGCGATATGCGAATGCTTTAACTTTGCTTTGTGCTTCGCCCACGCACGCAATACATCTCAAAAAAGGAATCGTGCCTGCGACTTCTTAAAATATAATAAGCGAGGACTATAGAAACTATAGACAGCACAGTTGGTCGAATTTTATGCATTAATTTTAAATTGATAGTTCAATTTGTACGTATCAAAATGCATTACGCATTTTACCAATCGGCACATACAAAAAACATGCGTGAGACTCTCGCGCGGTAGAAGTGAAACTTCTTAGCTCCTAGGAAAAGTTGATTTTATATATTTGTTAACGATTTTTTTTATTCGATATTCGATCACATATAGAACACACTAGCGGATTATTGAAAAATTGTTTATCAAATTCGCGATGAGCAGGTTGAAAGAATGTAAATTTTGTGTATGATGCACTAGTGGGTGCATTTCTATTAGTCGATGGCTCGCTCAGCTGTATCAGATTCATTTCGTTGATCTCTCACACCGCGTGTATCTTCACGTGCCTGAATCAGTGGCATTCAAATTCTCTATACCACTCACTGTATCCTCACTTAACGACGGTATCGATTCATCCAGAGTATTTGAGGTCGTTGGACGGTTATGTTGTCCACCGTGTTTCTTTAACGCCCTTTGCCTGGCTCGATACACTCTACTTCTTTCCAAGGTACTTGTTGGCACTTTTCTTGGCGGTTTATTCGCTTTCTTCCGTTTTCTAAAGGCTCGCACTCTGTCTGTACTGTCCATTTCACTTTTCACACAATGGAAATTGTTAGCTAAGCGATTCAGCTGAGCGAGCCATCGACAAATATAAATGCACCCACTAGTGCATCATACACAAAATTTACATTTTTTCCACCTGCTCATCGCAAATTTGATAAACAATTTTTCAACTTTTCCTAGGAGTTAAGAAGTTTCACTTCTACCGCGCGAGAGTCTCACGCATGTTTTTTTTATTTATGATACGGCTGTACAGTCATTTTCTTAAATTATACATGGCATTCTGAAATAGGTATATTATATATCGGCTAGTAAATTTCGGATCGGTACATTTTAATAATGTATATTATTAAGCCGTACCAAAGTAGGTATAATGTCTTTGTTTTAGGCCCGTTAAAAATGCAGTAAAGTATTCTTATCGCTGTTTAATTTGCATATCGGAAATTAAGTTTCAAATTTGCCGAACTTTTTCGGAAAAGAAATCGAATTCTTCGTAGATAAGCGGGAATATATTATATCGAGCTTTAAACTGAAAACGTTGCTGATATTCGTTCATCGAGCTCGACGAATTTTTGGTTACGTAATTTTATAGATCTTAAAGCCGTGAAATAACAACGGCCTGTAATTTCGCAACAAAAAGATTCACAAACATCGAATCGGCTCCAAGGCGAAATTTTAAAAACCCATTGGATCCATATTTTCTCATATTGGTCCCAATCGTAGTATTTTTTTTGGAAACACTTTTTCACGGATAAAATCATTACAACTTTACTACAAAATAAATTCGAATTTAAAGCTCGAGTAATATATTGCGCGATAAATTCGAATGTACCCCAAACTTAATTTCATTCGATTTGATTAAAATCGATTGGTTCACGTCGCCTCGCAGAAACTACCTACAAAATAAAGGCGATCGAATTACGTCCCTATAGAAAACAAGAAGTATCGCAATACGAACGAAGCAATTATTCCGAAATTAATTGATCTCCGTTGACATTCAGTACATTACTAAATCAAATATGGTTTATTGCCATGCAAATATTCCGTCACGATTCATTCATTTACAGCGAAAGAATAAAGAAAGCAATCTGATTTTCTTGAATAAATTTTGTGCAAGTTTATCTGTTCAAGAGTTTCCATGTTCAGTGTATGAATTCAGCGGTCGTAATTTATACCTGAAAGTATGAATGGATTTTATAAATTGCAACTATAATAAAATTTCAGGTTATTTTTCATTTTTACTTGTTGCTTTTTTATTATAGATTACAGTAAAGTTTAATCTAAACAAAAAAAAATCAAATAATCGCCATATAAAATTTCCATCCTTAACATATTCTTAATACTGCAAAACGAAACGAAAAATTTAAAAAAAAATCCTCAACTAGTATTTCATTTATGTGGGTTTTAGTATTCGCTTTGACTTGTATTTTATAATAATAAATAATAACTTTAATAGCATTAATAGATTTTAATAGCATTTTTTTTAAAAGAAGATTAATAAAGCGCTTTGTCGGAATTTAAAAAATATTTCTGGATGTCATTTCGCAAGGACGACATAGAATAAGTGTAACCAACAAACCAAAAAAAGTACAAAGTAACGAGAACTTCGTTATTATTATAAATGCTCGGATAGCGAGCAATTTCTGTTGACAATCAAAGACAATAATAACTTTTGTTGTAACGTTGCAGCACAAAATGTAGGTGAAATAAACTAACAGGTGCACGGGTTTCTTATTTATTGACTCATTAGTATTGTCTACGATTGTACACTCGCATAAGAACGAAAATTGAATAAAATGAACGTACTTTGTTCCAAACAGAAGTGAGAATACTTTAGGTGAGCTTTTATAAGTTAAGAATAAAAAAAGAACGTCATGAAAGAACCTTTTTATGATAATATTAGGTATTTCCAAATTTGAAATATCTGTTAATTCATATAATTGTTTTCAAAAATACCTACACAATTATTATTCGTTTTTCTTCTTCTAAAGAATTAAAAGTATAATTCATTTTTTTTTTCGACAATTGTTTGCTATGATTTTCTTCTTTGCGTTATTTAATATATATTTTAATACTAAATGTATTGTTTATTCTAATTGTAGCAATTATATGCGTAATTTATATGAAAGAAGTATGTTATATGAAATGAGTACAGTTCAAAATCTGTTAAAACTAGCTTTAGTTTATAAATACGATCGATTTATGTACAGCAAAAGTTACGCGATGTTACTTATTACCTAGAAAAATGAAAAAGAATTCCCTTTTACTACTAGATCTTACCAATATTCGGCTTCATCTTGAAAGAAACGTACGTATAAGAGTTCATCCTAGCGAAAGAGTTTTGATTAAAATTACAGGACGAAATGCAATGCGACTGTAATTAAAGTTACTTCGTTTTTACGCTTTTTCTAAGGAAACACATTTAGTATGCAATATTTAATTAAGCCAACAGAAAGCAGAATGGTCCCCAGACTACATTTTAATAAAACATTTTTATGGGAATGTTTGTGGCACGACTAAACTAAAAACAAACCTTTTTTTTTTTTACAAAACGTTGAATTAAAATTACCTGGAGATTATTTTCTTTCGTGTAATTGCATACAAAAAAAATCCACTTTTTTGTCGGGATTAATAGTTTGAATTGACATTTATATTCCTAGTTACTTTATATTCGTTGATATTTTAATGTTACGTAAAAAATTGTTGTCCTGCATTTGCTAAGATATGTTTTGGGTCCTTCTGTTAGGATTATAAAATTAATACCGTGTGTATTATTCACACGCCTTCAAATCTCTTTACGACATAAAATTAAACAAATTTACCATTTCGTTAAACTGCCTCATGGGCTCGGAAGATTTTGATTTTTTTTAAAATCCTACCTTCGAAATTTATAGAACCTGATAAAGTAGCCCTTGTTGAAATTAATTCTTTTTTCAGTACCGATTTTTATATCAAATCACTTGATCCATCGAAGTTTTCAAAATTGTCATTTATTGCTAGATCACTTCAATTGCATTAATATATTAGTTATTACTATATACTCGTTTTTTTTTAAATTTTACTATCTTGTATTTTCGCCATTCGAGATAACATTTTTTTTTTCGAAATTTAATTAAATGCTCATTTTATTTTCGCTCATCCATCATCGTGCTATTTATAATAAGAAACTGCAACGTGCTCGAATTTATTACATGTTCTATAGACTTTAAAATCTGGTAATCTTCAGGGTTATCTAAGCCCTTGTTTTGGGGAATTTTGACAATACAAAAACATGTGACATGAAGATATGTTGATGCGCGATGTTGCTGCAAAAGCTACTATATAATTATGCGCAAAAATGCGCAATTTAATTTAAAAAAACCTTTGTCTGATTTTTTATGATTTTTTGTTGGATTATTAAAGAAATATTGAAATATGTCTTTTTTTGACAGATTCCTACATTAAAATGCATTAATTTTTTTAGACCGTACATGATCTTGTGCCTACTGCCCCAATTCCATTCGTATGTTTCCTCTGTTACATTTTGTACGGTGTTTAGCATTAAAGAAGTCGTAAAGGCAAGACAACCAAAAGTTGGTCTTAAATGTTGAGTCTAAAATGTGCTAGATCGCTTCTGCAAATGGCATGACATTCTTGCCAAGTGTCTTACATGAAATTAGAAACGATTACACCGTTTATATGTTGGGCAAATGAACTCAAATTAAAAAAATTCAAGTATAATTTTTGAGATCGGCAAATATGTTGATTTTCATTAATAATTTTTAGTCGCACTTCATCTTACGAGTTCTCGTTTGTTTGTTTATGGAAAAATTCTTCTTCTCTAATTTCATTAGATATTTTATTTAAACAGTCGTATATTATATTTAATTTTAATTTCCGCGTTTCCTTTTGTTAATGTCTTCGCATTTTTCGTCTATACTAACCGCTTGAATATATAATATAATAAGATGCCCGCGTATATCTTCAGCCATCCGAAATATGCTAGAATTTAATTAATCTTCTCGCACCCAAAAGTTTTAATTTTTATTGGTATATGTACTTTTTTACACCATTTTTTTTGCGGCACTATAAGCCATTCTTTTACACAACCAAAACCCACTTCATATTCATATTCATAAAATTCACTTTGCATTAATAAAAAAAAAAACATACAAAAAAATTAATATCCTATGAATAATCATAATATACAAGTGATAATGTACTGCATAATTTCCGGGTCATTTTTCATCACGTTGAACGAAATATCCGGTTTTATTTTGTCATAATATATGTACCCGAATCGGTTAACTAAAAGAAAAAAATCAGCCCCTAAATATTTATGAAGTTTTACCGTGCGTTATTCAGAATTATTACCAAGTCATGCTATGATACAAAAATATGTGTACAAATTATTTTCTTTAATCAATTTTATGTCTTTAAATAAATATGTCTTTTCCGTATATAAAAATCATTATTATAAGAAATGTTCTTAATACAACACCTAACTTATAATATAACGAAATGGTAAAATTTTAACTCCTTCGAAGAAAAATCCAAAATATTCAACAATCATTTTTTAACATATATGCCAATAATTATAGTTTATTGTGTGTGTTCTTTATACATAAAGTGTGATTTCCTGCTGCGTCAATTTTACTCTAAATCTCATTCTATGACAGTCTTTGATATAGGGTGAATAAGCTAATCTAACAGCATTTACTAAACATACCCTAAACGTGATATATCACGGCTCGAAGGCGAGTCTTTTTCTCTGCAATACAACAACCCCTCAACATAACAATTGATGTATTATTAATAATTCTTGTCTCCCTTTTTTTTCAGGTGAGTCCACCGTTTTTTTTTTTATGTCTATCAATCACGGCGAATTAGTCATGAACCAATCGGTAAGTTATTACTTATAACCCCTAGGAAGATATTTCCACAAGATTAGCGTGAAAAATGATCTTACCGTTAATATTTTATGATCGTGTCATTTTGAAGAGTGCTTCGGTTTTATAGAGGCAAAGAACTTTTCATGAAATTATTTTCGAATGCTAATGTTTCGGAAATAGATGCGTTTATTTAATTTTAGTTCGGAAATAATTGTTTTTTTTTTTTTGTACGAGCCATTTGCATAAAAAATGGTGTTTTTTGATTAATGATTTTGATTATGTATTTTCAATTTAATTTTTAACGAGTTAATCTGATTAGTTAAAGAGTCCGCAATCCTAAAGATTGGTTGGAAACAGCACGCCATGCCGATCTATCCTGAGCTAATCCCTTCATCTCCCTATAGCTATTCATCTCAACGTCTTCAACTATCTGACTCACATACTCCAATCTAGGCCTACCTACCCCTCTCTTTCCCTCCACTCTACCTTCTATGATCAATTGCATAATCCCCCCCATGCCTAAGGATATGCCCTACTAATCTGTCTCTCCTACGCTGTAACACTCTCCAAATACTTCTCTTCTCCCCTACTAACTCTAGTACATCTTCATTTGTTACTTTATCTTCCCAACCAATCCTCATCATCCTCCTATAACACCACATTTCGAATGCTTGTAATCTACGCTTCTCTTCCTTTCCTACAGTCCACGCCTCACACCAGTACAATGCTACACTCCAAACATATACCTTCAGTAATCTTTTTCTAATACCCAAGTCAATATTTGATTTTAAAATCTGTTCCTTTTCTACGAATGCCTTCCTACCCTGTGCTATCCTACACTTTATATCTACCTTGCTTCGATTATCTTTTGTGATTCTACTGCCTAAATAACAAAAATCTGACACTTCTTCGATTCTATTATCTCCTATTGTGATCCTCATTTTTCTACTGCATTCCTTTTTGTCACACCTCATCACTTTAGTTTTACCTATATTTATTTTCATGTTAAAATCCCTAGTCAATACTGCCTGCATACCATTCAATACCCTTTCTAAATTCTTTTCGCTTTCTTCCAATATAGCTATATCGTCGGCGAATCTCAACATATATATTTTCTCTCCCTGTACATTCACACCTACACTATACTCTTCTTTTACTTTGTTTATTGCATCTTCTATATATAGATTAAATAATAACGGTGAAAGTGTACATCCCTGCCGAACTCCCTTCCCTATTTTTGCTACCTCTTCTTCCCCCTCAATTCTAACTAAGGCAGTTTGGTGTTTATATAAATTAAAAATTATTCTCTTATCCTTATAATCTATATCCGTTTCTTTTAAAATTCTAAACATTATGTTCCAATCTACATTATCAAATGCCTTTTCTAAATCTACAAAAGCTATGCAAGTTACCTTTCCTACCCTCATTCTTTTTTCTACTACCGTTCTTAGTGCTAAAATCGCCTCCCTCGTCCCTCTGTTTTTCCTAAAACCAAACTGATCTTCTCCTAGCCTTTCCTCTACTTTATTTTCTAATCTCCTATAAATAATCTTTAACAGTATCTTCGATGCATGTGATAGTAGACTAATGGTCCTATAGTTCTCACACAAATTAGCTCCTATTTTCTTCGGCATTGTTACTATTCTACTACGCTGAAAATCCCGTGGTACTTCTCCCTTCTCATATATTTTACAAACTAACCTGTATAATCGCTCCTGCATTTTTTCCCCTGCGTGTTTTATTAATTCGGCTGGTATCATATCAATCCCCGCTGCTTTGTTATTCTGTAAACCATTTAATGCTCTATGAAACGCTGACCTAAGTATGCTAGGACCTAAGTCATCCTCATCTATCTGTTCCACACTTTCTAGCTCCTCCATGTCCTGCCTACCTTTACATAAATCTTCAAGATACTCCTTCCATCTTCTAGCTTTTTCCTTATTTTCTGTGAGTTCCTTACCCTGCTTATCACATATAATGTTACCCTTTGGTTTTACTTTAGAAAAATGTGACTTAATTTTCCTGTAGCCCAAATCTACTTTACCTCTTCTCATATCCTCCTCAATATCCTCACAATTTCCTTTTATCCACTCTTCTTTCGCTAGCTTGCATTTCCTATTAATTAAGTTCCTTAGTTCCTTATATTTTTTCTGTCCTGCTTCTGTGTTTCCAATTTTAATTTTCCTTCTTGCTTCTATCATTTCAACTATTTCTTCCGTGATTCATTCCCTCCTACCTGCCCTTTTCTTTGTGCCTAATACTTCATTTGCTGCTGTAGTTAACCCATTTCTGATTTCCCTCCATTCGCAATCTATGTCGTTCCTAGATGTTCCATTAGCCATGATTTCTACTTTCTGCTTGTACTTTTCACATACATCAGCTAATTTTAACCTATCGACATCTACTCTGACCTGTTTAGACTTCTGTAATTTCTTGAATTTGACCTCTGAGTCCAGGACTACTAAATTATGGTCACTATCAATATCTGCTCCAGGGTAACTCTTACAATTCTTAATCTGGTTCCTAAACCTCTCTTTAACCAGTATGTAATCTATCTGATACCTCCCTATATCTCCTGGCATTTTCCACGTTAATCTGATACTGATATAATTTGCATTTTGCATATATTTTGAAAAGAAATATTATTTTGTTTTATCAAACTCTCTACGTTTGATTATTCATGAATTGTACGCTGTTAAAAAAAAATATGCAAGCAGCAAAAGTGTTATTATAGAATTTTAAACGAATTTGTTTGCGTTCCATTTTCACATACATCTGGTTTGTGCTCGGTGATATAATATAAAAATTCCATTCATACGAAAGTATCTCCACTGCAGCCATTGTATCATGACTACATACTGCGCAATTTTCAATTTTCCTTTGGCAAAGAATCAACACAATTCCATCCTGATGTACTAATCGAATGCATTGGGAAATATCCACTACACGTATATTTCTACAGACAATATCATACTATCGCCATCACAACGTATTATAGCACAGCAAACACAATTTCGCCGGGAAAATTACATATTTGCAACTTAACATCTTTTCCGAAAGATACGAAATATACAATTGAGTTTTCGTATAGTTATAGTGTCTTGTACAGAAATCGTGAAAAGCAAAGTCTAATTTCGACCAGAATAAATGGCACGATAATTAATAAAGGAACCGGAAATAAAGGACCAACTTTCGAATCGATGGGATGGCAGTTTTCTTATTTAGGAAGTTGGTGGGGATTTCAGAATCTAGGGCAAAAGTGAACACAAACGGTTTTTTTTTTTTTGCAACGAAAGTATCTATGTGGCGATAGGTAACTAAAGCGTAACTGGACCCAGGAAGACGTCCCGGACTATTCCCGGATTACGCTCTGCCGGAAATATAGGTCGTATCAAAGAACAGATAAACAAATGTACACGCAGATGTCTGTCTTGATTTTATCTCAGCTAATATTAAATAAATTTTTATAGTAGTCATTTTTTGTTTCGATTTTATATTATTTATATTATACTAGATACTATTTAGTGTTTTGTAAAAAAAAACTACTATGAAATACATTAATAAATTGGCTGTTTTTATTTTAAACACGCTTGAGTTGACAAGATTTAATTAAATTTCTCGAAAATTGCAAAATATTTATTATTCAAATTGAATAGCGATCGGAGTAAATGTTAATATAACTGTTGTAAAGTTGTAAAAAAAACAGCAGTTATATTAACAAAGTAATTACTTACTCCCATCCCTATAAAATTATTATTTCGCCTTTTTTTTTGTAAATTTTGCCATTGTATTTTAAAACAAAACATTTGTATAGATTTATAATCTCAACCCCCAAACTTTACAGTTGTATAGATTTATTAATGCATTTTTGAAGGGACACTTCTATAGGCGCGGTAGGGCAAATTGGCCTGAACGTCACGAAAAGTGAAACACGCTACGCGCATGCGCCGCGTGTTCCTTGTGTATACGTAGCATAAGGCAACCAGTAGACGCTTGCGTATTTTATTATATATTACACAAACACAGCTTAATCTTTTAGCTAACAATTTAACTAACAATTGTGTGAAAAGTGAAATGGAGAAAAAGATAAGTACAGACAGAGTGCGAGCCTTTAGAGAACGAAAGAAAGCGAATAAACCGCCAAGAAAAGTGCCAACAAGTACCTTGGAAAGAAGTAGAGAGTATCGAGCCAGGCAAAGGGCGTTAAAGAAACACGGTGGACAACATAACCTTCCAACGGCCTCAAATACTCTGGATGAATCGATACCGTCGTTAACTGAGGATACAGTGAGTGGTATAGAGAATTTGAATGCCACTGATTCAGGCACGTGAAGATATACGCGGTGTGAGAGATCAACGAAATGAATCTGATACAGATGAGCGAACCATCGACAAATAGAAATGCACCCACTAGTGCATCATACACAATATGTTCCATATGTGATCGAACATGGTTTAAGAACGATGTGGAACCTATTGATCTTAAGCACGAGCAACTTTTACAAACTGCGTTTCCAGTCATTATCATTGAAGATGTGATAGCGTGCAATTAATGCCGAAATGCTCTCACTCGGAATACCAGTCCAATGTTATCGAAGTCAAATAGTTTTGTCTACCCAGAATTACCTGGTCATCTACCAAAATTAATGTTCCAATATGTGTGAATACGATGGTGGATCATTTGCCAAGAGACATTGATGATGATCATTGTATTAATGTCCACATAAAAAGAAGCAAAATACACAGATCGAGTTATTTAATTGGTTTGGTGAGAAGAAGAACTATAAAAATATGGCTACAATATTTAATCCAAACTCCTCTTTATAGACTGTATGACATTACAGTTAATAATGCTTTCTTTGATGATCAGAGTGTCAATCAAAATCAATCAAAATTAAAATCAAAATCAAATCGTTAACAAATGGAAAAATAAGCAGTGCATAAAATCAACTTTTCCTAGGAGCTAAGAAGTTTCACTTCTACCGCGCGAGAGTCTCACGCATATATTTTTTCTATTGATTTGGTGACAAAATCAATCGTTTTTCGGTATGTACTCAAAAAAATTATAATTTTTTATGAATGGGCTTGAATTCCAACTAGAGCAGAATGCGTATCAATTATTTGTTATAGTCAATCAATAAATATAAGTTTTACTGTTTCTTTTATTCTTTCATGAGATCGTATTAAATGTTCTGAAATATATAAATGTATGCAAACGCAGAGATAAAAAATTGATCATACTGTATCCTACAATTTCGATTCGAACTTGTGTGCAGAAGCACGTTGGCACCAGGTAGAGAATATAGGGAATTTTCCTCAAATCCCTAGATTCAATGAATATTATTATCGGTTATCTATGTAGATTTCTGTAAATATGTACCCATATACACTTATATAGATACAGGCAGGATTTTACGAAATATTTTGCAAAGTGGCCAAAATGTGTCAAAATACATACGAGGAACTTTTTATCCCTTTATTGCAGAAACAATATTAATCAGTAAAAATTATGCTCTTCTAATTATATAACTCTACGAGTTGGAGCGTGGAATGTTCGCAGTATGAATATGATAGGAAAGTTAGAGAATTTGAAATTAGAAATGGAGAGACTTAAACTGGATATTGTAGGGATTAGTGAAGTTAGGGGGAAAGATCAAGTAGATACGTGGTCAGGAGAATATAGATTAATAACCACAGCATCAGATAATGGGCATACCGGTGTAGGTTTTATAATGAATAGAAAGTTGGGAGGTAGAGTAAAGAGTTATTGCCAAGTTAGTGATAGAATTATAACTATTAGATTAGACACGAAGCCAACGGACACAGTTATAGTGCAAGTATATATGCCAACTTCAAGTCACGATGATGAGGAGGTAGAATCCATTTATGAGGAGATTGAATCTAGGTTAGCAAACGTTAAAGGACAGGATAATCTAATTGTAACCGGAGATTGGAATGCCGTAGTAGGTAAGGGAAAGGAAGTTTCAATAGTAGGAGAATATGGAATAGGAACACGTAATGATAGAGGGGATAGATTGGTAGAGTTTTGTATTAGGAATAAGCTAGTGGTAGCAAACACGCTTTTTCAGAATCACAAGCGCAGGATATATACGTGGAAAATGCCAGGAGATATAAGGAGGTATCAGATAGATTACATACTGGTTAAAGAGAGGTTTAGGAACCAGATTAAGAATTGTAAGAGTTACCCTGGAGCAGATATTGATATTGACCATAATTTAGTAGTCCTGGACTCAGAGGTCAAATTCAAGAAATTGCATAAGTCTAAACAGGTCAGAGTAGATGTCGATAGGTTAAAATTAGCTGATGTATGTGAAAAGTACAAGCAGAAAGTAGAAATCATGGCTAATGGAACATCTAGGAACGACATAGATTGCGAATGGAGGGAAATCAGAAATGGGTTAACTACAGCAGCAAATGAAGTATTAGGCACAAAGAAAAGGGCAGGTAGGAGGGAATGGATCACGGAAGAAATAGTTGAAATGATAGAAGCAAGAAGGAAAATTAAAATTGGAAACACAGAAGCAGGACAGAAAAAATGCAGGAGCGATTATACAGGTTAGTTTGTAAAATATATGAGAAGGGAGAAGTACCACAGGATTTTCAGCGTAGTAGAATAGTAACAATGCCGAAGAAAATAGGAGCTAATTTGTGTGAGAACTATAGGACCATTAGTCTACTATCACATGCATCGAAGATATTGCTAAAGATTATTTATAGGAGATTAGAAAATAAAGTAGAGGAAAGGCTAGGAGAAGATCAGTTTGGTTTTAGGAAAAACAGAGGGACGAGGGAGGCGATTTTAGCACTAAGAACAGTAGTAGAAAAAGAATGAGGGTAGGAAAGGTAACTTGCATAGCTTTTGTAGATTTAGAAAAGGCATTTGATAATGTAGATTGGGACATAATGTTTAGAATTTTAAAAGAAACGGGTATAGATTATAAGGATAGGAGAATAATTTTTAATTTATATAAACACCAAACTGCCTTAGTTAGAATTGAGGGGGAAGAAGAGGTAGCAAAAATAGGGAAGGGAATTCGGCAGGGATGTACACTTTCACCGTTATTATTTAATCTATATATAGAAGATGCAATAAACAAAGTAAAAGAAGAGTATAGTGTAGGTGTGAATGTACAGGGAGAGAAAATATATATGTTGAGATTCGCCGACGATATAGCTATATTGGAAGAAAGCGAAAAGAATTTAGAAAGGGTATTGAATGGTATGCAGGCAGTATTGACTAGGGATTTTAACATGAAAATAAATATAGGTAAAACTAAAGTGATGAGGTGTGACAAAAAGGAATGCAGTAGAAAAATGAGGATCACAATAGGAGATAATAGAATCGAAGAAGTGTCAGATTTTTGTTATTTAGGTAGTAGAATCACAAAAGATAATCGAAGCAAGGTAGATATAAAGTGTAGGATATCACAGGGTAGGAAGGCATTCGTAGAAAAGGAACAGATTTTAAGATCAAATATTGACTTGGGTATTAGAAAAAGATTAGTTAGTTAAAGAGTCCGCAATCCTAAAGATTGGTTGGAAACAGCACGCCATGCCGATCTATCCCGAGCTAATCCCTTCATCTCCCTATAGCTATCCATCTCAACGTCTTCAACTATCTGACTCACATACTCCAATCTAGGCCTACCTACCCCTCTCTTTCCCTCCACTCTACCTTCTATGATCAATTGCATAATCCCCCCATGCCTAAGAATATGCCCTACTAATCTGTCTCTCCTACGCTGTAACACTCTCCAAATACTTCTCTTCTCCCCTACTAACTCTAGTACAGCTTCATTTGTTACTTTATCTTCCCAACCAATCCTCATCATCCTCCTATAACACCACATTTCAAGTGCTTCTAATCTACGCTTCTCTTCCTTTCCTATAGTCCACGCCTCACACCCGTACAGTGCTACACTCCAAACATATACCTTCAGTAATCTTTTTCTAATACCCAAGTCAATATTTGATCTTAAAATCTGTTCTTTTTCTACGAATGCCTTCCTACCCTGTGCTATCCTACACTTTATATCTACCTTGCTTCGATTATCTTTTGTGATTCTACTGCCTAAATAACAAAAATCTGACACTTCTTCGATTCTATTATCTCCTATTGTGATCCTCATTTTTCTACTGCATTCCTTTTTGTCACACCTCATCACTTTAGTTTTACCTATATTTATTTTCATGTAAAATCCCTAGTCAATACTGCCTGCATACCATTCAATACCCTTTCTAAATTCTTTTCGCTTTCTTCCAATATAGCTATATCGTCGGCGAATCTCAGCATATATATTTTCTCTCCCTGTAGATTCACACCTACACTATACTCTTCTTTTACTTTGTTTATTGCATCTTCTATATATAGATTAAATAATAACGGTGAAAGTGTACATCCCTGCCGAACTCCCTTCCCTATTTTTGCTACCTCTTCTTCCCCCTCAATTCTAACTAAGGCAGTTTGGTGTTTATATAAATTAAAAATTATTCTCCTATCCTTATAATCTATACCCGTTTCTTTTAAAATTCTAAACATTATGTCCCAATCTACATTGTCAAATGCCTTTTCTAAGTCTACAAAAGCTATGCAAGTTACCTTTCCTACCCTCTTTCTTTTTTCTACTACCGTTCTTAGTGCTAGAATCGCCTCTCTCGTCCCTCTGTTTTTCCTAAAACCAAACTGATCTTCTCCTAGCCTTTCCTCTACTTTATTTTCTAATCTCCTATAAATAATCTTTAACAATATCTTCGATGCATGTGATAGTAGGCTAATGGTCCTATAGTTCTCACACAAATTAACTCCTATTTTCTTCGGCATTGTTACTATTCTACTACGCTGAAAATCCTGTGGTACTTCTCCCTTCTCATATATTTTACAAACTAACCTGTATAATCGCTCCTGCATTTTTTCCCCTGCGTGTTTTATTAATTCGGCTGGTATCATATCAATCCCCGCTGCTTTGTTATTCCGTAAATCATTTAATGCTCTATGAAACTCTGACCTAAGTATGCTAGGACCTAAGTCATCCTCATCTATCTGTTCCACATTTTCTAGCTCCTCCATGTCCTGCCTACCTTTATATAAATCTTCAAGATACTCCTTCCATCTTCTAGCTTTTTCCTTATTTTCTGTGAGTTCCTTAACCTGCTTATCACATATAATGTTACCCTTTGGTTTTACTTTAGAAAAATGTGACTTAATTTTCCTGTAGCCCAAATCTACTTTACCTCTTCTCATATCCTCCTCAATATCCTCACAATTTCCTTTTATCCACTCTTCTTTCGCTAGCTTGCATTTCCTATTAATTAAGTTCCTTAGTTCCTTATATTTTTTCTGTCCTGCTTCTGTGTTTCCAATTTTAATTTTCCTTCTTGCTTCTATCATTTCAACTATTTCTTCCGTGATTCATTCCCTCCTACCTGCCCTTTTCTTTGTGCCTAATACTTCATTTGCTGCTGTAGTTAACCCATTTCTGATTTCCCTCCATTCGCAATCTATGTCGTTCCTAGATGTTCCATTAGCCATGATTTCTACTTTCTGCTTGTACTTTTCACATACATCAGCTAATTTTAACCTATCGACATCTACTCTGACCTGTTTAGACTTCTGTAATTTCTTGAATTTGACCTCTGAGTCCAGGACTACTAAATTATGGTCACTATCAATATCTGCTCCAGGGTAACTCTTACAATTCTTAATCTGGTTCCTAAACCTCTCTTTAACCAGTATGTAATCTATCTGATACCTCCCTATATCTCCTGGCATTTTCCACGTTAATCTGATACTGATATAATTTGCATTTTGCATATATTTTGAAAAGAAATATTATTTTGTTTTATCAAACTCTCTACGTTTGATTATTCATGAATTGTACGCTGTTAAAAAAAAATATGCAAGCAGCAAAAGTGTTATTATAGAATTTTAAACGAATTTGTTTGCGTTCCATTTTCACATACATCTGGTTTGTGCTCGGTGATATAATATAAAAATTCCATTCATACGAAAGTATCTCCACTGCAGCCATTGTATCATGACTACATACTGCGCAATTTTCAATTTTCCTTTGGCAAAGAATCAACACAATTCCATCCTGATGTACTAATCGAATGCATTGGGAAATATCCACTACACGTATATTTCTACAGACAATATCATACTATCGCCATCACAACGTATTATAGCACAGCAAACACAATTTCGCCGGGAAAATTACATATTTGCAACTTAACATCTTTTCCGAAAGATACGAAATATACAATTGAGTTTTCGTATAGTTATAGTGTCTTGTACAGAAATCGTGAAAAGCAAAGTCTAATTTCGACCAGAATAAATGGCACGATAATTAATAAAGGAACCGGAAATAAAGGACCAACTTTCGAATCGATGGGATGGCAGTTTTCTTATTTAGGAAGTTGGTGGGGATTTCAGAATCTAGGGCAAAAGTGAACACAAACGGTTTTTTTTTTTTTTGCAACGAAAGTATCTATGTGGCGATAGGTAACTAAAGCGTAACTGGACCCAGGAAGACGTCCCGGACTATTCCCGGATTACGCTCTGCCGGAAATATAGGTCGTATCAAAGAACAGATAAACAAATGTACACGCAGATGTCTGTCTTGATTTTATCTCAGCTAATATTAAATAAATTTTTATAGTAGTCATTTTTTGTTTCGATTTTATATTATTTATATTATACTAGATACTATTTAGTGTTTTGTAAAAAAAAACTACTATGAAATACATTAATAAATTGGCTGTTTTTATTTTAAACACGCTTGAGTTGACAAGATTTAATTAAATTTCTCGAAAATTGCAAAATATTTATTATTCAAATTGAATAGCGATCGGAGTAAATGTTAATATAACTGTTGTAAAGTTGTAAAAAAAACAGCAGTTATATTAACAAAGTAATTACTTACTCCCATCCCTATAAAATTATTATTTCGCCTTTTTTTTTGTAAATTTTGCCATTGTATTTTAAAACAAAACATTTGTATAGATTTATAATCTCAACCCCCAAACTTTACAGTTGTATAGATTTATTAATGCATTTTTGAAGGGACACTTCTATAGGCGCGGTAGGGCAAATTGGCCTGAACGTCACGAAAAGTGAAACACGCTACGCGCATGCGCCGCGTGTTCCTTGTGTATACGTAGCATAAGGCAACCAGTAGACGCTTGCGTATTTTATTATATATTACACAAACACAGCTTAATCTTTTAGCTAACAATTTAACTAACAATTGTGTGAAAAGTGAAATGGAGAAAAAGATAAGTACAGACAGAGTGCGAGCCTTTAGAGAACGAAAGAAAGCGAATAAACCGCCAAGAAAAGTGCCAACAAGTACCTTGGAAAGAAGTAGAGAGTATCGAGCCAGGCAAAGGGCGTTAAAGAAACACGGTGGACAACATAACCTTCCAACGGCCTCAAATACTCTGGATGAATCGATACCGTCGTTAACTGAGGATACAGTGAGTGGTATAGAGAATTTGAATGCCACTGATTCAGGCACGTGAAGATATACGCGGTGTGAGAGATCAACGAAATGAATCTGATACAGATGAGCGAACCATCGACAAATAGAAATGCACCCACTAGTGCATCATACACAATATGTTCCATATGTGATCGAACATGGTTTAAGAACGATGTGGAACCTATTGATCTTAAGCACGAGCAACTTTTACAAACTGCGTTTCCAGTCATTATCATTGAAGATGTGATAGCGTGCAATTAATGCCGAAATGCTCTCACTCGGAATACCATTCCAATGTTATCGAAGTCAAATAGTTTTGTCTACCCAGAATTACCTGGTCATCTACCAAAATTAATGTTCCAATATGTGTGAATACGATGGTGGATCATTTGCCAAGAGACATTGATGATGATCATTGTATTAATGTCCACATAAAAAGAAGCAAAATACACAGATCGAGTTATTTAATTGGTTTGGTGAGAAGAAGAACTATAAAAATATGGCTACAATATTTAATCCAAACTCCTCTTTATAGACTGTATGACATTACAGTTAATAATGCTTTCTTTGATGATCAGAGTGTCAATCAAAATCAATCAAAATTAAAATCAAAATCAAATCGTTAACAAATGGAAAAATAAGCAGTGCATAAAATCAACTTTTCCTAGGAGCTAAGAAGTTTCACTTCTACCGCGCGAGAGTCTCACGCATATATTTTTTCTATTGATTTGGTGACAAAATCAATCGTTTTTCGGTATGTACTCAAAAAAATTATAATTTTTTATGAATGGGCTTGAATTCCAACTAGAGCAGAATGCGTATCAATTATTTGTTATAGTCAATCAATAAATATAAGTTTTACTGTTTCTTTTATTCTTTCATGAGATCGTATTAAATGTTCTGAAATATATAAATGTATGCAAACGCAGAGATAAAAAATTGATCATACTGTATCCTACAATTTCGATTCGAACTTGTGTGCAGAAGCACGTTGGCACCAGGTAGAGAATATAGGGAATTTTCCTCAAATCCCTAGATTCAATGAATATTATTATCGGTTATCTATGTAGATTTCTGTAAATATGTACCCATATACACTTATATAGATACAGGCAGGATTTTACGAAATATTTTGCAAAGTGGCCAAAATGTGTCAAAATACATACGAGGAACTTTTTATCCCTTTATTGCAGAAACAATATTAATCAGTAAAAATTATGCTCTTCTAATTATATAACTCTACGAGTTGGAGCGTGGAATGTTCGCAGTATGAATATGATAGGAAAGTTAGAGAATTTGAAACTAGAAATGGAGAGACTTAAACTGGATATTGTAGGGATTAGTGAAGTTAGGGGGAAAGATCAAGTAGATACGTGGTCAGGAGAATATAGATTAATAACCACAGCATCAGATAATGGGCATACCGGTGTAGGTTTTATAATGAATAGAAAGTTGGGAGGTAGAGTAAAGAGTTATTGCCAAGTTAGTGATAGAATTATAACTATTAGATTAGACACGAAGCCAACGGACACAGTTATAGTGCAAGTATATATGCCAACTTCAAGTCACGATGATGAGGAGGTAGAATCCATTTATGAGGAGATTGAATCTAGGTTAGCAAACGTTAAAGGACAGGATAATCTAATTGTAACCGGAGATTGGAATGCCGTAGTAGGTAAGGGAAAGGAAGTTTCAATAGTAGGAGAATATGGAATAGGAACACGTAATGATAGAGGGGATAGATTGGTAGAGTTTTGTATTAGGAATAAGCTAGTGGTAGCAAACACGCTTTTTCAGAATCACAAGCGCAGGATATATACGTGGAAAATGCCAGGAGATATAAGGAGGTATCAGATAGATTACATACTGGTTAAAGAGAGGTTTAGGAACCAGATTAAGAATTGTAAGAGTTACCCTGGAGCAGATATTGATATTGACCATAATTTAGTAGTCCTGGACTCAGAGGTCAAATTCAAGAAATTGCATAAGTCTAAACAGGTCAGAGTAGATGTCGATAGGTTAAAATTAGCTGATGTATGTGAAAAGTACAAGCAGAAAGTAGAAATCATGGCTAATGGAACATCTAGGAACGACATAGATTGCGAATGGAGGGAAATCAGAAATGGGTTAACTACAGCAGCAAATGAAGTATTAGGCACAAAGAAAAGGGCAGGTAGGAGGGAATGGATCACGGAAGAAATAGTTGAAATGATAGAAGCAAGAAGGAAAATTAAAATTGGAAACACAGAAGCAGGACAGAAAAAATGCAGGAGCGATTATACAGGTTAGTTTGTAAAATATATGAGAAGGGAGAAGTACCACAGGATTTTCAGCGTAGTAGAATAGTAACAATGCCGAAGAAAATAGGAGCTAATTTGTGTGAGAACTATAGGACCATTAGTCTACTATCACATGCATCGAAGATATTGCTAAAGATTATTTATAGGAGATTAGAAAATAAAGTAGAGGAAAGGCTAGGAGAAGATCAGTTTGGTTTTAGGAAAAACAGAGGGACGAGGGAGGCGATTTTAGCACTAAGAACAGTAGTAGAAAAAGAATGAGGGTAGGAAAGGTAACTTGCATAGCTTTTGTAGATTTAGAAAAGGCATTTGATAATGTAGATTGGGACATAATGTTTAGAATTTTAAAAGAAACGGGTATAGATTATAAGGATAGGAGAATAATTTTTAATTTATATAAACACCAAACTGCCTTAGTTAGAATTGAGGGGGAAGAAGAGGTAGCAAAAATAGGGAAGGGAATTCGGCAGGGATGTACACTTTCACCGTTATTATTTAATCTATATATAGAAGATGCAATAAACAAAGTAAAAGAAGAGTATAGTGTAGGTGTGAATGTACAGGGAGAGAAAATATATATGTTGAGATTCGCCGACGATATAGCTATATTGGAAGAAAGCGAAAAGAATTTAGAAAGGGTATTGAATGGTATGCAGGCAGTATTGACTAGGGATTTTAACATGAAAATAAATATAGGTAAAACTAAAGTGATGAGGTGTGACAAAAAGGAATGCAGTAGAAAAATGAGGATCACAATAGGAGATAATAGAATCGAAGAAGTGTCAGATTTTTGTTATTTAGGCAGTAGAATCACAAAAGATAATCGAAGCAAGGTAGATATAAAGTGTAGGATATCACAGGGTAGGAAGGCATTCGTAGAAAAGGAACAGATTTTAAGATCAAATATTGACTTGGGTATTAGAAAAAGATTAGTTAGTTAAAGAGTCCGCAATCCTAAAGATTGGTTGGAAACAGCACGCCATGCCGATCTATCCCGAGCTAATCCCTTCATCTCCCTATAGCTATCCATCTCAACGTCTTCAACTATCTGACTCACATACTCCAATCTAGGCCTACCTACCCCTCTCTTTCCCTCCACTCTACCTTCTATGATCAATTGCATAATCCCCCCATGCCTAAGAATATGCCCTACTAATCTGTCTCTCCTACGCTGTAACACTCTCCAAATACTTCTCTTCTCCCCTACTAACTCTAGTACAGCTTCATTTGTTACTTTATCTTCCCAACCAATCCTCATCATCCTCCTATAACACCACATTTCAAGTGCTTCTAATCTACGCTTCTCTTCCTTTCCTATAGTCCACGCCTCACACCCGTACAGTGCTACACTCCAAACATATACCTTCAGTAATCTTTTTCTAATACCCAAGTCAATATTTGATCTTAAAATCTGTTCTTTTTCTACGAATGCCTTCCTACCCTGTGCTATCCTACACTTTATATCTACCTTGCTTCGATTATCTTTTGTGATTCTACTGCCTAAATAACAAAAATCTGACACTTCTTCGATTCTATTATCTCCTATTGTGATCCTCATTTTTCTACTGCATTCCTTTTTGTCACACCTCATCACTTTAGTTTTACCTATATTTATTTTCATGTAAAATCCCTAGTCAATACTGCCTGCATACCATTCAATACCCTTTCTAAATTCTTTTCGCTTTCTTCCAATATAGCTATATCGTCGGCGAATCTCAGCATATATATTTTCTCTCCCTGTAGATTCACACCTACACTATACTCTTCTTTTACTTTGTTTATTGCATCTTCTATATATAGATTAAATAATAACGGTGAAAGTGTACATCCCTGCCGAACTCCCTTCCCTATTTTTGCTACCTCTTCTTCCCCCTCAATTCTAACTAAGGCAGTTTGGTGTTTATATAAATTAAAAATTATTCTCCTATCCTTATAATCTATACCCGTTTCTTTTAAAATTCTAAACATTATGTCCCAATCTACATTGTCAAATGCCTTTTCTAAGTCTACAAAAGCTATGCAAGTTACCTTTCCTACCCTCTTTCTTTTTTCTACTACCGTTCTTAGTGCTAGAATCGCCTCTCTCGTCCCTCTGTTTTTCCTAAAACCAAACTGATCTTCTCCTAGCCTTTCCTCTACTTTATTTTCTAATCTCCTATAAATAATCTTTAACAATATCTTCGATGCATGTGATAGTAGGCTAATGGTCCTATAGTTCTCACACAAATTAACTCCTATTTTCTTCGGCATTGTTACTATTCTACTACGCTGAAAATCCTGTGGTACTTCTCCCTTCTCATATATTTTACAAACTAACCTGTATAATCGCTCCTGCATTTTTTCCCCTGCGTGTTTTATTAATTCGGCTGGTATCATATCAATCCCCGCTGCTTTGTTATTCCGTAAATCATTTAATGCTCTATGAAACTCTGACCTAAGTATGCTAGGACCTAAGTCATCCTCATCTATCTGTTCCACATTTTCTAGCTCCTCCATGTCCTGCCTACCTTTATATAAATCTTCAAGATACTCCTTCCATCTTCTAGCTTTTTCCTTATTTTCTGTGAGTTCCTTAACCTGCTTATCACATATAATGTTACCCTTTGGTTTTACTTTAGAAAAATGTGACTTAATTTTCCTGTAGCCCAAATCTACTTTACCTCTTCTCATATCCTCCTCAATATCCTCACAATTTCCTTTTATCCACTCTTCTTTCGCTAGCTTGCATTTCCTATTAATTAAGTTCCTTAGTTCCTTATATTTTTTCTGTCCTGCTTCTGTGTTTCCAATTTTAATTTTCCTTCTTGCTTCTATCATTTCAACTATTTCTTCCGTGATCCATTCCCTCCTACCTGCCCTTTTCTTTGTGCCTAATACTTCATTTGCTGCTGTAGTTAACCCATTTCTGATTTCCCTCCATTCGCAATCTATGTCGTTCCTAGATGTTCCATTAGCCATGATTTCTACTTTCTGCTTGTACTTTTCACATACATCAGCTAATTTTAACCTATCGACATCTACTCTGACCTGTTTAGACTTCTGTAATTTCTTGAATTTGACCTCTGAGTCCAGGACTACTAAATTATTACTGATTAAAAAGATTACTGAAGGTATATGTTTGGAGTGTAGCACTGTACGGGTGTGAGGCGTGGACTATAGGAAAGGAAGAGAAGCGTAGATTACAAGCATTCGAAATGTGGTGTTATAGGAGGATGATGAGGATTGGTTGGGAAGATAAAGTAACAAATGAAGCTGTACTAGATTTAGTAGGGGAGAAGAGAAGTATCTGGAGAGTGTTACAGCGTAGGAGAGACAGATTAGTAGGGCATATTCTTAGGCATGGGGGGATTATGCAATTGATCATAGAAGGTAGAGTGGAGGGAAAGAGAGGGGTAGGTAGGCCTAGATTGGAGTATGTGAGTCAGATAGTTGAAGACGTTGAGATGAATAGCTATAGGGAGATGAAGGGATTAGCTCAGGATAGATCGGCATGGCGTGCTGTTTCCAACCAATCTTTAGGATTGCGGACTCTTTAACTAACTAATTATTATGTACATAAGCAAACATTACCTTATGAAACTGTATATATTTTTGTAAAAGCCTGACCAGAACAAATCTCATACTTTATATCTATTTTCCAAATTTGAAAACTACTTCAAAGTACTACGAAGACTTATTTGATAATACAAAAACGAACATTTCGAATTAGGTGATTTAAATAGAAAATTAAAAGAATTTGAAGGCTTCATAATATTCCTCCATGCAGTTTTTTTGTTCACATTTTCTTACCGAACTTGTTTCTTCTGTTCTTGAGATTATATTTGATTTCTGAACTTATTTTTTGCAATTTTTCTGGATATACAGTTTGGTCACTCCTTATTATGTATGACTGGGTAAGGTTTGAATCAAGTCAACCTCTCCATGGTCTGCTCGACTGGACTGGCTTCAGGTTTACGGTAGGATTTGAATTTTGCGGTTATATTCGAAGATTTGTCCGAGATATCTTTCACTACTGCAGCAACTGTTCTTTCTTAAACACATACTGCAGAAACATTTTGAATATCTATATTTTTTCGAACACTGCCTCGAAAAATAACCCTATATTTGCCCATATTTTTCATGGCACTTTAACCCAGTTTATGCATTGTGCGAATATTCAATTTGCCCGTGTTGAAAAAAACCCTGTTGCTATATTTAGGTTCATTATTGATTTTCGTTGTTGGTTGTAAAAGTACATTATATAGCGGCGTGTAATGGTTAGTAATTGATCAATAATCAATTGCTTAATTACATTGTAATGTAATTAAGCAATTGAACATTGCATTGATTAAATTTGGCAACTTTTTTTGCTTTGGTAATTTCAAATTCTTCAAGAAGATTTAGTAGAGTTCCACGTTTGAAAGCGTTGTGAATAATCTTAGCGGCATTGTTGTCAAACTGATGGTTATTGTATCTTAAATGGTGACCAAAATTTGATTTATGAAGAAGATTTATATGTTCTTTTAATCAGGTTTATAAATTCATACAAAAAAAATGTTTCGTTACATTCGAAATTAGTCGAGCAGAAAATAAAAGAAATATACACTATAATAGTGCTTCATTTCATATTTAATATAAGTGTTTAATATAATATTTAATATAAGGATTCACCAACAATGGAATATTATATATTTACATCCAATCGACCTCTTGATTGACCCCTTTCTAATTTCCATCGACTCCTTTTGAGAATTTCCGATCTAATGTTTATCATTCTATAAAAAAATATTCTTAGTTTTGTAGGAACTATATCGACATACACAAGTACGACCCCCCTGTTAATTTTTAATTATTATTAACATCTTTCTACGCTGGTATAATCGCATATTTACATAGTTTCGATTTTTATAATTAACCTTGATTGATGCTACGAATGCAGCGACGATTCGCGCAATTTGAAATACATTGTAATAACTTGATCCAGCGCTTTAACATCACCCGCATGCAAAACAGCGAGTATTAGAAATATGAATATATTATATTCATATTACCACCGGCGTTGGTCTTGCCTCATAAGCACACGAGGTTTATATTATGGAAGTAGCGAAAATGCACCTGCCACAAATTCTTGTTTCACAATTAACGTACACCGTTACCAACATTTTACTAAAACAATTTGATCGGTGGTCATTTTTGCTTCGAAGTTTGATACGACGCTTCTTTGACGCATGCGCCCTTCGGTTACGTGGGGTTGCGAACGACAAACACATGCCGCGCTATTTTCAGATGGTTGCTAGACGCAGGGGTGGACGGTTGTGTTGCGCGGTTCTTGTACGCGTTCTATTCTACGCTTCTCCGTGTTGTTGTTATCGTTGGTAATTTCTGCGAAATCTCTTGAACTATTAAACCATTTTCTGTGCAACTAACACTGTTCGTGATTTTTTTTTAAATTAATTTCATAGCTCGTGCGTAATTTGTTTGGTGAAATAATAAGGTTGACTGAATGTGATTATTTAGACATTTTGGTGTGACGAAAAAAAAATTAAAATTAAAACCAGACTGACTAGAAATATATCAGGATTTACGTACCATACTAGTTTTCAAATTAAAAATTATGCGTTACAAAACAGCTTCTAAACCAATTTGTGATGTATATGTAAAAAAAAAACGTCCGTTAACCGTAAAAACTACGATTTACTAATTTTTAAAAAGACCTAAAACACCATTGGTAACAACAGACTGACGACACTTTTCTAAATTTATACTAACATTTTGTACGCCACCAAATCAAATTCTTGTATTCACCATGGACATGATATAAGCGGGATTAGTTCACTATTCATTACCCGATTAATATTAATACTGAACGTTAATTACGCAAAAACGATAGAGTGAACTTTATGATAAATCCGTGTGCTGGTGTGTACAACCTTCGATTCAACGGAGGTTAAATAATTATTGTTATCTGCTGTGGGACCGCAAGAATTCCGTTCTGATTACGCAGGGTAGAGTGTGTCCGAAATCCAATTATTTATTGAAAAAGGGCTCTTGCGAGCGACCGACCGACCTGTTATGTGCTAGCCTAATCAGAGGAAAGTTTAGTTTCACTCGATTCGTATTTGTAGTGCGCGCTTTTCTTCCGGGGGTGATTTTCCGCCTGGTATAGTGGACGGGGCAACGACTAGCGAAGAATTTCGCTGACCCGCCCCCGGCCCAAGCCCCCCTTTTACTCATGAATGGGCACCAACTTGACCAAAACTAGTCGTGTAAGTGATGTGCATGTAGTCCAGTTTTCTATAATTACATTACAGAATATTACGAATTTTGCATATTTTACCGTACATATCAAAATTTATTTTATTTTAGTTGTTTAACAATTTAGTTTGCAGAAGAAATACAATACTAATTATATATTATTATATATAAACATGATATTGTTAAAGAATAATCACTGTTAAAGTTGTGCGTGTTCAATGTTTAAAATATAGCATAAATATGTTATAAAGAGGAAAAATATTTTTGCAAATAAGAATAAAATCTCTTTAAATTAATTATTCGAGTATATCGTTGTTATAATAACCGTTTTTTAATCATCATAATTTAAATGTGCCGCGAAAATTTAACTATAGATTCAAGTGTGCCGTGAGATAAAAAAAAAAGGTTGAGAAACACTGGTATAGACAAAAAAGCAGTATGTTTAAAATAATTTTTGTGATAATTTTTACAAGTATGTTTTAGTTTGGTTCTTAGCTTTCATGGATTACTAAATGAGTCTCATAAAAAGCTATTAGGTTTTCACCAGAACTGTATAATTGATTTTCTTTATGTTACAAATTTTTTCGAATTTTACATATTTTACTGCATAAACAAATACGCTGTTTTTTAAAATATTTTTTTGTGACAATTTTTAGACAATAATATTTAATAGTACGTTTGAGTTTGGTACTTAGTTTGCAAAAGAGTTTGAAAAAAAACTATTGTTTTTTCATCAGAACTGTATAATTGAATTTCTTTATATTACCAAATTTTCGAATTTCACATATTTTACCGTATAGACAAAGAAGCTGTTTTTTTTTAAAAAAAAATTTCTGATAATCTTTAGACAATAATTTTTATTAGTATGTTTGAGTTTGATTTTTAGTTTTCATGGATTACCAAAAGAGTCTGAAAAAACTATTATTTTTTCACCAAACTGTAAAATTGAATTTCTTTACATGACAAAATTTTTCGAATTTTAGATATTTTACCGTATAGACAAATAAGCTGTTTTTTTAAAATAAAATATTGTGATAATTTTTACACGATATTTTTTAATAGTACATTTGAGTTTGGTTCTTAGTTTTCAAGAGTATGAAAAAAAAAACTATTATTTTTTCACCAGAACTGTATAATTGAATTTCTTTATATTACAAAATTATCGAATTTTACATATTTTACCGCATAGACAAATAAGCGTTTTTTTTTTAATAATTTTTATTAGTATGTTGAGTTTGGTTCTTAGCTTTCATGGATTACCAAAAGACTCGGATAAAAAGCTATTATTTTTTCACAAAAATGTAAAATTAAATTTCTTTACATGACAATAAATTTCGAATTTTACACATTTTACCGTATAGACAAATAAGCTGTTCTTTTTCAAATAAAAATTTGTGATAATTTTTAGACAATAACTTTTAATAGTACGTTTGAATTTGGTTCTTAGTTTTCAAAAGAGTCTGAAAAAAAACTTTTATTTTTTCACCAGAACTGTATAACTGAATTTCTTTACATTACAAAATTTTCGAATTTTACATATTTCACCGCATAGACAAATAAGCTGTTTTTTAAATATTTTTTTTTGTGATAATATTTAAACAATAATTTTCAATAGTATGTTTAGCTTCGTTCTTAGCTTTCATGGATTACCAAAAGACCCGGATAAAAAACTCGGATAATTTTTTTACTAAAACTGTATAATTGAATTTCTTTATACATATTACAAAATTTTCGAATTTTTCATTTTTTCACCGTATGGACAAAGAAGCTGTTTTTTTTTTAAATAAAATTTTGTTATAATTTTTAATAGTGCGTTTGAGTTTGATTCTTAGTTTTCAAAAGAGTCGGAAAAAAAAACTATTAGAAAAAACTATTAGAAAAACTATTAGAACAAAAAAAAAACACCAGAACTCTGAAATTGAATTTCTTTACATTACAACAAATTTCGAATTTTACATATTTTACCGCATAGGCAAATAAGCAGGTTTTTTTTTAAATAAATTTTTGTCATAAGTTTTAAACAATAATTTTTAATAGTATGTTTGGGTTTGGGTCTTAGCTTTCCTGGATTACCAAGAGTCTGAAAAAAACTATTATTTTTCACCAAAACGGTAAAATAGAATTTCTAGAAATATGATTCATTGCACATTGAAATAAACGTAAAATTAATTAAAATATAAAATATTTTATAATATAAATCAATATCCTTTAATCATTCTCTAATACAAACTAGATATTGGTATAACAAAAGGTGAAAATATATAATTTTTATATTTTGTTGAATAGAGCGAAAGTTCCAGCTTGAGTCGAAGGCTGAAATCGAAAGTCTTTTGTTAAATTTAAACGAATCTCTAAATAAAAAAAAACACAACGAAATCGTTTCTTTAATAAATTATTTATTTTGGAATATTTTCAGTTTTTTTTTTTTTATATCGGTATTGCAAAATAAGCTTCAAAAAAGCTACTTTGCTGCACTATTTTTCTTACTTAATAAAAACTGAAAAGTTGCTCGTAAAATTCAAATGTATGTAAAAAATTGAACATGAGTTGAAAAAAAAATTTCTAAGTGAATATGCGGTGGCAAATATATATATATATATATTATAATGACTTATATATAAGAAATGCGTTCTATTTTTATCGCATTTTTTATAAATTAAAATTTACATCTTGAGGAGGAGTACAGAATAAAATCTCATATCTTGTATATTTTCTGTACAGTGGTTTATTTACTTGCAGAATTATTCTTGCAAGTACCAGTATATAAAAGTCTGCATATATTCTTTGCAGAACAACCACCATAGAATACAGACCATTTTTTGATTCCACAGTCAAATATTTATTACTAACTCGAATATATATTCCTCTTATTGCACGCTGTATAATAGAATAGACCTTTACAGAAACATTGCCAAGTTCAAATACGTTAACTTTAACTCGGTAACTTGCTGTAGTTTAACTACTATATTATTTATCGCAAATACTTATCATAGAAATATAATGAGTCGTCCTGTATATGGTAATACAACAGGATCTTACTTAGAACTTCGTCGTTAGAACGGAAAGTTTCAATTTAACTTGCTCGTTATATCACAAGAGTATATCTGCACAGTATATCTCGGTACTTACGTTTAGAAGCGGATATAAAATATAGTACCCTTTTGTTTCATAGTCCTTTTATACGCCATAAGTCATATGCTTCTTAGAAGGCTGGAATGGGACAACCCACTCGGTATAATTTATTGTTTTATAGCCTAAAATATGCGGTATTAAATATATAAAACTATACATTTGAACTGTAAATGTAGCTTTATTTGGATTGACTAAAAATGGATATATTGTTAACAATTAATTGTGCCCTTATAGGCAATGAAAAGCGTCCAAAAAAATGATTTTAATACAATTGCTTCCATATATGGCGAAAACGAGTTTTTTAAGTTTTTCAAAATAATTTTAAAAAGTTTCATGGTTTTTTAACTCTAATAAACTTGAATTATATCAATTTACAATGATTTAATACAACAACAAAAATGTCCGTTATAGTTTCATATACATTATTTTATTGATTATTATTTTTGTTTATAAAAGTTGTTTTAATTCGAAATTAAAATTCTTCGCCACTGTGTTATTAATACTACTATAACCTTAATAAAAAGTATAAAATATACAATTATTCACTTCAAATGCCTAATATAAAAATACATTGTTTGCAACCAACTTTTTATTTATCAAGTAAGATTTCTGGTATTTAGCGATTTTACATTTAAATAAAATTGTAGTGTTCATTTCCAAATATTATTTTTTTCTCGCATAAATTATTGTACTAAAAAATCTTTTTTAATTGCCCTGTTTATACTTTTTAATTTATACGGCAAATTTATAGACAACGAATTTTCTTTATTCGAATTACGATATAATTTTAATGCCTATTCAATCGTCTGATTTACCATCTTTTAATTTTAGGTATCTTATTCTAAGGCAATATAATGTCTAAATTTTCCAAATTTTCTAGTAAACTTCAACTGAATTCATTCTTCATTCAGCACCCCTTTAAATTTATCGATTTATTTTCTGACATTTTAATCCCTCAAGTAGTTCTATCTACTCATACGTACTTGAACGAAGGATTACGACATCCACATTCCTATTGATTTATTTCATAATTCATTTACTTTTAGACCTCTAAAAACAAGCCATTACTTCTGCAAAATATACTCCACCCTTTGCAAGGTAGAATACATCTCTGGCCTACTCTTGCATTTTAATCCAGATCATTTAGAACCTCACTGTTTGCGTATAATTAATTCGTACATTTAGCAAACTTTTATGTATTTGTTTTCTTATGAATTCGTCATGGATCACTATGAAGAAGTACCTTTTTTAAAAAAAATTCTAAAACTCGTAACAAATCTTTAATAAAATAAAAGTTTAAACCTTACAAAATAATTGTATCGAAAATTTTCTGCGTACGAATAATTTCCTCATCGATTATTTCGATGTTTCTATTAGTTTTAAGCAACATCCACACATGATTCCTCTTGTAATGTTAAGCCCAGTAGGATTATGCTTGGGTTGGATTTATTATATATCTCTCTGCTGCACAGATAACTGAATGTTATGTTCAATAGAAGGGGCGAGGGCGGCGAGGGACTTTCAGATACACAATCACCCCCTGCGTGAATCAGCCCTTGCTATGCCCATGTGCATACACATCCAGCTGTATCTATGAGCAACATCTAGATTTAGCTCCTCTTGTAAATTAGCGTACCCGTTTTAAGGCTATTAGAGGTTATGTATTATATGCTCGTGTGTGCTCGGATATACCTTCTGGGCTAAGTTAGAATTTGATTGTAGTAAAGGCATATGTAGATGTTATGTTTATTTTATTCCAGATAAAATTAGAATTTTTGTAAGTATCGGAGGGACGTTTGTACGAATTTTGAAGTTCCATTTGAAACTGCTGTTAAGGGCAATAAAAGGATAACTTTATATAGAAAGATCACATTTGACCAAATTAATGGAAATTTGTTCTCAAAGGGTATTGTCTTCATTTTTCTCGAACGTGTTAGAATTTTGTTGTAATTATACTATAAAGGCATATGTAGATGTTGTGTTTATTCCAGATAAAAATTAGAATTTTTGAAAGTATCGGAGGGACGTTTGTACGAATTTTGAAGTTCCATTTGAAACTGTTGTTAAGGGCAATAAAAGGATAACTTTATATAGAAAGATCACATTTGACCAAATTAATGGAAATTTGTTCTCAAATGGGTATTGTCTTCATTTTTCTCGAACGTGTTAGAATTTTGTTGTAATTATACTATAAAGGCATATGTAGATGTTGTGTTTATTCCAGATAAAAATTAGAATTTTTGAAAGTATCGGAGGGACGTTTGTACGAATTTTGAAGTTCCATTTGAAACTGCTGTTAAGGGCAATAAAAGGATAACTTTATATAGAAAGATCGCATTTGACTAAATTAATGCAAATTTGTTCTCAAATCGGTATTGTTTTTATTTTTTTCGCGCATATGCTCCTAGGATGTTTATTTGAAAAAGTCGGTGGATTCGTTTGGGATTGCAATTATTTTTGTCGCTGCAATTTGCTTCAACTGGATGGCATCCTTTATACGAGTACCGATCCTCTATATTGACTTTCGTGTACATACCGAAAGTCCCATCGGGACTGGGGATTTGTGTAAATATTGTTTGGATTTACATGTGGAATAATTGATAGTGTTTGAGCGAAAGCGCCCAAACGACATAACCGTAGGCCTGTATGTAAATGTTCGTTGCAGCCAGACAGTGGCTGCGGAGGGTGTGTACCTAATCCCACCTTGTGTATGCCCGCGTTTGTCTTTACAGTGTTGCCTATCAAAGAAGCGATATGTATTGTATAGAATCATCCCTTAAGTTGCCCGTGTTATCTCACGTGCGGTTGGTCTGAGTAAACAACGATGCTAATAATAGATCAGGGAAATGCACAGGATACTGTTTATTTAGTGGTATGTAAAACAATAGGAGGAATTTGCAAGATGTAAAAATGGAAATGTTAGTTTTTAAATAAAATGTTGTCCGTAATTTCATAAAATGGTCATAATGAGGTTGATATAGCCTTAGATGAAATATTATTTATTGTATATGGTCAAGCTTTGATATGTGTTTTTTTTTAATACTAAAATTAACCTCAAACATTTCGCCAAAGTATGCGTATTAACCAGGATTGTCAATTATTAAAATTATAGCTCGATTATTTAGAATTTAGGTATTTTTCATTCTGTAAATCTATTCCAAATATTTTTAGTCAGTAACTATATTAATTATTTATTGAAGAACGCATTAATACATAGTACTTATTTTAGTTCAGGCTGTAGTTCTTAGTTAAGAACGTATGGTCTGTTTACTTTGGAAAAAAATCATATAAAAAGGATTCCATTAAAATTATATATTATCCTGTCCATATTTACATTAGCTTATAGTCAATGGATGTAGTAGAAAATTTTCAATTTTTTTTTGGTGTTGTGACAACTAACGATAAGAATTTTCTAATAAAATTTTTGCCAGAATAAATCGTACGATTTTCTAAAATAAATTTCCTAATTGATTTAAATTTCACACTTTATTTAGACGAATTTTTAAACATATTAAAAAAATGTTTCCACGTTCTGCAACATTATCAAAATGCCATCTTCAATTTTTTTTTAAAAAAACCTTTACCAAACGTTTTTCTTTCCCATTATTCGTGCGTAGTGATTCTGAAATCCCATATATTTTCAACCTACTTATACTACGATTTCACTGATATTTTTTTTTGTTAGTATTAATCTAACAAGTCCACGTTGTCTATTCCCTTTGTATATATCCATGGTATAGATTTAAACATCTATGTTAAGCCCATTGGACGTTATAGGCCTATAAAGCTTCGAATTAAATACAGTTGGCGAAATCCAAGCCAATATATACTTGAACGCATGTATGCCATTTGGACAAAGGTATTTATGCTTGCCGAAGTCCCTTCAAAAACTTTTCAATTATATGGCAAATTGCCATTGACGGAAGAAGCACGCGGATGTTACATCCGATACAAACCTTTGAATATGCGAATTAAATATTTAAACGAAAGCTTTAAACGCCTTTGCCGCTTAGGATGAGTTTTTGGGGGGTTTTAATGAACCCGAAAAGTAACTGAAATGTGTGTTTATGGCCGTAGTAATGTTTGGTTATAGCAAGATATTTATTATTTGTATGGTTGGATGAGAAAATAATTCATAAATTGCTAACCTGGTCTTTTGGTAAGGCACAAAATTCTTCTGGTAAGGCAGAAAATTGAGTAGTTCAATGAAAAGTTGATACAATTCGAAAAATAACATATATACTTAATTTTCAACTATAAAATATTTGAGCATAAAAATATTCTTTCCAAATACAAATATTGCTATTATTTTATCTTTTATTTCATTTATACTTTTGTAAAAAAAATTTAGCTTTGAAAAAAAAAACAGAATTGAATTTTTAGGTATTAAAGAAGAATCTACAAAATTTTAAGCACTTTTTTTTTTTAAATATAAATATTCAATTAGTTTACGAGTGTAATATAATTATTTGGGACATGTACAAAATTGTATGTTATTTGCTGCTGTACAATTATTATAAAAAAGATTAACGACGTTTCAGATGAACACCTATTTGCATTATGAATAATTTTAATTATACATAATTACTTTTGCTTGTATAGCTACACTGTACGTATAATTATCATATAATCAAGTATATATTATTTTCCATAATTTTATGCTTTCTAATTTGCGATCTTTATGGTATTTTTTATTGTATATCGCAACGCAGACGTGCAAAATATTTTGCAGGCGTGCCATATTTTTAAATCATGTTGTTTTCCACTATATAAAAATATTTTTTTTTTAAATCATTCATTTTGAAATATTGCTTGAACTTTTTTAGTTTTTTTTAAATTTCTTAAATTTTTAAGTAATTCTTTCGACGTAACAAAACATAACTACAGAATCAATCTTTATATTTTTCATTTTAAGTATTCTGAACAAAATTTTCCAATTTTATTAATTAGTAAAGAACTTAAATATCTTAGTATAATAATTCCACAGAATAATCTTCAAGAAGAAGAATAGTTTCAGGAATAGGATAATGAGCAAACATCAAATGAAATAAGTATTTCATTATTTGATAGTATTCAATTTTTAACATTATTAATGAATTTTAAACATTTTTTATACCTTTAATTTTAAAATAGTTAGTACTTTAATATTTTTCGTAATCTACAAATCTAATAATAGCTTTGTATTACGGTTTTTGGGTGATGTTTTATACAACTATAAATTTGATTTTTTTTTATAAATAGTATATGAAAAAAAGGCGTTAGTTTGGCCTTACCTGAACAGTAATTTGCGGACAAAAGCATCAAGCGTTTCGTTTGGAGATTCAGGGTAGCGGTTTGATAAAGAAAATAATTACTTATCCTATTTTTGCGAGTCCTTTTTCGTGTTTGGGCGAAATCCCATATCTCAACGGAAATAAAACATTAGCGGGCGCGTGAATAGGGAATTTTCGAAAAGGGTAATGGGTTGCTTGTTGGGCCTCCCCCTGTGCAGTTTTTCATTTGAATGTTTAAAGGGAGATACGGATGATAAAACAGAGATCTATTACATAAAATATACTCCTGAAATGGATATGAGACCCTCGTCAAAGATATGTGTACATGATTTAAAAATAACGGATTTCTGAAAATATGGGAAAACAAATTGTAATAAATATTGTAATGTTGTAAAATAATAATGTTGCACGTCTTAAATTTTTAACATTTACTCTCTCTTTTGACAAAACTCTCGTTTCTTGAATCATTTTAGTATCTTTCACAAAGTCATCTCTAATATCTCAACTTTCACGTCAATCAGTAAATTTACTACTCGCTGTTATATTAACTAATTACTTCTTCTGCCGTCACAAAATAAACTTCTCACGTCAACGTCACTTCGTCTTTTAACATCGCCTTATTACTCTCGTATCTTGTATCAAAGCCATATATATACATACGCCTTCTTCTAAAAATTTAATAAACAACCGAAACAAAGAAGTCGTCTTTGCATATACAATTCAATTACCACCGTTCGTACTTCATTACATCGTCTGACAACCGCCGCCATATCTAGACACAGCATGCCTGCTTCTTCTGACAGGCAATGTCAGATTTAATTACGCTGCGTGTACAACAGGTAACATGCCATGGTTAATTATCACCTGTATACCGAGATGGATGCTGAAGAAAGCAGTAAAAATTCTTGTTTTCTGTCGCTGCATTGTTTTTCTTCCAAAATCAACTCGGTATAATTTAAATTTGGAATCATTACGGCATATACAAATGTAGCTGCTTCCAAATGTATATATTGAATAATAAAGGGCCCAGGATTGAACCTTGTGGGACCCCTGGTGTGATTGGTTTCAGAAATACGCGTTCATTGTTTCTGTTAGTGAGGAAAGCAAAAAAACAAAGAAATCATATAAAAACAACGTTATATTAAACGGAAATACATTTTAAGGGCGTTGAACGAAACTATTCTTGCTTTATCTAACTTCTAAATAAATCTACAATACGTTTGAATGAATGATTAGTGATGTTGGGACAATTAATAAACTGATTGGCAGACTGGAATGAGTTCAGGTTTATGTGGATGGTACGAATTTTTGTTGAATTTTTAAAAGTAAGTCTGCCACTTCTTTTAGTTTTGTTACAGGTAGAGTTTTTGATTCTTTTGACACTCGTATTTTTCCGCTATATAGTTTATTACACAATATTCGGTCGTCATTGAAAGATAGTAGCGTTGACATACGACAGACAAATTAAATTTTATACGTCAAGTGTCTAGTACAAGTACATTCAGTTTACCTTAGTCCCTAGAATTAATATCTAACTTCAGGCTTCTCTGAGGGGTGTGTACAGTAAGCATTGTAAGGTGTGCGAAGAATTCGAATATACAAGAGCTGTTCAAATCGAGCAAACAGTAAACGCGTCCATAAGTTAGAATAAGCTTGTTTAACCCGCGGATTATCTTCGAGAGATGATTCTAGTTTGAGGAACAGCATCTCGGCTGCCGCTTGCGTATTGCCACGAGAGATTGCAATCAAACTAGCACTGGGGACCAACTGAGAATATATATGTACTATCACGGATGTTGGGATATCCCCCCGACTTGATTCGATATATAGAGGTGTTTCGAGCTGAATTTAGGATGTCAAATCTCATTACTAGTGATTTCATTCAATCCAACTATATTACATGTACGAGCTGATAACTGCCTTTATGTGTACGTTTATTGATCGTTCCGCCACCTATATTAAGGCGAAATTCTGTTGGAAGCAATTTTAGAAAAACTTCGAATTTTATTTCACAATATTTTGTCCTTCACCACTCATTCTTTTAGTATATTAATTACTTCGATGAACAGTATTTGCGAATAACTTTGCTGATGGGAAAACGCAAACTCAGCTTTCTATAGATTGGATCAGAATTACCACATTAATTTATCAAACTTGGGAAGGTCTAAATCTTCTGTCATGGAAACCATCACTTGCGGTTTGTTTTGTAAGCTATCCATGCATTGTGCTGTTGAAATTTGATGCCATCGAATTATCAAGTACCTTCACTTTCACCGGCATCGTCCAAAGGATACCCTCATCTGTATGTACATATAGTGCTGCATGCTTCTCTTTATAAGATTGATTTTGGACATACGTTGGTGAATGTGCATCATTTTTTGGTTTAACGGATTATTCGTTGGGGCTTGCAATATTTAATAATTTGCATTAATGAGATTTAATGAGATCATATCTACCTGTAGTAATGAGTGAACCTTTTTACATGTAAAATTTATTTAACGAGTTGTTTTTAACAAGGAACAAACATTGCAGAATTTTGTCAAGACAATTTCATGTTTTCATTATTTCTTCTGGATTGTTTTCGATCGCGTGCAATAAAAGATCATGTTCAATTCTTTCGACAAACTCTTTCGAATTATGGACAGAAGTTTTTATATAAGGAACCTAACTGAAAATGTTTGTAGATCTATTTGAATTTTTTTCAAAAAGAGTTTATTTGCAGATTTGATGTCTGATTGTAAAATACATTTTTATATTTCTGAAAATTGTTAAGGAAATTCGTTGAATATCTACAATATCTCGACCGGTACAAGAAGGTTTTTTTTTTATTTGTTATATATTTTTTCTTCGGTAAAACACAATTTTCTGAATCTGAACAATTAAAAAAGTTACAATTTGTAAGAGTGTGAAATAATACCACCTATAAATTGTGTACCTGTAAAATGTTCGGTTTAAAATATTATTTTTACAGATTATTAAATCTTTTAAAAAAATTATCACTACGGTGTTAAAATAACAATATATTAGATTTTGATATATGTAGAAAAGCTACAAATACGGACTGCTATATACAGAACGATTCAAATCATTATCGTCAACATAAATATGCTGCTTTTAATTTTTTTAAAATTAACCCTTTATTAAATTTCGCTTTATCTTATGATAAATATACCATTGAATTAAATAATATCCGAAATATAGCGGTACAAAATGGCTATTCTTCTAAAATTATAAAAAACGTATTCAGAAAATTTAGAACAACAAAAGATATCAGAAAAAATAGTAGTTTAGAACAAAGTAACAATTCAACTCCAAAATTTGTTAATGTTCAACTACTATCATTCTTAGACCCTATACATGCAATCGATCTCAAAGAAGGTACTTCTCTTCATATCCAGTCTTTGTTTTGCATACGCACTGCCGTTTTGCCTTTCACCGATCCCGTTGTCCTCCACGTCGCCATCGTCAAGGGGAAGGTTGGTAGACAAAGGACACTAATCGATAGTGACACCACTCTGTCTCTGTCTGGTTCAGTTGGAGTTGTTCGTTCTGCAGAGACCTTCGCCCCAATCCCGCCGGGAGTGTACGTACATTCATTTGGACAGGTGCGACCGTGCCTGGAATACCAATGGCATTGTGTACAATGGTACCACTGTCGCGTATTATGCACGAAAATATGCAAGATTATCAATTAATCTGACACATTGTGTCGTTTTGGAAACAAAAATATTGTTTCTGTTCGTTGTGAAATTTCTCTTCAAATACAGGTGACAAATGCGCAAGTATGCTAGATTATTACTAAATGGAAATTAGCTTATCTTAAAAGGACAATTTTTGAAAATACTACTCTTCCGAGACAGGAGTTTTTAACTCGCCTCCTCTATATGTATTTACATTTTCTTTTACTACAAAATTCTTGGATTTATATTGTTTTTTGCTTGTTAATTTTTATTTCTTCAGATACCAAGAAGAAGCACATAAACAGAATATTTATGGCCTTACTTAAGTTCATCAAGAAGCAAATCAGGATATGCAGTTCTAACACGATTCCTAACTTTTATTCGTCTGCACTCTGCAACGGGACGTGCGAAGCATATTTTACATCAACATCTTGAATTCCAAATCCGCATGGAAGTAGATATCTATATAAAATAGTCAAAAAAACATGCACTTGGTTCACTCGATCGCTTTTGAGTTTTCGCACTACTTCGTGCTGATAGTGGAATGACGGTTCTTTCAACTGTTTAGTTTGCCAGTTTGAGCACGTAGGTAACGCCACAGGTCTTGTATATACTCTCGGGAAAAATCCAATCTCGACATGACCTACCACAATCAAACGACCCACACGTACCACTGTTATGCCAACAAAAATAAACCCCTACCTTCTTTTAGCTGGTATTTGGCCATTTTCATATTCTTCTAGACATACGATGATATTATGCAATTAGTTATAGATTGTAGGGTAGAAGTAAAGATCGGTGTATGTGTAGACTCGCATTTGCAATAACTACATAAGTTTGTTAAAAAAAAACCCTACATTTAGCTGGTATTTGGTCATTTTCACATTCTTCTAGACATACGATGATATTATGCGATTAGTTATAGATTGTAGGGTAGAAGTAAAGATCGGTGTATGTGTAGACTCGCATTTGCAATAACTACATAAGTTTGTTAAAAAAAAAACCCTACATTTAGCTGGTATTTGGTCATTTTCACATTCGTCTAGACATACGATGATATTTTGCAATTAGTTATAGATTGTAGGGTAGAAGTAAAGATCGGTGTATGTGTAGACTCGCATTTGCAATAACTACATAAGTTTGTTAAAAAAGAAACCCTACATTTAGCTGGTATTTGGTCATTTTCACATTCTTCTATACATACGATGATATTTTGCAATTAGTTATAGATTGTAGGGTAGAAGTAAAGATCGGCGTATGTGTAGACTCATATTTGCAATAACTACGTAAGTTATTAAAAAATATCCACAATCGATGTGCGTTGAAACAATAAAAATATTCGAACGCTATTTTGATCGCTATTTGTGTTTGTAAAAAAAAAAATTGATATCACGCTGTGTTATTGTTGACACGTCATATAGCATTTTTGTGGCAGATCTATTTTCGTGCAATTTTGTGTTGTAGCATTACTTTTTGTCTAGTCTAGACTGCAGATGAAATCGAATTTTACATTCGGTGCACGAACCAATACCAATTTGAATATGGATATCATGAAATTCTGCTTTTGAATAAAATTAAACAAGAAGTATTTAAATTAAACAAGAAATATCATAAAATATTGTTGTTGTAAATTTCGTTGTGGCGGAGTAAATTTCGTGTTGTAAACATTTTTCAAAGCGATGCTATTTTTATATTTATATATTTAAATTGCGATGGCGTTTCTTTAGACAGTCGTTTACAGAAACGACTGCACCGATTTTAGTGATTTTGGTGATAAATTAAAGCGATTATGGTCTATTTATTTGCCCGTTTTGTACAAAATTTAAATATATTTGATAAATTGGTTGGAAATTAAAAAATAAGAATGACTAATTTTCCTCTACATTCATATAGACATTTATTTCCTATTTGTCTAATGTAAGGATAAATAGCCTGCTGGCTAGGATATATATATATATATTTTTTTTTTTTCTGTATACATTTAATTTATATTTACATATATAAATTTTTTATATTTTGATTTTTTTTAAAATTTTATAACAAAATATGTAGGATTTATAAATTACGATATAAATATACAATAGCGTCATTCTATCTTATAAATGAAAAAGATCTTCTAATATTTCAAATTTTTCAATTTTATACAATTACTTCAATTATTATAAAATATATTTTTAATTAGAGTATTTAATAATAAAAAATTCTTTTCTAAAATAGCTTTTAGCGAAAATTCTTTTATAAAACAAATAATATTGGGTAGTAATAATCATCTTTTTAAATTGCAAAATCAAATCAAACTAGATGACAATAGTTAAAGAGTCCGCAATCCTAAAGATTGGTTGGAAACAGCACGTCATGCCGATCTATCCTGAGCTAATCCCTTCATCTCCCTATAGCTATTCATCTCAACGTCTTCAACTATCTGACTCACATACTCCAATCTAGGCCTACCTACCCCTCTCTTTCCCTCCACTCTACCTTCTATGATCAATTGCATAATCCCCCCATGCCTAAGAATATGCCCTACTAATCTGCCTCTCCTACGCTGTAACACTCTCCAAATACTTCTCTTCTCCCCTACTAACTCTAGTACAGCTTCATTTGTTACTTTATCTTCCCAACCAATCCTCATCATCCTCCTATAACACCACATTTCGAATGCTTGTAATCTACGCTTCTCTTCCTTTCCTATAGTCCACGCCTCACACCCGTACAGTGCTACACTCCAAACATATACCTTCAGTAATCTTTTTCTAATACCCAAGTCAATATTTGATCTTAAAATCTGTTCCTTTTCTACGAATGCCTTCCTACCCTGTGCTATCCTACACTTTATATCTACCTTGCTTCGATTATCTTTTGTGATTCTACTGCCTAAATAACAAAAATCTGACACTTCTTCGATTCTATTATCTCCTATTGTGATCCTCATTTTTCTACTGCATTCCTTTTTGTCACACCTCATCACTTTAGTTTTACCTATATTTATTTTCATGTTAAAATCCCTAGTCAATATTGCCTGCATACCATTCAATACCCTTTCTAAATTCTTTTCGCTTTCTTCCAATATAGCTATATCGTCGGCGAATCTCAACATATATATTTTCTCTCCCTGTACATTCACACCTACACTATACTCTTCTTTTACTTTGTTTATTGCATCTTCTATATATAGATTAAATAATAACGGTGAGAGTGTACATCCCTGCCGAACTCCCTTCCCTATTTTTGCTACCTCTTCTTCCCCCTCAATTCTAACTAAGGCAGTTTGGTGTTTATATAAATTAAAAAATATTCTCCTATCCTTATAATCTATACCCGTTTCTTTTAAAATTCTAAACATTATGTCCCAATCTACATTATCAAATGCCTTTTCTAAATCTACAAAAGCTATGCAAGTTACATAAAATTGTTTATTAAAAAGATGACAATGTTTACATAAAATTCTATTATTAAAAACACGTATAGGATTTGTTCATAACAATATTCGAGAGTTGCTGCGGACGTTCTTCAGTGCTGTCGAAGTGAAGGTAGTCTCGCTTCAACTGTTAAGATGAGGTACCATTGAAACTGCTCATATAATGTGAAGATCAAGTTTTCTCCAAGTTATTAAACTATACATTTATGTCTGATTTGCCATATTTAGGGTAAAGGGTATATTAAAAAAAATAAAAGTATAGGTACATACTTTCAAAGGTATTTATAATGAAAGTGAGTTGACAATTGTAGTGATCTTTTTTTATAATAAATTTATTATTACGTCGCCAGCGTATAACATAACGCGATAAATATTCATGGCCATAACGAATTTTCAATTTTTAGTAGAGAATTTCCATTATTTAGTAGCCATTCCAATATTTGCAATTTCCGGAATTCTGTCTGGCGACAGATTCCGATATACACCATTCGGTGAAGTCGATACATGTGATTTGACGTATCCCTTTTTCATACACTGTTAGCTCCTGGCATTCTATGCCTGTCAATTCGATGGTTTTGTATCCTTATTTCCCAATGGTGGCGTCTGCAATATCCGAAGGCTTATTTGATTCTACATTGCTAAATGCAGACTAAAGTTTCCCTTATACAGGTACCTATATTTCACGATTCTGAAAGTTTTTCCAAAAAGTGAACTAAACAATCGAGCAAGGACTACTAAATATATTTTTTATTACAAAATAGATTTTCATTGTCGTTTTTTAATTGATCGTTAACAAACATCTCGAATCATTCTTTAATTTTTTTTAATTGTTGGACGTGAATGTGGGAGTATATATTAAATTCATTTAAAATACTTTTACTCGTTATTTCTTTAGATAAATATGTGGTACATAACGTCATTAAATTTGCCCACGTGGATTTTTTGAGGGTCTTTAAAAAAATATATATTTTTATTAAATACACTGTATATAAAACATATCGGAGGTTATGTTGAAAACCACTCTAAATCGCACTATATAATATCTTCATATACCATACGCGCTTGCTTTGCAGAGTTGTACAGGAGGAATTTCTAATTCTCCTGTTGCAATTGTTAGATATGTGCTGTATTAACGCAACAGCGACTAGACAGGGTAGATGTAATGATATCCAACAGGACTTCAGGACTATATCCTGCATATATGCGGTATATAGAATTCTGACTATAGGACCGAATTCTCCGGTTAACATTAAATGAGATTAAACGTCGTGTATACGTCTGCAAAGTTGAATGAGCCCTCAACAATTCTCTACCGATAGTTTGCAGCTACTTGTCAAATGCAAGGTACCGTCATAAAAGATGGAGATGTCTGATGGCAGAAAATAAACCCGACGTTGCTTAGAAAATTTGCTCTTTGATTAATATTTTAGTGAATAATTCGCTCAATTATTGTAAGAGAATAAAATATATCACAAAGACAAAGAAATTACTATCAGGTGTTCGGATCTTGTTGTAAAAGCAATGAAATGAACAACAAATAAAATATAATTTATTATTGAAAGTTCATAATATAAGATATTTTATAGGAGAATGTATGGTTGTATAAATCCTTATAATGTTGAATATTTTCTCGACATGTTTCGTTTTAACATCTTTAGGAGAAAATTGTCAGTAAACGTAAGAAGATAACAAATTTTGCAGAATAGATTAAGTCATTCACAGTACTTCTTTTTGTTATATGGTTATTATAAAAAAAAAATTATATATCACAGTTATTAAAATCATAAGTATGATGTCTAAAAGTGTGTAATTATAATAAATAGCTTTTTTAAACACGAAGGACAAAATGTGTCAATCAAATAAATATTATGAAATACAAATAATATAATTTAATTTTCAAAATAAGATCTCAAACTGATAGGCTTTAAATAGGTTATAGATTTTGCTGTTATGTTGTGATATTGCATATTAGCGAAAAGAAATAAAAAATACAATGTTTTGTTAAGAAGCATTAGCATTATTAAGAAATGAAAAACGAATTGCAGAAAACTTATTTATATATAAACAATCTACCTGCAGATAATAAAGAGGACGCGAATAATCATTAAGTAAATTATAATTAGGTTTTTGGTGTTTGCGAATTTCTGGTGATTCAAGCAAATTTAATTTATAACTTTAAACAAAGTGTAAAATTGTTAAATTATCTTTATTAGTAAAATTACGATGAGATTCTAAATTATGGTTAGCAAAGTTCGAATTAGTTGTTTTTTAAAATTTATAACTACTACCATGTTCATTTAATCTAATGTTATCTTTATTAGATTAAATCTTAGATTAATTAAATTTTTTTAATAAAATCTTGCACGATTATAAAAGATGGAGATGTCTGATGACGGAAAATAAGCCCGACATTGCTTCGAATCGAATTTCTTTGCTTTAACAACAAGATCATGGTCTTGAGAAATGACCGACAAATAAAATATAATTTAATTTTCAAAATGCGAGCTCAAACTGATGGACTTTAGTTAAAAAAATTCGCTGTGTCTTCAATTACATTCTGCGATGTTTTGATGGTATTCTATATGACAAACAATAACTCGAGGGGGTTGGCGTAATGACGGTGTATATTTCCCCGACACATGTGTAGAATATGTGAAATTGACACGGATTGGTCATATTAATCGCTGATGATGTTTGCGTTGCAACGCAAACATTTCTAAATTGCACGAGAACGGGGAGCCGGCTAAATGGACTAAAATGACAAGTGACAGCCAGGTTTGACATGTTCATGTTGAACGATCGACGTATCTATGGTAATTGTTGGTGGTGTAACTTTCCCTTGTCGCGACGGCACGTCAGAATATGATTTAACATTGTTGCGGTTCTTTGATATGCTGGTATCAGATGAAGACACCCCTCGCGATATAAATATTGCGATATATAAGGTTGCTTCTCATTCGACGAAACAAACATGGAAAAAAAACTTCAATTTCATGATTCAATCGGCTTTTTTTTTTAGTTGTTACATTTTGACCGGTTAGATTGTATATGGGAAAAACGCATTTTAAAATGGTCGCGTCGAATTTAATTAACGCCGCTATTTAACAAGGCGAAATTGCAACGCCATTTTAATTGCCGAGAAATTTATTTCGCTTAGCGAAAAACAATTGCATTTTCAACCAGGAATTTCGCAATTATGCGACGATGCGAGCCCTGATAAAACATCTACAAAACATTCCTCAACCAGCTGCGATGGGCTTTTTATTTGCATCGACGAACAATTCACCCAGCACCGTCTAAAAGCCTGCACCGACTGATCAAATTTGTCAAATATTTATTAAAAATGAATCCGATTTTATAAAATATCGTTAAATCGCATTTTTCTTCATACTCTTTAACTATTTCTACAATTTAGTAACTTATAAAAATTATATAAAAAAAACTTATATTTATAAATTTATAACCACAATTTAACTTTTTTTAAAAATTATCACTATTAATGTTCTATACTATTACTATTTAACAATTTCTTCTTTACGAATAATTTCGGTATTAAAATAATGTTTGTTCTCGTCTACGTTATTTTATGAAATGATGATTTGATATAAGCCCACACTGTATATAAGTCTTTAGACGTCAGAAACTGTCGGTGTGATGGACACGTTGTTATTAGCGGGAATTAAGCAGGGTCAATCGAATCGCCTGGTATAAATCGAGTGTTTTGTATTAAAGGGCACCCCATAATTTGTCAGTATTATTATCACGTATAATTAAAGGTTTTGACGCAATACAAAACTGCTTTGTAAATTATTAATTGATTTTTGATTGTCAGCATTTAATATCTGAGAATAATGACGTGAAGGATTAGAGATATAATAGTTTTAAAGAACTTTTTAACATATTAATATTTTCGATCAATTTATACTAAAATATTCCAATTCAATCGATGTCAGTTTTTTTTTTACGTTTTCAATGTTTGTCCTGCCGATGAGAATTAGGAAATTGTGTACGACTTTTTTGCGTAGTATTGCCATCTCACAATATGGTTGTTTAATAAAATATATTTTTAAAATTTCTTTAGCCACTTAAAATAAGTCTATCATGACTTCAATTTTATTTATTCAGTGCTCCAATTAACACCAATGTGATTGAATAATTATGTAGTTGGAATCCGAAACAAAAAAATTGTTTTTTGTCAATAAATCAGTACCGTGCCCGAATTATGTCCCGGACAACTTAAATATCGACTTATTTTTGATGTTCCCACTGCCTTCGTATTGCTAACAAATTAAATATAGTTCAACTTTTACTTTACAGTTATGTGTGCAATTTTTGCAATCAGTGTAATCAGATAATTGCATTTGTCACGACAAATATTACGAGATGGCTATCTGGATAATTGGATTTTCTATTGTCTACCATACATGGTACATCCGAGCCGTAAGAGAATGTGAGCATTTCTGACAAAAATGAAAAATAAGCATTGCGTCGCCATAATGCTTTTGTCAATCGTATACAATATTGTCTCGGTAATTTAATTTACTTTTGGACGGTGTAAAAAGACCGCGCGCGTCCTCGATGCTATTCCGAAGGAAATAAATGCTTGCGCTATCAGCATGCGACATAATCAAATCATCGCAGCACCCACGCATTGCCACTGATAACAACTGGCATGGCGAAAAAAAAATTGAATAAAAGCCCGCATTCCTAAACGCACTAAACTGCACGCAAAAATACTACTCCATATTCGCGAAATATTGAGCTTTCTTCCGCAACGATACGTCTTTCTATAAGGTTTTCTACTTTGAAATTGGAAATATGGAACCCTTCAAAAATTGTTGACAAATGAAACAATTTGTGATCAAATTGCAATTTTTCTCTTGGACAACAGAAAAAAATTATTGACGAATTCTTTGACGTCGCGAATGTTAGGATACATCGTTGCACATGTCTTCTGTAAATTCATATCTCCCCTTCAGTGTACCAAAAACACCCCAAAGCCTCCATGTCCATGCACAAAGCACTACATCATATTCTAACAACTACTGATACTAATAAGTGTTATATTGGACCAGGCATAACGCAATGAGATGATGTGATAGTGCGTGCACAGCAGCGTATATATGGAATATAGATGAAGATAAGCCAAGCCAGAAAGGCTCTAGTTGCTGCTGATTCTGACGTGGAGGTTTGTAGAGGGTCTGCCTGCTCTGGTTGGATTCAAGTCTCCATGGTCTGCTGCTTCGGGATGGACAATATACGATATTCTCTTTGTTGTGTCTAAATATCAGTGATGTAACTATAACTATAGTAGCTGCTCGTATTTATTTTTTTGACAGACCTCCCCTTGAATTGTGCGTTTTGTGGATGGATTGATAAGAACGTTGAATGGTGAGATTTCAATTTTAGGACATGTGCTAAAAATGCCCGTTTTATTCCTTCCCTGTTTGTCCATTAGAAAATTTGATTTGATTTTCTAAAATAATCTAACGAACTTTATTCTGTTTATACTTTCTGTAAAAGGATAAATTGAATCACCAATGAAATTTTGAAACGACCAAAAATAAATGAATCCCTCAACAAAAAAAAAACAACCTGATAAACTTTCATCATTTTCCTCGAAACATTGGTAACAATATATCCTAATTTTTTGTGGTCATGTTTCTTTAATTGCCACTTCGTGTTTTGCACATATGAACACAAATATTCATATATCGAAGCAGCGCTGTCCAGTCACCCTGTAAATTTTCATTTGGTGCTATCCCCCCATTTAATCACTCCCTATTTCGGGCCCCCATTCGCACTCCCCTTGTCCCTTGACAACATCAACAGATCAAGGTCCTTCATGCAAACCATACAATATACCACTGTATATGTTGCCAACATACAAGGTGTTTCTTGGCAGATATTTCAATTGACAACAAAACATTTCGCGCATAACAATTTTTTTCTTCTTCAAAACGTAAACTTTAAAATTTTGGTCTCATTCTGACAAGTGACAACTAAAATAAGTCGCAATATATAAATTGCCATTGACAAGTCAAATCAGCTGTATTAAGTATTAATTTTTTAATATATTATATTTTGTTTGTTGTGGTCTTCTTGTATACCTCAGCCGTTCACTCAGCGCTGATTATGCGCACACGCATGTGTATAGATGGCGTTACTGCCGCTGTCATAATGACATACGGCGTGTTTCCATTTGTCCTGTATAGCTGTATACTGTACGGACCCACACAATGGGCATCGGCGCCCCAAACTGCAGTCTGTGGTGACTTTAAGGACTGGCGTGCTTGTGAAAAATCGGCGCCGGGAGAGTGTGAGGACCCTTCGTGTTGTCACTGGCCAGTGGTCAGAAGAATACAACAATAGAACAGCCATGTCCTACGTAACAAGGGATGTGACAGTTTTTAAGAAAGAAAAGTGGCCGCGTAATACCCCTCTGGAGAATCACGACTGGGAAGTTTTTGATGGGCCGATTTAAAGTTTGGATGTAGATTTATTGATGATGGTGTTTTTGGTCTATGTATGCGTTGTTCTTTAGATTGCCAGGATCTATTTATAGGAACCTGTTCAAATAGTTAAATGTTTTATGTCAAAAGTTTTTTGATAAGTCACAAACTACACTAAAGCAAATTTATTTAATTTTGCCAAAGTTGAAACATTTACAGCAGGAATACCCGATACAATTTCCAAGCAAAAAAAATATGACGTGATTAGTGAAAAGTAGAGAACTACGAAGTCAATTTAGCTGTACATTTATCCCGACACTTTAAATATATCAAAAAAATGAGCCTGTTCATATATGGCTTTCAAAGATAGCTACGTTTATTTGTGTCTCGTCTGATAATCCTCGTAATGTCAATGCTGTTCGGTTCGAAGCATTTATTTCTGCCAATGTAAACACGCAATCATTCCGTGCGGATACTCGTCAATACGTAATTCCAGAGAGCGTGAATATCGAAATGATTATCCGCTTTAGTAGTAGACGTGATATGTACGTTCACGTACCTGCGGGCAAAAGCTAACTTTTAGTGACAATATTTGCATGTCGCATCAGGATCAGTTTATGTCTATCATCGATCACACACGTATAATATTACTCGCACACGTTTGACATTCGTTCCCGGATTGATTTAGGACCTTGTTTGTGCGTGCGCGGATGTAACGGGACATTTGCATTCCCAATACTCTTCATCCCCTGTGCTCGCTAGCCTGTCCACTAAAGGATTGAGCAAATTTATCCGAAGAAGATGTCACAGCCTTTGGCACATATCGAGCAAAGAACGAAAACTGTATTTGAGAAAAAATGTTCTTGGTTTTTATTTGAGAAAACAAACCGTTGAGCAAATATAATCGAAGAAGATGTCATAGCCTTTGGCATATATCGAGCAAAGAACGAAAACTGTTGTATTTGAGAAAAAATGTTCTTGGTTTTTATTTGAGAAAACAAACCGTTGAGCAAATATATTTGAAGAAGATGTCACAGCCTTTGGCACATATCGAGCAAAGAACGAAAACTGTTGTATTTGAGAAAAAATGTTCTTGGTTTTTATTTGAGAAAAAAAAGGGTTGAGCAAATATATTTGAAGATGTCATAGCCTTTGGCACATATCGAGCAAAGAACGAAAACTGTTGTATTTGAGAAAAAATGTTCTTGGTTTTTATTTGAGAAAACAAACCGTTGAGCAAATATATTTGAAGAAGATGTCACAGCCTTTGGCACATATCGAGCAAAGAACAAAAACTGTTGTATTTGAGAAAAAATGTTCTTGGTTTTTATTTGAGAAAAAAAAGGGTTGAGCAAATATATTTGAAGATGTCACAGCCTTTGACACATATCGAGCAAAGAACGAAAACTGTATTTGAGAAAAAAATGTTGTTGGTTTTTATTTGAGAAAAAAAAGGGTTGAGCAAATATATTTGAAGATGTCATAGCCTTTGGCACATATCGAGCAAAGAACGAAAACTGTTGTATTTGAGAAAAAATGTTCTTGGTTTTTATTTGAGAAAACAAACCGTTGAGCAAATATATTTGAAGAAGATGTCACAGCCTTTGGCACATATCGAGCAAAGAACGAAAACTGTTGTATTTGAGAAAAAATGTTCTTGGTTTTTATTTGAGAAAAAAAAGGGTTGAGCAAATATATTTGAAGATGTCATAGCCTTTGGCACATATCGAGCAAAGAACGAAAACTGTTGTATTTGAGAAAAAATGTTCTTGGTTTTTATTTGAGAAAACAAACCGTTGAGCAAATATATTTGAAGAAGATGTCACAGCCTTTGGCACATATCGAGCAAAGAACGAAAACTGTTGTATTTGAGAAAAAATGTTCTTGGTTTTTATTTGAGAAAAAAAGGGTTGAGCAAATATATTTGAAGATGTCACAGCCTTTGACACATATCGAGCAAAGAACGAAAACTGTATTTGAGAAAAAAATGTTGTTGGTTTTTATTTGAGAAAAAAAAGGGTTGAGCAAATATATTTGAAGATGTCATAGCCTTTGGCACATATCGAGCAAAGAACGAAAACTGTTGTATTTGAGAAAAAATGTTCTTGGTTTTTATTTGAGAAAACAAACCGTTGAGCAAATATATTTGAAGAAGATGTCACAGCCTTTGGCACATATCGAGCAAAGAACGAAAACTGTTGTATTTGAGAAAAAATGTTCTTGGTTTTTATTTGAGAAAAAAAAGGGTTGAGCAAATATATTTGAAGATGTCATAGCCTTTGGCACATATCGAGCAAAGAACGAAAACTGTTGTATTTGAGAAAAAATGTTCTTGGTTTTTATTTGAGAAAACAAACCGTTGAGCAAATATATTTGAAGAAGATGTCACAGCCTTTGGCACATATCGAGCAAAGAACGAAAACTGTTGTATTTGAGAAAAAATGTTCTTGGTTTTTATTTGAGAAAAAAAGGGTTGAGCAAATATATTTGAAGATGTCACAGCCTTTGACACATATCGAGCAAAGAACGAAAACTGTATTTGAGAAAAAAATGTTGTTGGTTTTTATTTGAGAAAAAAAAGGGTTGAGCAAATATATTTGAAGATGTCATAGCCTTTGGCACATATCGAGCAAAGAACGAAAACTGTTGTATTTGAGAAAAAATGTTCTTGGTTTTTATTTGAGAAAACAAACCGTTGAGCAAATATATTTGAAGAAGATGTCACAGCCTTTGGCACATATCGAGCAAAGAACGAAAACTGTTGTATTTGAGAAAAAATGTTCTTGGTTTTTATTTGAGAAAAAAAAGGGTTGAGCAAATATATTTGAAGATGTCACAGCCTTTGACACATATCGAGCAAAGAACGAAAACTGTATTTGAGAAAAAAATGTTGTTGGTTTTTATTTGAGAAAAAAAAAAGGGTTGAGCAAATATATTTGAAGATGTCATAGCCTTTGGCACATATCGAGCAAAGAACGAAAACTGTTGTATTTGAGAAAAAATGTTCTTGGTTTTTATTTGAGAAAACAAACCGTTGAGCAAATATATTTGAAGAAGATGTCACAGCCTTTGGCACATATCGAGCAAAGAACGAAAACTGTTGTATTTGAGAAAAAATGTTCTTGGTTTTTATTTGAGAAAAAAAAGGGTTGAGCAAATATATTTGAAGATGTCACAGCCTTTGACACATATCGAGCAAAGAACGAAAACTGTATTTGAGAAAAAAATGTTGTTGGTTTTTATTTGAGAAAAAAAAGGGTTGAGCAAATATATTTGAAGATGTCATAGCCTTTGGCATATATCGAGCAAAGAACGAAAACTGTTGTATTTGAGAAAAAATGTTCTTGGTTTTTATTTGAGAAAACAAACCGTTGAGCAAATATATTTGAAGAAGATGTCACAGCCTTTGGCACATATCGAGCAAAGAACGAAAACTGTATTTGAGAAAAAATGTTCTTGGTTTTTATTTGAGAAAACAAACCGCTGAGCAAATATAATCGAAGAAGATGTCATAGCCTTTGGCACATATCGAGCAAAGAACGAAAACTGTATTTGAGAAAAAAATGTTGTTGGGTTTTGTTTGAGAAAAAAATGTTGTTGGTTTTTTATTTGTGAAAAAAAGTGTTGAGCAGATATATTTGAAGATGTCACAGCCTTTGACACATATCGAGCAAAGAACGAAAACTGTATTTGAGAAAAAAATGTTGGATTTTATTTGAGAAAAAAAAGTATTGAGCAAATTTATCTGTAGAAGATGTCACCACTGCCTTTGATACCATGCCGTTATATATCGAGCAAAGAGCAAAGACCATATACCGAACTAACTATACGAACGTATTTCTCTTCAAATTTGTGTGAGGCCTCGCTATAGCTACCATTTATAATCACGGTATGATCGATGGATGCAGCATATCCTACTTCCTGCTCCAGGTCCACTGTAATCCTGTGCGAATACAGCAAGATCCAGTTCTGCAGTGTTTTAGCACCAACCGCCGCTACAGAACAGGAAAATCCATTTTTCCGTTTGTCTGCTACGCTTTGACAACAATACAACAACAATGGAGATTCATATCGCTTGTTATACACCGATTTAAACCTTTCGTTTGTGAATGTATTTCGAAGGGCTTCAGTCTATCAATGCGGGAAATTTATCGAGATCCATCCTACTGTAAAATACCGAGTTCAACAAAGGCCCCAAAATACCTGCATCGTTATTAATCCATTTTATTCAATCGTGTGTGAATGAAATTTATACACAATGCAAAATCGTGATTTAATTTTTGTTATATCACAGCGAATTTTCTGCGGATAAATAATTTTATTTACCCGGCCAGTTGTGAGGCATGTTATAAGTACCGAATACGGGCACTTGTACTTGACAAGGAATTATTAGGGCCATTGTATAGTCACTTCATTATTTATGAAATAGGGTTTGTGGAAAGTCGAGCGAAAGTAATTTACCCTAAATACACTCTTGTTGGATATAATAGGCGCAAACAAAGAGACGGAACGGCACAAGAAGTTGGTGGCTTCGTTCTCTTTGCGCGCTCTCCCCATCCCCCATCTGATTGGTTATTATTTCAAAGTTTGTCGATCTTCTTGCACATCCGTTCCGCGCTGCCTAATGCGGCCTTATTTTCCATTAAGTAATACCCTGCCTTCATGACACGTAACACGTTTTAGGACCTGTTTGCAAACGTATACCAGGTGGATCTTATGTTTGGTAGTACCTGTTTCAAAATTAACAACAATATCTATTGTTAAAGCGAAACCTTAAAGATTCTACACGTTTACAACGTTGCAGCGGTGAAACTTAACCAGAATTTGTTAGAATTCTCAAATGTTTAATTGTGTCCAATACTTTGAGGGTAAATATCGTTCACTTCATCTCAACTTTTGTATTCTGCACGTAGAAGGATTTTATGCTTTTACAATTATGCAGCGGTGAAACTTAACCCGAAATTTTTTTAAATTACATGTTTAATTGTGTCTAATACTTTGAGGATAAATATCGTTCACTTCATCTCAACTTTTGTATGCTGAAAAAATTAATCTTCTGATTCTTCTAAAAAAAATGGAAAGTCCCCTACTAATTTTCAAAAACCGAATTCGGTTGGGCGCCTCCCGTTATCTTTGGGCTGACTTCTTATATAGAAATTCCAAGTAAGTTTGCAAGCTATTAAAATATCGACATGAGCTTACAATCATGCATACTCTCGATCTTGAGAGCTTCGAGCTTCGACAGCATCCTATCGCATCGAGTCTTCCTTCTGCCAAGAAGAGAAGCGGATGTTATTTGCCGCGAATGGCGGTATGTCTTCGTTTTTCCTCGAGCTACGTATAACAGCAATAACCGCCAGTAAAGAGAAGATTCCCTGCGAAAGGATAAACAGCGCGAGTTGAGGTTCTGTGTGCGGTATCATGAACCGTCAATTCTACGCGTTTTTTAGGCATCGATGGTTAGGGATATGATGAATGTGCTATATTATGTTGCTGGGTAGATGCAAAATATAAGGGAATATGTAACCTGTCAATCAATCTTCTGTAAAAGCTTCGATGTATTAGGATTATGAAAAAACAATATATGATGAAGGTTTTGTATGAGGAGTATTATTTTGTTATCGTGTTATGAAAATGTAGATTTTTTTTAAATAAAAACGGCTTATGTATTTTATCTTAACCTTGCGATATAAATCAAAATTTGAGCTATATTTGATGATGCTAAGGAAAACGGTGGAAATAATTTTAACCTGGGAAATAATTTTATCAAATTTATTTAGTTTGAATTTTGAATTGAATTTTATTTTTAGTTTTAAATATAAAAAAAAACTTGAGAAAATCGATCAAATCGTAGATTCGTCTATTGCTATTGAGGTGCCGAAATAAATAACATTTTGGTAAAACTTACGTATATGAGTACAGTGACTCCTTTCCGGTCTTCACAGTCTTTGTGAATTTTTACAGTTTCAAATTGTTTCGAGCGACATGATCAAATATTTTCATTGCTTCACTAAAACGAGTACTAAAACTGATGGAGATGACAGCATCGACAGTTTATCTTCAACTAGAACTAACGTACATTCAAGTCCACAAGAACCAGAACAGCGATTACGAGCATATCAAATTTGTTTCGAGATATCTCTTTTGTTCACGTATAGGCGAATCATTTGTTCCTTTACCAGTGAAGTTGCGAAAATAGTTTTGCAACATAAATTCCACTAGAAATCTTATTAAACTTGGGACGAGATGATATACTTTATGGACGGTTAAAGCTTTCTAATAAATCCTATACTAAAATCTATACTCAGTCCATTTTAGAAGCGCTATTATCATACGTTATATCAAATTAATTATTTTATTTTCTTAGGCAATCTGATTTTGAGAAAACTAATATATGATCAGCCTTACGTTGGCAAAATTTAAAATGTATATTTTTTCAATTCCGAATCTATGAAATATTTTATTCCGTATTAATTGTTATTGCTTTAATGTCCATAGCGTTTTTAAACCGAATGGATTGAATAAAATGGATAAAATTGTACTATAAAACTCTGAAATCGCTTTTCTCATGACAAATTCAGCGAGTTTTATAAATATAATTTCCCTGGGATAATAGTTCTTGTTGAACCAAAATCACTTTATATTTTATTTTTATCATGGACGTGATTTCATTCTTTGCCTTCGCGACAGTAGAAGATTGTTAAGCGACCATGATGGAAATTTTATGGCGGATCCAAGAAAACTTTATTATACTCTCTTGAAAACTTTTAATGTATAAACTACTAAAAAGACATCGTACTGATAAATTTATATAGATAAAACTATACGTAAATATGTATTGCAATTTTTTAAATAAGGAAACTTAAAAATTGAATGGCAAAGTCAATTCTTTATAAAGTCTGCGAAGAATAATCGACTTTCCAAGGTTTCGTTTTATGATATTTAAAAAAAATAAAAATGGATTTAAAGAAAACGATTTTTTTATAAAAATAAATCATTCGTCTTTATACACTTTCAAATTGTATAGTTTCTTTGTGTGAATATGTTCTATTAAATTTATTTTACATTTACGCGAACAATTTGTATATTGAAATAAACTACTTTCGCATAATTGAATATGAAGTAGATATAATAACCATAAAAAAATCACATGCCTTAAGAAAATATCCAAACCAACAATATTAAAATCGCTATACACATCACAATGTTTGTCTACATCATAAATAAAATTCCTTCGTTGCTTTTACTGTACTTAAATATTCTCCTTATCTTAATGTGCGATGCAATCCCGGTTGTATTCACCCCAGATTTTTCTCTTCTGCTTTCTGGATGTCATTTCTCGCGTTAAATTTTATAATATAGACGCCAGTTTGTCCCGAACTGTGCTCGTTTAGAGATATTAATATAAATTCAAATGAATTTAAAAGCAGTCATTTGGTCCCATTAGGCTCCATATACTTGTAGTGGTGTGGCACCCTCGCAAAATAAGGCCCGGGCAAAATTTTACGTGGGATTAAAAATGAAGGATCTATTTTATAAAAGTTTATTTAACGTTTTATGGTGGTATTTGTTGCGCAATTGTCCATTTTATGATTTAGAATAAATAAGGGTCAGGTTAGGTCGGGTACTGATTTTTAAAATACTTCTTCAAAATTTAGTCCCCATTCAAAAATCGAATTTCAGGATAATGTACATAGTAAATTAAATATATAAAAAATGTCAATGAAACACAATGATATAAAATGTGAAATTCGTAGCAGATTTTGTTCAAATAAATCTTCATAAAATAATACATGAATCATGTAAATCTTTGAACCACCTTTTATTTTGCACGAATCTTTTCCACATCAATGGCAGTAGCGTCATTTCAAATACGTTCTTTGCATTTATACAATTTCGGAGAATATGAAGACACCGTTGCGTTTCCACCACGGCGGTATCCTTTTGCCGTTTCCTCCTCCTCTGTACCTCGATCCTTCTCGTCGGAAAAGATCCCAAACGCAAAACGAGTAGCTTTACACGCTGTTACGCGAAGCATTTTTGGGTCGCTTTTTATTATCCAAGTTGAATTTTTTATAAATCGCACAGTCGACTTTTCAAAACGATGCCGCTCTTAAAAGGCATTTAATTATAGCCCGGCCCCGTTTTATAAAAAATCACTTTTGATTCGGTGGCCTGCGGAATATTTTAATAAATGAACAGGTATTTTTGATGATACGAATGGAAAATATTCTGCTTTTTACAAAGATATTTCAATAGACGTGAAATTTATAATTCTGATTGCGCAGATATTAGATATAAAGTAAATGGCATTGGTTTCCAACGTCGAATTAAGCAAATATGCATCGATAGTCGTTGAAAATGTAAATGTATTTAACATTTCGATGAATTTTTAAATGAACGAACAATCGTCGTCTTACTCAAAAAAATTATCCGTTTATTGCAAACTTTACTATAGTTTGGATTTTAAATCTTATCTCGATTTAAAATTGCTTTTATAAACTACAAAGCTGCGTCACTTGACGTAATAGCTTTCCATTTTTTTCGGCATTGTTTGTGTGTGTGGGGCGCTTCCAACCTGGAAACTCTTAATACTTTTTAAGTGTCCTGTACGAACGACAATAAAATGCCGATTGCGCGTCTACACGCACGCTCCTGACATTAATATAGACAGCCAACCCTCTGGATATTTTTCCAAAGAGATATGTGATGTAATATTGGCCATTCTGATGTTAATGTGTCTACTATTAACCATAAAAGTTTTTTTGTTTTTTTTATATATAACTCTTGGTTTTATACCATCTTAAGTGTTAAATATCTGTACATTTTGTTCAATTTGTATAATGTATAACCACTTATTCTATATATATATATATATATTATATATTTTTTTTATATAAATCATAAAAGTTATTAGACGCGTTTTTGACACACATATCGCTACTTTGGAAGAAAACTGGCCCAACTCAAAAGGTACAAGTTTTGAGAAAACACTTTTTAAAAAGTGAATGAAATTTTGATTAAGCAATTTTTTTGATTTTCAAAAATCACATCAATAATCCCTTTTGTCCTGTTTAAAGTATATACTATAGTTAACTTTAGGAAGTGTTTTTTTTTCTAACCCGACTTGGTTTTCGACTTGTGACACTTGTAGAAAAAAAAAATGAATTTTAGTTAGAAACATTTTGTATTTATTAACATATTAAACGAAATACAAAATTATTAGTACCAACAAACTACAAGGTAATATAAAAATCTGAGTAATATTTTAAAATTACTTTTTTTCATCTATTAACCGTAACAGTTCTTTCTTTTTAGCCTGAGTTCAATCTTGACAGACATTTTCAGTTGCAGCTCCGGTTGGCAAATAATTTCCTTCGTATGGTTTTAAGATGACTAGTTAATTATACAGTTTTAAAATCTAGTTCTCCATAAGAATTCTTAAATAGCAGTTTGTCTTGGTTCATTTTCAAAAATTTAACATCAGAAATCTTGAAGGTATCACTATCAGTGCAATAGGTTTTTTTTTAAATCAAAACTGATGTAAATTGTCTTCTAGTGGCTGGAAATGTTAGTTACCTTTAAGACACATAAAAATATGCCACATTTGCATTATGGTTGTGCACAAAGTAAGAAATCGCAATTTTTTTTTTGTTGTGCCAGTTTTCTTTCAAAGTAGCGATATGTTCAAACATTTTTTTACAAGGGCCGTCGTTAATAATTGGCAAAACATTAAAAAAAATTATAATTTGCACTTTATATTCTGACTTTGTTTACACGTTTTAGTCCCTTTTTTTCATTTCTTCTCACGAAGCTAGTTCAAATAAATAAACATTTTTGTTGCAATGATCCCAACCCGAATAACATTCTTCCCATCGTTTTTTTTTTTTAATGCTATAACCAATCACCCGCACGGGTGATAAAATATATCGGATGTCCAATATCACCCTCAATATAGCCATATATGCCTTAAGACTACCACAAACCTCTTCCTCGACCGTTTATGTAAAACGGGCAACATGGTTTAGGTTTTATGGGTCCAGATTATAAGGTGTGATTCTGCGTTGCTTCTCAATAAAAGGCCTATGGCCCTGCTGATATGACGCTAATGCGGAAACAACCATTAGAACACTATCGGGAAAACTCTTCCGATATTTTTATTACCGCATCAATATTGCATAATAAAAATGCACCGGGAAAATGACTTTAACGCATTTTTCGTGGGGTTTCGCACAATCTCGTTGGTAAATTATATGCGCTGTGAAAGGCGATTTTTGAAAGTGATTTTAATATATTCGATAGTTGACTATAAGTCCTAAAGGGTCTATGTAGCAAATATTAAGAATTTACGCTTTTAGTTCAAAAATTAACTATATAATATCGCCTTCGTTTCGGTGAGTTTAATACTTTTTAAAACGAGCCGTCAGATCTTTTTAAATAATGCTTTGTTTTTGCAATTTTTTAGACCAATTAAAATATATATTTATCGGTACTTAGATTGCAAATATTTGCGTCTATTTTGTTTCATATTAAAGAATATTATTCTTATTTGCAGTCACCAATTAAAATATATATTGTGTTTTAAAATCAGAAAGAAATTAGTTATTGACTCTTAGACTCTTTTGAAGACATACTCTTCATGTTTAATGTTCTAGGAGACACAAAATGTTTCCTTAACATTCTCAGTAGTGGTAATCAATTTTATTCAACAAATTTTATTCTCATTTCAAGCATTTTACAATTTCATTTGTAATTACAATACACGTTGTATATTTATACTAATTTATATTGAGCCTTGTCCTTTTTTACAGACCGCACTGTAATTTGCTACATCTTCGCAAGAATCCCATTATTTCTAATCCCCCTTATGGACTTGTTATTAAAATTCCTAAGAACCGAATAGGTATAATAAAATACGCTTACCTACCGCAACGTGCATCAAGACTTTTACCCATGATAAATTCAACATGGACGTAATAATACGATTTGTAAGATTTTTGATATGTGATATTGATTGAAAGGATCGATAATTACTTAATTTCTCCTTCGCAATTTGTGTCAAATAAGTACAATGAAAGAAAATTATAAATTGCTATTTTTAATTTACAAGAAAACAACCTAAAATTTTAATTTCAGTAGAATTTAATCAAGTGCATTATTTCAAAAAAAACAACTTACAAATTGGCAACCTTTTAGATAATCATTTTTTATATATCAAATGAAATTTCGAATAATTTATATTTTACAAACATTTATGCAGGATAATTACTTTATTAATGTTACATTTTCTGCCATATTTTGTTATCTAATCTTCATGAACAAAATTTCATTGCATATATAATTCTAGAATGATTATTTCTTCATAATGTAAATATTATATCAGGTGGATATTATTTTGGTACGAGTGTATTCATTTCTGAAAAATCCCTTATTAATTTACCCGCATATATATTTACAAAAATCTTTTCGTTGTATAAAACTGAAATTCCTGAACATTCCCTTTTCATTTTATTATATAATTACAAAAAGTAAGTTCTTTTTCATATAACTTTATAGTGCTTTTGCGTGCATTGCCGGTTGCAAGTGTCATTTGCCGTCACAAAACTTACCTTCATTTTACAATGTGAAGTTAACTTTTATGCTAAACTACACCCGCAATAGCACAACAACAACAACAACAGAATCTGTATGGATGGGGTAACAATAAACCGGGACTTTCAAATGAGCGTAGGGGTGCAGAACGGGCGAAGGGCGCCCTTTGTGTGCCCACGAAACAAACGTATTTTAAGCATCAAATTATATCATTTCTATTGGGCTATAGAAATATTGGGCTCGTAAATTTAACAAAATTAGATTTAAAAAGGAAAGGCTAGGAGAAGATCAGTTTGGTTTTAGGAAAAACAGAGGGACGAGAGAGGCGATTCTAGCACTAAGAACGGTAGTAGAAAAAAGAAAGAGGGTAGGAAAGGTAACTTGCATAGCTTTTGTAGACTTAGAAAAGGCATTTGACAATGTAGATTGGGACATAATGTTTAGAATTTTAAAAGAAACGGGTATAGATTATAAGGATAGGAGAATAATTTTTAATTTATATAAACACCAAACTGCCTTAGTTAGAATTGAGGGGGAAGAAGAGGTAGCAAAAATAGGGAAGGGAGTTCGGCAGGGATGTACACTCTCACCGTTATTATTTAATCTATATATAGAAGATGCAATAAACAAAGTAAAAGAAGAGTATAGTGTAGGTGTGAATGTACAGGGAGAGAAAATATATATGCTGAGATTCGCCGACGATATAGCTATATTGGAAGAAAGCGAAAAGAATTTAGAAAGGGTATTGAATGGTATGCAGGCAGTATTGACTAGGGATTTTAACATGAAAATAAATATAGGTAAAACTAAAGTGATGAGGTGTGACAAAAAGGAATGCAGCAGAAAAATGAGGATCACAATAGGAGATAATAGAATCGAAGAAGTGTCAGATTTTTGTTATTTAGGCAGTAGAATCACAAAAGATAATCGAAGCAAGGTAGATATAAAGTGTAGGATAGCACAGGGTAGGAAGGCATTCGTAGAAAAAGAACAGATTTTAAGATCAAATATTGACTTGGGTATTAGAAAAAGATTACTGAAGGTATATGTTTGGAGTGTAGCACTGTACGGGTGTGAGGCGTGGACTATAGGAAAGGAAGAGAAGCGTAGATTAGAAGCACTTGAAATGTGGTGTTATAGGAGGATGATGAGGATTGGTTGGGAAGATAAAGTAACAAATGAAGCTGTACTAGAGTTAGTAGGGGAGAAGAGAAGTATTTGGAGAGTGTTACAGCGTAGGAGAGACAGATTAGTAGGGCATATTCTTAGGCATGGGGGGATTATGCAATTGATCATAGAAGGTAGAGTGGAGGGAAAGAGAGGGGTAGGTAGGCCTAGATTGGAGTATGTGAGTCAGATAGTTGAAGACGTTGAGATGAATAGCTATAGGGAGGTGAAGGGATTAGCTCAGGATAGATCGGCATGGCGTGCTGTTTCCAACCAATCTTTAGGATTGCGGACTCTTTAACTAACTAGATTTAAAAAAATGCGACTTTCGTTAAGAATGAATTTAATAGAAGAGAATATTTGTGATTTTGAAGTTGAAATTTGAGAGTATTAGAAAAATTCTTAAAACATCTTGTACTTCTAAAAATATTTTTAATACTTAAATTTTATACTAGGAATTTCGAAACTAAATGATTTTTTAAATACATCCTCCCATTAGATTAACGCTACACTAAATATAGCATCTTCAATTCTGTATAATGTTCTTGAACTATTTCAGTCCTATAGGGCTTTGTGCAATTTCGAGCTCATTTCAGGCAGCTTTCAGAGACTTCAGAGCACACGAAGGGGTCCCTGATGATGATGGTATTATGTATAAATGATCCGAAACAGGTGGAGCCCCACTTAAATATTCCGTTTATGGTGAAAATATAATTAGAAGTGATAATATTAGGGAAATATTTCAGCAAGGAGATTAGACTAGGCTGGGGATTCTGCTTTTCTTTGTTCTATTGTTTAAAATGAGAATGCAGAAAAAAAATTTAACATAGAAAAAATCTTAATAACCAAACATTTATAATAAACATTTTACGCGTTTTATACATTTTATGCGATTAATACATTTTCTTAAACAGTCACATGAAATTCGTTCAATTTCGAATTTTCATCCAATTGAAATGCTTCAATTGATTTTTCGAGCGCTATTCAGAAATACGAATTAAGACGATATAAGTTTTTTTTTTATATAAAAAAATTGTATGCATTTCCCTTTGATAAATTTACACGATGGAAGCATCTTAAAGAAGATTAAGATTACAAAAAATACCAAAACTAACAATATTTTTTGCATTTTTGTTTAGGAAATAATTGATCTAAGTAATATTAAAAATATTTCCTAGATCAATTTTGTACATGGTCAATTTAATTTTAATTAAATACACTCGGTATGGCAGAAATCTGAAATCAAAGGAATTGGAAAAAATGCTAGCTAGGAGTTTGCTTGACCGATTTTTTCATGCCCTTGATTATTAATATTTTGCAATGTCAAAAAACTTTCGCATCAAAATATTTTTTTTTTATATAAAAAAATTGTATGCCTTTGATAAATTTACACGATGGAAGCATCTTAAAGAAGATTAAGATTACAAAAAATACCAAAACTAACAATATTTTTTGCATTTTTGTTTAGGAAATAATTGATCTAAGTAATATTAAAAATATTTCCTACAATCAATTTTGTATATGGTCAATTTAATTTTAATTAAATACATTCGGTATGGCAGAAATCTCAAATCAAAGGAATTGGAAAAAATGCTAGCTAGAGTTTGCTTGGCCGATTTTTTTATTCCCTTGATTATTAATGTTTTGCCCTGTCAAAAAATGTTCGCATCAAAATATTTTTTTTTATATAAAAAAATTGTATGCATTTCCCTTTGATAAATTTACACGATGGAAGCATCTTAAAGAAGATTAAGATTACAAAAAATACCAAAACTAGCAATATTTTTTGCATTTTTGTTTAGGAAATAATTGATCTAAGTAATATTAAAAATATTTCCTACAATCAATTTTGTATATGGTCAATTTAATTTTAATTAAATACACTCGGTATGGCAGAAATCTCAAATCAAAGGAATTGGAAAAAATGCTAGCTAGAGTTTGCTTGACCGATTTTTTCATGCCCTTGATTATTAATATTTTGCAATGTCAAAAAACTTTCGCATCAAAATATTTTTTTTATATAAAAAAATTGTATGCATTTCCCTTTGATAAATTTACACGATGGAAGCATCTTAAAGAAGATTAAGATTACAAAAAATACCAAAACTAACAATATTTTTTGTATTTTTGTTTAGGAAATAATTGATCTAAGTAATATTAAAAATATTTCCTACAATCAATTTTGTATATGGTCAATTTAATTTTAATTAAATACATTCGGTATGGCAGAAATCTCAAATCAAATAATTGGAAAAAATGCTACCTAGTAGAGTTTGCTTGACCGATTTTTTCATGCCCTTGATTATTAATATTTTGCAATGTCAAAAAACTTTCGCGTCAAAAGAATTTTTTTATGAAAAAAAATTGTATGCATTTCCCTTTGATAAATTTATACGAAGGAAGCATCTTAAAGAAGATTAAGATTACAAAAAATACCAAAACTAGCAATATTTTTTGCATTTTTGTTTAGGAAATAATTGATCTAAGTAATATTAAAAATATTTTCTACAATCAATTTTGTATATGGTCAATTTAATTTTAATTAAATACATTCGGTATGGCAGAAATCTCAAATCAAAGGAATTGGAAAAAATGCTAGCTAGAATTTGCTTGACCGATTTTTTCATTCTCTTGATTATTGATGTTTTGCAACGTCAAAAAACTTTCGCGTCAAAAGAATTTTTTTATATAAAAAAATTGTATGCATTTCCCTTTGATAAATTTACACGATGGAAGCATCTTAAAGAAGATTAAGATTACAAAAAATACCAAAAACAAGCAGTATTTTTTTGCATTTTTGTTTAGGAAATAATTGATCTAAGTAATATTAAAAATATTTCCTACAATCAATTTTGTATATGGTCAATTTAATTTTAATTAAATACACTCGGTATGGCAGAAATCTCAAATCAAAGGAATTGGAAAAAATGCTAGTTAGTAGAGTTTGCTTGACCGATTTTTTCATGCCCTTGATTATTAATATTTTGTAATGTTAAAAAACTTTCGCATCAAAATATTTTTTTTTATATAAAAAAATCGTATGCATTTCGCTTTGATAAATTTACATATTGAAGGTCAAGTTTAAGATTACAAAAAATACCAAAAACTAGCAGTATGTTTACATTTTTCTTTGAAAAAAATCATTAATGTGAAAATATATATTTTTTTCCACGTTATCATCTCTTTCTTACATATCAAATAATATAACTATAATTTCATAAACACACACTTATTTTTTATGCCGTAAAAAATAATTTATATATTTAAACTTTGTAAACTTCCTTTTACACTTTATATTTTTTGTTGCAAGAACGAATACATAATAATGTGTGTAATGATACACTTCTCACGATGAGAAAAGTTTTCCTGTTCACTATTCGTTTTCCTTCTTTTACCTTGCGGTTTGCGGTGTGGCATATTGAGTGGATGTTATACACGCAGGTAATTGCCTCCATTCAACGCTCTTGTGTGCTTCTCTTCAATATCGTTCTCTAGCTTGATGGCGTTGTGTATCTAAACATATGTGCTGTTTAATCGCTGCTGAAGATATTTTTTTTGTATTCATGATATATCCTTAGAGTATCAATTGTTGACAAAGTCAAGTAGCTGCATTAAGAAAAATGCAGATTCATTGGATGGCGAAATAAAAATCGTAGAAGTAAAGTTATAAAAAATATGAATACCAACATTATATTAACTTCCGTAGTTATCTTCCATAATAAAAAAAAGGTATATTTCATTTTTATGTTTAGGATTTAAAATTTAATATAGTTGTATACAATTTAAATGTATATGCAAATAATAAGCGATTTTTCAGAAATGAATACATTATGATGATATATTATTTATACTTTGTGTTTTTAATATGATGATTTTTGTTTGTTTAGCAATTTTTCTGAATCTTTACAAAATCTTATATATGCAAAATGAAATAATATAAAAATTTAGTTTATTCTTTATGTCGTAGAAAATTATTTATATATTTAAACTTTGTAAGAGCAAAGAAATAACAAAATTCTCACAATGAAAATAAAATTCTACAAAGAAATGTGCAAATAAATATTAATATGGTACAAAACACATACATTTAGAAACATTCAATAAATCAAGCAATTTGTTTTGATAATTACACACTGCTAATTCAATTCTTAAAGAGAATAAAGACAGAATTGCAAATTCCAAACCGGGACTTACCTTTATCGCTTCATTAAGCTGCACTTTTGGAACCAAATTAATTATTTTGAATGTTTAAAAGGGCAGTATACCGTTTTTTTGAACGTTTGCTCGAAATTGAACATTTCAATATTATACAGCATTGTTTTTCATCTTGGATATATTTTCCCCTAACAATCTATATACATAAAAAAATTATATCGTTGTTTTGCTCGTGCGTTTTTTTTTTATCCTATAAAGTTTGAAGGTTCTTTGTTATCAAGTGGCTTATAAAAAGTTTCCAGTCTATTTCGTCCTCTCAGCTAAAATCCCGAACCTATTTTCTCACATGTCAGTTAGCTGTCCAATTTTCAGCGACGAGAACTTTTCCGTATACTTTCCCAACAATTTCAGTTAAACCGCAAAAGTATATAGTAGTTTATATTACATCTTACGCTGTATTTTACCTTTCCCACTGAATTTTTATAATAGCTACTACCACAGAACCCACTTACGAATAAACGGACCAATTCTTCACGAGGAATTTATATTTCAATTCTTATTATTTCCGTTTATTTCTATATTTAGGTCAAATCGCGCAGTTGTAGATTGGCATATTTTCCAGCCTTTTAACAAATTGCCCTGTAAAATTTCAATTGCAAAAGTGCAACATTTAGCTTGAAGTTTATTATCTAATAAAAACGCGAAGTTTTCGTGGGTTACGTAAGAGTCGCTGCGACGTCTTTTTCTTTCAAATTGTTTGAATTTGTCGCTGTCAGCGGTGTTATTATTAATCTAGCGCAAGATGGCAACGCTCGCTCGCTTGCCAGGACGAAAAACACCTGCGATATATATTTTCGCGACTTCAGTGCGCCATCCAATCTAAAGATTTAAAGCAACAGAAATGCCTTTTCTCTTCTTCCGTATATATATACATGTCTTCTGTATTTATGCAAAGTTTCGTCTTTGTGCGAAATCGCGCAGTAACCGGGCGCAAGAGGAACAGCTCTCGAAACTCTCGAAGTTATTTACATATCAATCATAAAAATAATCCCGGGAAATGCCAGACTTTAAAACTCGTTCTCTCGCCAGGATTATACGGATCACCGAATCAATCTAATATCGCTTTGAAAGGAAGAAGGACTCTTTTTCTATTTTTATTTCTATTGCCAACATAAAGTCGAGTACATATGAATATTTTTGAATCTATGTAATGTCCATTGGACGATTTGTTTAGTTCAGGCCTGGCCAAGCCAAATTGCCCAACGGGCCGCATTAAGGACGTACAATTTTCCAAGGGCCGCACATAAATTAGAATAATTGCAAATTTTGTCCCAATAATTTTTTCGATATCTGGCTGTACAATGAAATTAGTATTTATTAATTTTTTGTAAGTGATTGATTTGGTAAACAGAAATTGTTCAATCAGTTTAAATCTGAAAAAAAAAGATACTACAACTCGATATCAAGAGAAAACAAGTATTGAAACCAACAACAAAATATATTTGTATGATAATAAACACATAATGGCTGCATTTATTCAGAAAGATACTTCAAATTTTAATTTTATATCATAAATATTGTTTTAAAAATCACAATTATTCGCGGGCCGCATGTAGCCCGCGGGCCGTGGGTTGGCCAGTCCTGGTTTAGTTGTTTAGCTAGAATGTTGAAATTTAGCTTTTACATTTACACCCTCTTGCTCCATTATTAGCAACTTCACACAAATCATCTTTTTGACATACCATTTTTATGTGCATGATTAATAAACGAATTAATTGCACTTTAATTACACATTGTTTTTAATTACGCGAATTATTTTATTTAGTTCGTGACATTTACAAACAGGGGTCGAGTAAAATCGTAAAAACCAACAACAAAGTATGGGACTAGCACAGCAGAACCAAAAAACAGCAACGAGAAAGAATAAGCTTAATAAAAAAAAAATAGCGTGACATAAAACATGCTACCGAAGGCTATAAAAAAAATTGCTATCGACCACGCTTGCTCGTTTCTCTGTCGAAAATGTGCTACTCGAATTCTAAAATTATACACTAAAAACGCGATATACAGCATATTGTGATAACGATCGGAAAATTTGCAATTTCACCGCGCCCTGGTGGTCAACAAAGACCGAATTCCGCTTTGTCATTTAATTTGTTTATATTGTGTTTTGAAGAACGTTTCAGCGCTGTTAGTTCTATAAATGGCAAGTACAGGTCGGTACTAAAATGTTCTTAACACGATTTCGCTTTTCTGCGAGTCATGCCCTTTTAAACTAGCCGGTCGCTTTATAATTCGATGGCCGCGAAGCGAAACCATTATAAATATTGAAATAAGTTTTTTAATCTAATAAAGTGAACCAATCGTAACATTTGCAAAACACAGTGCGGGCATTTTATTATGTGCCGACAATACGGATGTATTCCTGCGACCACAAAAAAACGGAATAAAGCGGCATCGATTTCGATTGGCAGACCTTCAGACAATGAATAAAACATACTGAAGTGTAGTGGTGCGTATAAGAACCGCAGCAGGACCTTCGCTATTGAATGGCGTAACACGGCCGTCTATATTTCTATACGTCGCAAGAAGAATAGACCACATAATGCAAGGATTACAGTAGCGAGGAAGCAAGGAGCGGCTCCAAAGAAAGACTTATACGCGGTCAAGATTTACTTATTCGACTACTGCGGCATTCTCGCTCCCATAAACTGCAATCATTGTTAAGTCGATATTCGGATATGAGACACGATTCTGACTATATCAAGTGACGCAAAGGAGATTTTACTTATTAGAATTCGGACGCTGTTTATTTAATAATAATTTTTTTCTTTATCGGTGACCATAACCATAATTTTTAAGAACTAAATCACTAAAAGGATTGTGATCAATTGGTGAAAACATGTCTTCCTCACAATCCATATTTACATAAAAAATATTAAATAGATGAAAAAAAAAACAAATCTTACAAAAAAAACACATAATCAGAACATGACTAAAGAACGACACTATAGTGTACATAATTGCAGTGGAAACCATTTTTTTTGTACATTTTAAACAACTTCTTCCTAAAAGTTGTGACAGTAAATGTTGTATTATTAAGTGGAATCGAATTAATTGTTTTTATGAAGTTGTATAATATAAATTTGGTTGTTTTTGTCGGCCTTATGTAGCAAGCAATTGAAAAAAGTATTTTCCAAATGTATTGTTGAACAATTTCTTAAATACGTCTCTTTTGAAAGTTTAAAAAATACAAATTAATGCTACAAAATTTTAAAAGAAATTTCTTCATCGGATAAACGTAATTTTATATCTGATTGATTGAGCTATAACTTTTTCATGGCACATATTAGAATAGGGAAATAAAAAACAACTGTACGTGATAGTAAAAGCATTCTTTGCGTCACCAGCACAGCTCACTGCATATTGTAACCATTGCACCAGATGGGATATTTATATGTAGTACTTGCGAGGTATAAGAACCTGCACCGCCTATACACACCGTTCGTACGTTATCGGGTTATATATGTAAGGTACCGAAGATAAAGGGAGCTTTTACGGAGCTTTTGGCTCACCGGAAGCTTTACATCACACCGCATACTCGCATGCGGGCGAACGGAAGAAAAACCGCTTCCGATGGAGTGAAAAGTATATTCCGGCAGCGACCTGTGTGTGTATTCTGGGTAAAATCTATTCATGATGGTAATAGTGACGGTGCTCTGTACGAACGGTTACCATTAGAATGCACTCCACCATTAAATGTTTATACACGTCCTTTGGGACGTGGGAGGGATTCTGAAGGAGTTTCTGCCACGTGGCTGTTTGTAGAAAATCATATGTCCATTTTACAGTTAAAAGCGTTATAAAAAATCATACTCTGACTATTACGAATGGACAATTTTACAGCTATACATTTTGGTGACTTAATCCTTCGAAGATCCTGCAAAAATCAGGAAAATAATGAACCGAAGATATTATTTAAGAATGTATATATAAAGAGCGATGTTTGTAAAATCGCTTAACTAAACTGAAGTCGTTAAATTTTTTTTTTACTGTAAAATTCATATGAAATATAATTGCACATGTTTAAGAAAGTTATAAAAAAAATTATATTTGGACAATTACGAATGGGTTACAATTACACATTTTGGTGACTTGATCCTTCACAGATCCTGCAAAAATTGGGAAAATAATGAACCGAAGATATTATTTAAAAATGTATATATAAAGAGCGATGTTTGTAAAATTGCTTAAATAAACTAAAGTCGTTAAAGAAATTTACTGTAAAATGGATATTAAATATAATTGGACATGTTTAAGAAAGTTATAAAAAAAAATATATTTGGACAATTACGAATGGGTTACAATTACACATTTTGGTGACTTGATCCTTCACAGATCCTGCAAAAATTGGGAAAATAATGAACCGAAGATATTATATAAAAATGTATATATAAAGAGCGATGTTTGTAAAATTGCTTAAATAAACTAAAGTCGTTAAAGAAATTTACTGTAAAATGGATATTAAATATAATTGGACATGTTTAAGAAAGTTATAAAAAAAAATATATTTGGACAATTACGAATGGGTTACAATTACACATTTTGGTGACTTGATCCTTCACAGATCCTGCAAAAATTGGGAAAATAATGAACCGAAGATATTATATAAAAATGTATATATAAAGAGCGATGTTTGTAAAATTGCTTAAATAAACTAAAGTCGTTAAAGAAATTTACTGTAAAATGGATATTAAATATAATTGGACATGTTTAAGAAAGTTATAAAAAAAAATATATTTGGACAATTACGAATGGGTTACAATTACACATTTTGGTGACTTGATCCTTCACAGATCCTGCAAAAATTGGGAAAATAATGAACCGAAGATATTATATAAAAATGTATATATAAAGAGCGATGTTTGTAAAATTGCTTAAATAAACTAAAGTCGTTAAAGAAATTTACTGTAAAATGGATATTAAATATAATTGGACATGTTTAAGAAAGTTATAAAAAAAAATATATTTGGACAATTACGAATGGGTTACAATTACACATTTTGGTGACTTGATCCTTCACAGATCCTGCAAAAATTGGGAAAATAATGAACCGAAGATATTATATAAAAATGTATATATAAAGAGCGATGTTTGTAAAATTGCTTAAATAAACTAAAGTCGTTAAAGAAATTTACTGTAAAATGGATATTAAATATAATTGGACATGTTTAAGAAAGTTATAAAAAAAAATATATTTGGACAATTACGAATGGGTTACAATTACACATTTTGGTGACTTGATCCTTCACAGATCCTGCAAAAATTGGGAAAATAATGAACCGAAGATATTATATAAAAATGTATATATAAAGAGCGATGTTTGTAAAATTGCTTAAATAAACTAAAGTCGTTAAAGAAATTTACTGTAAAATGGATATTAAATATAATTGGACATGTTTAAGAAAGTTATAAAAAAAAATATATTTGGACAATTACGAATGGGTTACAATTACACATTTTGGTGACTTGATCCTTCACAGATCCTGCAAAAATTGGGAAAATAATGAACCGAAGATATTATATAAAAATGTATATATAAAGAGCGATGTTTGTAAAATTGCTTAAATAAACTAAAGTCGTTAAAGAAATTTACTGTAAAATGGATATTAAATATAATTGGACATGTTTAAGAAAGTTATATAAAAAAATATATTTGGACAATTACGAATGGGTTACAATTACACATTTTGGTGACTTGATCCTTCACAGATCCTGCAAAAATTGGGAAAATATTGAACCGAAGATATTATATAAAAATGTATATATAAAGAGCGATGTTTGTAAAATTGCTTAAATAAACTAAAGTCGTTAAAGAAATTTACTGTAAAATGGATATTAAATATAATTGGACATGTTTAAGAAAGTTATAAAAAAATATATATTTGGACAATTACGAATGGGTTACAATTACACATTTTGGTGACTTGATCCTTCACAGATCCTGCAAAAATTGGGAAAATAATGAACCGAAGATATTATATAAAAATGTATATATAAAGAGCGATGTTTGTAAAATTGCTTAAATAAACTAAAGTCGTTAAAGAAATTTACTGTAAAATGGATATTAAATATAATTGGACATGTTTAAGAAAGTTATAAAAAAAAATATATTTGGACAATTACGAATGGGTTACAATTACACATTTTGGTGACTTGATCCTTCACAGATCCTGCAAAAATTGGGAAAATAATGAACCGAAGATATTATATAAAAATGTATATATAAAGAGCGATGTTTGTAAAATTGCTTAAATAAACTAAAGTCGTTAAAGAAATTTACTGTAAAATGGATATTAAATATAATTGGACATGTTTAAGAAAGTTATAAAAAAATATATATTTGGACAATTACGAATGGGTTACAATTACACATTTTGGTGACTTGATCCTTCACAGATCCTGCAAAAATTGGGAAAATAATGAACCGAAGATATTATATAAAAATGTATATATAAAGAGCGATGTTTGTAAAATTGCTTAAATAAACTAAAGTCGTTAAAGAAATTTACTGTAAAATGGATATTAAATATAATTGGACATGTTTAAGAAAGTTATTAAAAAAAATTATACTTGGACAATTACGAATGGGTTACAATAATACATTTTGGTGATTTGATCCTTCGCAGATTCTGCAAAAATTGGGAAAATAATGAACCGAAGATATTATTTAAAAATATATATATAAAGAGCGATGTTTGTAAAATTGCTTAAATAAACTAAAGTCGTTAAACAAATTTTACTGTAAAATGGATATGAAATATAATTGGACATGTTTAAGAAAGTTATTAAAAAAAATTATACTTGGACAATTACGAATGGGTTACAATAATACATTTTGGTGACTTGACCTTCGCAAATCCTGCAAAAATTGGGAAAAAAATGAACCGAAGATATTATTTAAAAATGTATATATAAAGAGCGATGTTTGTAAAATTGCGTAAATAAACCAAAGCCGTTAAAAAAATGTAACTGTAAAATGGACATGAAATTAAAAAATTGTACAATATTGGATATTTTTAAAGAAATTATAAAAAAATTATACTTTGACAATTACAATGTGTTACATAATGTGTTACAATAATACATTTTGGTGAGTTGATCCTTCGCAAAAATCAGGACAATATTATTTAAAAAAATATATATAAAGAGCAATGTTTGTAGAATCGCTTACATAAACTATAGTCGTTAAAATTTTTTACTTTAAAATGAACATAAAATATAATTGCACATGTTTAAAGAAGTTATAAAAAAAATATTCAAACGCACAGCGCGTTTAATTTTTAATTTTTTTTTATTAATAGAATAATTTTTAAAAAATACCTGTGAAGCTGTACAGCACAGCATTTTTTTTTTTACGACATTCTCTGTAATCAAATTCATATTTAATTTATCTTCATTTATATGAAGAACCATTTTGCTATCAAATCCAATGAGAAAAAGAACACAGATAATATATAATACAAAATTGACATGTCAGCATTTGTAATATCAACTGTCATAATTTATGCAAATAAATGATAATAAATAAAGATTTCAATTTTAAAATAAATTAAAATTTTTAATTTCAATTTAAATTTTATATTAAAGATTTCAATAGTCATAACAGTAAGACTGTTTTAAATAATTTTCAATTTTCCATTATTCATCTTGAGATGATACTTATCAAAGTGAAATATCTTGAAAACTATTAGATTTTCGAAACTTGTTGAAATAATAAAATACTAATAGAATTCAATATTGTTTCAAATGCGTTGCACATCAACGTCCGTGTGCACCAAAAAATATTTCGAACGCAGCGCCATCTTTACTATATTATAATAAAAAGTGACTCTGATGCAGAATTGCAGCTGTTCATGGTCTCTAACAAACGGCATTTGCAGAACTCAAATAGCTCTTTTTGTTCTCGAGAAATATGGCAATGGAGCGACTGAAACACCCGGTATATATTTTTAAATAATATTTTCCCAATTTTTGTAGGATCCTCGCAGGATCAAGTCACCAATATGTATTAGCTGTAACCCATTCGTAATTGTCCAAGTATAATTTTTTATACAACTTCTTCAAACATGTGCAATTGTATAATTTTTATAGCAGCACATGCGACATTCTTCCTTAACACATCTTGCAGCATAAGAAGTGCGTATAAAATCTTTTGTGTACTCCACACTGGGCAAGATTTATACTGTTGTATATTCGGCGATCTGATTATGTAATACATCCGTGTGCACCTTCCATTTCGACGTCTTTGTTGGGCGCCAGAAGAAATCCAATTGCTCGCTCCAGTGCCGAAGTCTGCGCAAGCATATATATATCACAGAAGTGACCACAAATTATCAATAGCAACAGCCGGCGAGGAAGCAGTGGCAGTAGAAGAAAGCGATTGATATATTGCGGTCACTTTACGGCGGCCCTTTCTCTACGAGATTCAACATCCTTGTACCATTAAGACGATATTTAATATATTGGATCTGTTGATTGAGACATGTGCCCAGGGGCTTACATGTCGTTGAGATATAAAAAAGTCGAGGTTATCAATTACAAGACTTATAGATATCGTCGAAGGTAATGTTGTAACATTACATATCGGTTGGTTTTCTGGTCGTAATGACAATCGTTGTCAAATGAATTGACCTGCATTTTCGAAAAAGGATATTTTATTTATTGAGTATTCATATTTTATTTTGGACGAATTGAAAAAGGGGCTTGGATATAATTTTAGTTTTTAAGTCTCCTATTACAATTCTGTTCATATTTTAATAATAGACTTCAACGAGTAGATTGAATATTGTAAAAATGGACACCAGCAATTAAAATTTAAGGTAAATTTAGATTAAAAGTGAAATAAAAAAATTCTAGTTTCTGAGAAAATTCCATCAATTTTTCTAAACAAATCAAATTCTATATAAAGATTGAAATAAAATACAAGTTTATGAGAAATTTCCATCAATTTTTCATAGCAAATCAATTTTATATAAAGATTGAAATAAAATACAAGTTTCTGAGAATTTTCCATCAATTTTTCTAAGCAAATCAAATTCTATATAAAGATTGAAATAAAATACAAGTTTCTAAGAAATTTCAATCAATTTTTCATAGCAAATTAATTTTATATAAAGATTGAAATAAAATACAAGTTTCTGAGGAATTTCCATCAACTTTTCATAGCAAATCAATTCTATATAAAGATTGAAATAAAATACAAGTTTCTGAGAAATTTCCATCAATTTTTCTAAGCAAATCAATTTTATATAAAGATTGAAATAAAATACAAGTTTCTGAGAAATTGCCATCCATTTCTCATAGCAAATCAATTTTATATAAAGATTGAAATAAAATACAAGTTTCTGGGAAATTTCCATCTTCTAAGCAAATCAAATTCTACATAAAGATTAAAATAAAATACAAGTTTCTGAGAAATTTCCATGAATTTTTCGTAGCAAATAAAATTCTACATAAAGAATGTCTATTTTGAAATAGTTTTTCCTATGAGTCGTATGCTGAGATGCTATAATTCGCTTGTTAATATTTCAAAAAAAAAAAAACATATTTTCCAATCTTGCTTCGGTTAGTTATGGTATTTTCTTAGTTAATTTGTGTAAAAGTCACCGTTTCTTTGTGGAGGCCAAGTACTAGTCCCCGATGAAGCATTTTAAATTATCATAGCCTCTTCGCAATGTCTTTTCCAAGGCATTTGGTTCTTCATAAGATATAACATTTTCCAGAAAACTAGAAATAGTAACCACTACACTACATTTCCTGTATTATATTCTTTATTACTTTACGATGTCCATTATTTCTTGAGAATTTCCAACTGCAGATGAAAATATCGTAAATAAAATCAACGTCATAGCCAGTGCAGCTGCCAACTGAACGTGCATTATATTTATGACCGTAATGTAGCATTAATACACCGTATATATATTTTTTTCTCTTTTGGTACGTTTCTTCCCTTGTTAGCGCCCTTATACCGTATTGTAGATGATACTATGAAACAGAAGAATTAACTCGGTAGTTGTCACTAATAGATCTTGGTTTAACTTCGACTGTTCTTTTTCTTGCTGTGCACTAACATTTTATTCTTTTAGTTATAAAGCAAAAGCTGAAGGTGCGTCATTAGAAGTGAATTTATGTGTTGTTTAATTGGAGCCGAAAAAATTGAAATTCATTTTTTAGCATAAGATTCTGCCTTACAATTGAAGATGTATCATCGAAAGCAATCTTTAAAAAATATGTTCATTTATGTTAGCAACGGATATTAAATGTGTCGTTATTTTTGTTCAATTCGCTTTTTTCTATGTATTTTTTTTTGTTCATATCGCGTTATGGTATCATTCACTGAGTTCGTTCACACTATATATAAAAAAAATTATATCAAAACTTATATAGCGCAAATAGGGTCGTTATCTGTTACCAGAAGCAGAAGTTACCACTTTGTCTGCATACAGTACCCTAAACTGGATTTGCTGTTTCTGTCCAACGGTTGCAACAACTCACCACGACTTCCTGCTAATCGCTGTTTAATATCCGCTATTTATCGATTATCCAGAAATCCACTCTCAACCCTCTCCCGCAAAAGAAAAGGTTACTTTACACTTATATTTTCGAATGCGCTCCATTAGATGATCCATTTCGTACAATTTGTGAATTGGTCAAAACATCAAAGTGGAGTCACGCGGATGTGTCATATTTATCGCCAAAATAGTTCGAATGCACAGGACGCTTAAGTGTCACAAAACTACCTGCCATTTTCACATAAAAAAACTTACAGTAAACTGCTTTATTAATTCATGACAAAATGTTATATTAAAACAATAAAAGTAGCCAATCAATGTAAATGTTGCAATTTTTTAACGAAAATAATTTAAAGTTTGATTAATATCTGATGTTACGTTTGACTTGAGAAAATCATGTCGGCGTCAATAATTTACCGAGGCATTAATGTAAGTTGAGCTTTAGTTTCGTTGGAAGAATTAATGGGCTCACTCGCAACATCTGGACGTAAGCACTAATGTCACCAAATGGAAAATTAAGCCGCGAAAATGCCATTACATTTCACTACCTGTTGTAACTTGTATTTAATTGAACCCATATGGTGCGATTATTTCTGTGGCTCGCCAACAAATTGACGATCATTTTTGTAAATCGTCTTTTTTTTGTAATAATCTCCACGACCATATCCATCCATGTGAATTCTAGTTTTTAAAGAATACCACTTTTATTTAACTCGCTGAAGGTGTTTGTAGCTATGGTCAAAACGTTGCCATCGATTTAAACACTATTTCCTGATAAGCAATCGAGCTCAAATTTTGCATAATTAGTATTTTATTTCGTTTTTATCTTGTGCTACTGAAGATGGGAGCATAGCCTTCGAAATGCGCATCTAGCTAGCTACTTAATGCATTACGTTACGGTATTTGGTTGATATTCTATACTAATATATTTTATATTCATTTTATTTAAAGAGTCCGCAATCCTAAAGATTGGTTGGAAACAGCACGCCATGCCGATCTATCCTGAGCTAATCCCTTCATCTCCCTATAGCTATTCATCTCAACGTCTTCAACTATCTGACTCACATACTCCAATCTAGGCCTACCTACCCCTCTCTTTCCCTCCACTCTACCTTCTATGATCAATTGCATAATCCCCTCATGCCTAAGGATATGCCCTACTAATCTGTCTCTCCTACGCTGTAACACTCTCCAAATACTTCTCTTCTCCCCTACTAACTCTAGTACAGCTTCATTTGTTACTTTATCTTCCCAACCAATCCTCATCATCCTCCTATAACACCACATTTCGAATGCTTGTAATCTACGCTTCTCTTCCTTTCCTATAGTCCACGCCTCACACCCGTACAGTGCTACACTCCAAACATATACCTTCAGTAATCTTTTTCTAATACCCAAGTCAATATTTGATCTTAAAATCTGTTCCTTTTCTACGAATGCCTTCCTACCCTGTGCTATCCTACACTTTATATCTACCTTGCTTCGATTATCTTTTGTGATTCTACTGCCTAAATAACAAAAATCTGACACTTCTTCGATTCTATTATCTCCTATTGTGATCCTCATTTTTCTACTGCATTCCTTTTTGTCACACCTCATCACTTTAGTTTTACCTATATTTATTTTCATGTTAAAATCCCTAGTCAATACTGCCTGCATACCATTCAATACCCTTTCTAAATTCTTTTCGCTTTCTTCCAATATAGCTATATCGTCGGCGAATCTCAACATATATATTTTCTCTCCCTGTACATTCACACCTACACTATACTCTTCTTTTACTTTGTTTATTGCATCTTCTATATATAGATTAAATAATAACGGTGAAAGTGTACATCCCTGCCGAACTCCCTTCCCTATTTTTGCTACCTCTTCTTCCCCCTCAATTCTAACTAAGGCAGTTTGGTGTTTATATAAATTAAAAATTATTCTCCTATCCTTATAATCTATACCCGTTTCTTTTAAAATTCTAAACATTATGTCCCAATCTACATTATCAAATGCCTTTTCTAAATCTACAAAAGCTATGCAAGTTACCTTTCCTACCCTCTTTCTTTTTTCTACTACCGTTCTTAGTGCTAAAATCGCCTCCCTCGTCCCTCTGTTTTTCCTAAAACCAAACTGATCTTCTCCTAGCCTTTCCTCTACTTTATTTTCTAATCTCCTATAAATAATCTTTAACAATATCTTCGATACATGTGATAGTAGACTAATGGTCCTATAGTTCTCACACAAATTAGCTCCTATTTTCTTCGGCATTGTTACTATTCTACTACGCTGAAAATCCTGTGGTACTTCTCCCTTCTCATATATTTTACAAACTAACCTGTATAATCGCTCCTGCATTTTTTCCCCTGCGTGTTTTATTAATTCGGCTGGTATCATATCAATCCCCGCTGCTTTGTTATTCCGTAAATCATTTAATGCTCTATGAAACTCTGACCTAAGTATGCTAGGACCTAAGTCATCCTCATCTATCTGTTCCACACTTTCTAGCTCCTCCATGTCCTGCCTACCTTTATATAAATCTTCAAGATACTCCTTCCATCTTCTAGCATTTTCCTTATTTTCTGTGAGTTCCTTACCCTGCTTATCACATATAATGTTACTCTTTGGTTTTACTTTAGAAAAATGTGACTTGATTTTCCTGTAGCCCAAATCTACTTTACCTCTTCTCATATCCTCCTCAATATCCTCACAATTTCCTTTTATCCACTCTTCTTTCGCTAGCTTGCATTTCCTATTAATTAAGTTCCTTAGTTCCTTATATTTTTTCTGTCCTGCTTCTGTGTTTCCTATTTTAATTTTCCTTCTTGCTTCTATCATTTCAACTATTTCTTCCGTGATCCATTCCCTCCTACCTGCCCTTTTCTTTGTGCCTAATACTTCATTTGCTGCTGTAGTTAACCCATTTCTGATTTCCCTCCATTCGCAATCTATGTCGCTCCTAGATGTTCCATTAGCCATGATTTCTACTTTCTGCTTGTACTTTTCACATACATCAGCTAATTTTAACCTATCGACATCTACTCTGACCTGTTTAGACTTCTGTAATTTCTTGAATTTGACCTCTGAGTCCAGGACTACTAAATTATGGTCACTATCAATATCTGCTCCAGGGTAACTCTTACAATTCTTAATCTGGTTCCTAAACCTCTCTTTAACCAGTATGTAATCTATCTGAATATGAATATTATTACCACGCTTTTATTATTCGTAATATAAAATTGTACATGAATTTTGTAAAGAAAATCTCTTGCTCCCATTAAACTATATGACAAATTATTTTTCTCTTTTTAGTTTATTAATTATTTGATGCATTTTAAATAAGAGCGTATTTTATATTTCGCAGTTTTCAATAATATTTAATAACAAAGAATCGTTCAAATTATACGATTACCAAAGTGCAAGTGATTAATTCGTTTTCCTAACTTAAAAAAATCGCAAATCCTTATTTTTCCGAAAGTATATTCTAATACGCTTTAACGTTAATCAATTATCCATTTAATCAACGCACTAAGTCTCTTCCTGATCTAAATCGAACCAATTCAATTATCTCCGCTAAGGATAAATACAAATAAGTTCCTCGGCGGATATCTTTCGCATCGGGCTTCTAGATACGCACGTGTTATTTTTCTAGGCCATTTGTTCGGCTGTTTATTTGTCGCCAATTCGATGCAATTGATACCTTTCCCTTTCATCAGACATGCTCTTAATAAAAATACTTTCTCCACTACATATATACCATGCAGGGAAATGTATATTGGATTTTGTGGGAAAATGAAGACTCATCTTCAGTCGGCATTACATTAGGAACCTTTAAATATGTCCACAATAAAGATGGATGGTAAATACAAAATCGAAATATAATTATTTGAAACTTGGCTTTGTTTGATTTATTCAACAATTGTATACGGAAGAGATGTATATTTTTATTTTAATGTGGTACATTTTTCATTAGACATTTCTCAGCTGTATCCCAGCCTAATCTGGAAGTATCTATTAATAGCACGACCCTTCAATATCAGATATACTTTCATTCGAGCTTTCACTCAAGCTTTCCCTTGTTCTTTTTTCCATCGCTTGCAGACACTAGCGCTGGCGTATTATCTCACCCGTTTCTGGTATACATACATAATCAGTGGCATTTATAGCCGGGTTCTATTATAGGGTATATCGTGAATTAAACATATCCGAGCTTTAATTTATGTATGGTGCCCCCGATGAAATCCGAAACTACGCCGAACTTTGTTCGGTTAATAATAAATTGAATATCAGTTGATTAGGGCCGGCAGAATATTGATTCGGGTGTTTAGATTTACCCTTGTTAGCTGCAAGAAGATTGTAGGCCCAATAAAAATTTATTTGGTAATGCAAATCTATTTTCAGTCAACATAAATCACGAATATCTTCATGTCGTCTTTTTGGCAATTACGACACTTTAGATTTTATATTTTTTTAAATCTTCATCACAACTAAGTTATTTAAAATCATTAATTTGCATTTTTTTCAACTATTAAGAATGCCATATTACATTTTGGCTACGAAATTGAATCTGGAAAGTACTTTTAAGCGATTTTTTTTCTTTTATAACATTTTTGCTTATATGTATTTTAAATCTCTGATTTTTTAAATATATTTTTGTCATCAAAAGTGCTATTTTCATTACTAAAATAAGTATTTTTGTTTTTATATAATATTTCAATTATAATTTTCATTACTTTAAGCTCGAGGATTTCTTAAAATAATTTCAACAATATTCCTTAGAACATGTTTACACATTCAATAAAAAACGAAATTAATTTCCCATCGAAACTGTCGGAAGTTACACGAAGTATCCTTATTTTCAATATAATAATCTGCCGCTCTTTAGAATACACGTCTCTTTTCCGCTAAAAGCTCTGTTCGGATCTCGCTACCCGAACACAAACTTTTTTCTTTCGCTTTAATGATGACACGTCTTCATCTCCTCCTACGTCAGATTAGAAAATGCGCGTACATACTAAAGTATAATAATTAAAGGACGCGTCTCTCTCGGCTGTCTTTTGATCCTGTCTCGTCCTTTTGTCCCGGAGTCTGCCAGGCATTGTGCTCACTGCTCAGCCCCCTCCATAGACTCCCGTCCGTTATAAATATCCTGTAAATATTCACGGGATACTTTTGTGTAACGAGGCGTTCATTGTCCTTGTCTGCGCTTCTATATATTATATGTATTATCGCTGTTTTCTTGCTAGATTTACGTACGCAAACAAACAAGCGCAGAGGCAAAAAGAAAAGTTTTGTCAAAGTATTACGTTTCGTCTACGAAGTTTGATGAAACGGGGCATTTTATTATTTAAAACATTAATTTATACGTCAATTGCAGTATTATGCAGATTAACATTTCAATATTTTTCAAAATTGTCAATTTGATACTGAAATCCAAAAATACGTTTTAATAAAAATATGCCACGCTCTTTCGTTTGTGTAAAATCTTTTTCAGTTCACTTATTATTATAATTATCTATATTTTTGGATAGTTTTGTTTCGGTCAGTTATTAGATGATTTTATTGTTTAAATATAAAGTTCTTTTGTGATTTACGATTGGACATGAGTAGTGGAATAGATCCGAAGAGCTCGAATGTAATTCCCAATGCTATGGCACTCCAGGAAAACCACAAGTTGAATTATTCATTTAATTAGAATATTGGTGCTGTTGCAACTACGTACCACAACCTAGATATACACTGAGTGATTGTCTAATTAAAGTGCTTTTTTTTTTTAATAACAAATAAATTTTTTTATATTATTTTTTATGGCTAAAAGTTGAGGAATCGCAATATCTGCACATAAATCATTGTTTACTTAAATCTTATTTATTGTTTTCGTCCAGAAGAAAACAGCAATTTTATACTAATAGTGGTAAAGTGGACTGCATAAATAAAACGACTTCCAAAGAAAAGAAAATAATAGAAATATTAAGGAATAAAAATGATCTTAAATTGTTTATTGGTAGATGTTTTATTATGTGTTTGAAGGTACAAAATAGTAATAATATTACTAGATATTTTTAATTTCCCTTAGTACATAATCTTTCACATAAAATTAAAAATATTTAAAAATTTTAATCTTACAAATTCGTTTTCTATAATATAAAAACGGTGAATAATATATTTTCTAAAATTAAAGAATTGGAATCGGGTTTAGTTTATAAAATTAATTGTTGTAGGTCAGGCGGGACAATATCTTCATAAAAGATTGAAACAACATTTGAATGATTGTAAGAATAAGAATATTAATAAAGTTAAAAAACGTGCGTTGTGTACACATGCATTAAAGAATGGACAAAAGTTTAACTTTAATATTGAAAATGTAGTAGCGTTAGATTACTATAAAATGAAATTTGAGTGGCATAAGAATTCTGCAAATTTATAATTTAATAATAATATAATATAATAAAACATTAGATGACAGGTCGACAATTGTTGTGGGCGTGTAGTTATGTTGCTTTTGTTTGAAGATTTGTGTTTTTATTGTTAAGATATTTTAATTTTGTTAATTGACTTGAACATCATATAAGATATGTTTATTGAAGAATTGTTCGTTTTTATCGTTGTTTTGGGGCTTTTGATTTGTATAATATTTTATAATGTTATTTTATTTTATAAATGTTATACACGGAAGAAATAGTTGAAATGATAGAAACAAGAAGGAAAATTAAAATTGGAAACACAGAAGCAGGACAGAAAAAAATATAAGGAACTAAGGAACTTAATTAATAGGAAATGCAAGCTAGCGAAAAAAGAGTGGATAAAAGGAAATTGTGAGGATATTGAGGAGGATATGAGAAGAGGTAAAGTAGATTTGGGCTACAGGAAAATTAAGTCACATTTTTCTAAAGTAAAACCAAAGGGTAACATTATATGTGATAAGCAGGGTAAGGAACTCACAGAAAATAAGGAAAAAGCTAGAAGATGGAAGGAGTATCTTGAAGATTTATATAAAGGTAGGCAGGACATGGAGGAGCTAGAAAGTGTGGAACAGATAGATGAGGATGACTTAGATCCTAGCATACTTAGGTCAGAGTTTCATAGAGCATTAAATGATTTACGGAATAACAAAGCAGCGGGGATTGATATGATACCAGCCGAATTAATAAAACACGCAGGGGAAAAAATGCAGGAGCGATTATACAGGTTAGTTTGTAAAATATATGAGAAGGGAGAAGTACCACAGGATTTCAGCGTAGTAGAATAGTAACAATGCCGAAGAAAATAGGAGCTAATTTGTGTGAGAACTATAGGACCATTAGTCTACTATCACATGCATCGAAGATATTGCTAAAGATTATTTATAGGAGATTAGAAAATAAAGTAGAGGAAAGGCTAGGAGAAGATCAGTTTGGTTTTAGGAAAAACAAAGGGACGAGGGAGGCGATTTTAGCACTAAGAACAGTAGTAGAAAAAAGAATGAGGGTAGGAAAGGTAACTTGCATAGCTTTTGTAGATTTAGAAAAGGCATTTGATAATGTAGATTGGGACATAATGTTTAGAATTTTAAAAGAAACGGGTATAGATTATAAGGATAGGAGAATAATTTTTAATTTATATAAACACCAAACTGCCTTAGTTAGAATTGAGGGGGAAGAAGAGGTAGCAAAAATAGGGAAGGGAGTTCGGCAGGGATGTACACTTTCACCGTTATTATTTAATCTATATATAGAAGATGCAATAAACAAAGTAAAAGAAGAGTATAGTGTAGGTGTGAATGTACAGGGACAGAAAATATATATGTTGAGATTCGCCGACGATATAGCTATATTGGAAGAAAGCGAAAAGAATTTAGAAAGGGTATTGAATGGTATGCAGGCAGTATTGACTAGGGATTTTAACATGAAAATAAATATAGGTAAAACTAAAGTGATGAGGTGTGACAAAAAGGAATGCAGTAGAAAAATGAGGATCACAATAGGAGATAATAGAATCGAAGAAGTGTCAGATTTTTGTTATTTAGGCAGTAGAATCACAAAAGATAATCGAAGCAAGGTAGATATAAAGTGTAGGATAGCACAGGGTAGGAAGGCATTCGTAGAAAAGGAACAGATTTTAAGATCAAATATTGACTTGGGTATTAGAAAAAGATTACTGAAGGTATATGTTTGGAGTGTAGCACTGTACGGGTGTGAGGCGTGGACTATAGGAAAGGAAGAGAAGCGTAGATTACAAGCATTCGAAATGTGGTGTTATAGGAGGATGATGAGGATTGGTTGGGAAGATAAAGTAACAAATGAAGCTGTACTAGAGTTAGTAGGGGAGAAGAAAAGTATTTGGAGAGTGTTACAGCGTAGGAGAGACAGATTAGTAGGGCATATTCTTAGGCATGGGGGGATTATGCAATTGATCATAGAAGGTAGAGTGGAGGGAAAGAGAGGTGTAGGTAGGCCTAAATTGGAGTATGTGAGTCAGATAGTTGAAGACGTTGAGATGAATAGCTATAGGGAGATGAAGGGATTAGCTCAGGATAGATCGGCATGGCGTGCTGTTTCCAACCAATCTTTAGGATTGCGGACTCTTTAACTAACTATATAATACAAAATGGTCGTTCAAATGTATGTTAGAAGTTTGTGTTAATCGTCTGTGCTTTCTTGTTGTTTGATGAGTAGTGATTTCATACGCGTAAAATCATTAAGAAATGTAATAAGGATATTGAAGGTATTTAATTTAAAGTTAGTTATTATATTTGGTAATTTTGTAATGTTAGTGTGTGTTCCTTTCCAAATTGTAGCTCTGATGGGGATGATGAAAGAAACATCGAAACGTTAGCATGCAGTTTTATTTATGCAGACCACTTTACCACTATTATATAATATAATATTCGGTTTACTTAAATATTAACCATTCATTTTCGTACCATATATGCTGTAAAAGTTGACGAGGTACCGTTTTATTTCCACACTACTAATGGCAGACTTATAAAAATTGGCTATAAAATTTGTACCTAGGCATTTTATTCGGACACTCAGTATTTTGTATTAAACACGAAACCTCGTCTGGGCGTATATATCACGATACAACGTCGTCGGGCCGAGGCTTTGTTTTCATTTCTGTCAACCGATCCCAGGAACAGGGATCAGGAACAATGAACCTCGCAATGTATTCAGGATTATAGACGGACTCTGGATCGTCCTAGGAATCGGTTTTACGATTCGAATGATCCACGAAACATACCATTTGGACGATTATTCGCGTTCTTGTGCCTCGAAAACCGTTTGGCAATTCGATACATTTCAATCGCGAATATTAGCGAATTGTGGCTAGCGGCTGTAGATTTTTTTTCTTGGGAAGCAATGGGTGATATAAATTTTTGACTAGGACATTGCCTTTAAATCGTTTTGTTTGCTATTTCGAATATTTAAAAAATTATCACTGCGGTGTTAAATAATAGCACCCGTAACTTAAATTTGCTAGATGCGCATTTCGAAGGCTATGCCTCCATCGTCAGTAGCGCAAGATAAATAATAATTTTCACAGTATTTGAGTGATATTTTTTACTAATTGGAATATTGTTAATATATATTTTTGATGGACAGAATATTTGAATATATGTATCTCCTTTTTCGTTACAGAGGGAAACGGCACATCGAGATGCTGAACGTGAAAGGCGGCTTCGTGTGGACAGCGAGTCCAGAACGAAGCAGGCTCTTCAGGAGGCTGCAAGATGTCGCTCGAGACTCAAGCTCCTTACCAACGAATTCTCAAGGTACGAACCCGAAAAATATAACACTTTTAAGCGTCGATAATCACTGATCTCGACGTACTTTTAAGATCAATTGTTGCATATATAAAAAAACAACTTTTCGAGTGGTTCTTTTATAAAATGAAAAACCGCTTTCATAATCTTTCGAAGAATTGTTTTTTAATTTCTATAAATCCAAGCAATTATTGACATTTTAACAAATGTTGAGTTAGTTTAACACCAATACAATCCAATACAATAATTTTTTTTTGTAACATCTCCTCGGCGTTCCTTCAATTCTTTAAGTAAATTTCATCCAAACAATTTGAATCATTTGATAAGTCTGGAACATAATACACTCAACCAAGCAGTTGCAGAAGGGTCTTTATCTATTTACTCTAACACAGTATGTACTATTATTTGTTAGAAAGACGAAATGTATATACATAAGCTTATAGTGTGAACGGTTTCATCTATCTAGACATCACCAAATTTATTTAGTCAATTCTTAGGAAATGACCATAGCTAATAATAAAATACCATCTCATATCTATCACAATTTAATGAGATTTTCATTTAATACTACAACAAAATCTCGAGCTTCTAAAGGCGACTTATGTATTCTGTATTTACCAGCGGACTTTCCCCGTTTGGGTGACTGAATATCTGACTCGTTCTTATATCCATGTAGTCTGCATTTAGTTGTACCCCCGGACTGTTAATTTCCGCTTGTGCCCCACCGTTTACATTTGATACTATATGTCAGGAGACAGAGTATGAGTTTTCTGCTGCTTGCCAAACCAAGAGGTAATCTTCCTCCAACAGAAGCTGCACAAACCCGAACTGAATGTACACCATACAAACTGAGCAGTATCGTTTGCTCGAAGAGTACACGCGATTTAGCAAGGATTATTTGTACAGGTTTTGGTAACTTGTAAAAAAAAATGTCCGCGAAGAATTGTGTATTTTTTTAGAAACATCTCTAAATGGGCTTGAGGGAAAATAACTTAGCTACAATACCACTTAAAATATTTTAACTAGGAACTATTATAAGGTAACTCTTGAGTTTATCAATTATTTAAAACATTTCTAGTTAAAATTATCAATGGACTGAAAAAAAGCTTCAAGAAAATCTCTGCCAAAGTATATTTCAGTAGTTTAGTAAATAATATTTTTGAAACCTTTAAATTCACGATCTTTTAAAATTTTTATTAGATCAATACATTTCACATACTTAGATTGAATATTTGGTTGATATTCAACGAAGTAAATTACATTATTCTAGGTAAATTGTTTTTACCTTGTGACTGTTCTTCTTCAGAGCAAAAAGGCCTGCCAACGTTGAACACATATTCACCTTCAAACAGAAAATGTTCATGACGCGTTTTGTCAAGATGTAGAATTAATTGGACGAAATGTCGGAAGAGTAGAGCTCGAATTAGATGTACGCATCTTAATTAACTGACATTAATTTAATATTATGCGTGGTAAACATTTCTAGTTAAAATTATCAATGGACTGAAAAAAAGCTTCAAGAAAATCTCTGCCAAAGTAGATTTCAGTAGTTTAGTAAATAATATTTTTGAAACCTTTAAATTCACGATCTTTTAAAATTTTTATTAGATCAATACATTTCGCATACTTAGATTGAATATTCGGTTGATATTCAACGAAGTAAATTACATTATTCTAGGTAAATTGTTTTTACCTTGTGACTGTTCTTCTTCAGAGCAAAAAGGCCTGCCAACGTTGAACACATATTCACCTTCAAACAGAAAATGTTCATGACGCGTTTTGTCAAGATGTAGAATTAATTGGACGAAATGTCGGAAGAGTAGAGCTCGAATTAGATGTACGCATCTTAATTAACTGACATTAATTTAATATTATGCGTGGTAAACATTTCTAGTTAAAATTATCAATGGACTGAAAAAAAGCTTCAAGAAAATCTCTGCCAAAGTATATTTCAGTAGTGTAGTAAATAATATTTTTGAAACCTTTAAATTAACGATCTTTTAAAATTTTTATTAGATCAATACATTTCGCATACTTAGATTGAATATTCGGTTGAAATTCAACGAAGTAAATTACATTATTCTAGGTAAATTGTTTTTACCTTGTGACTGTTGTTCTTCAGAGCAAAAAGGCCTGCCAACGTTGAACACATATTCACCTTCAAACAGAAAATGTTCATGACGCGTTTTGTCAAGATGTAGAATTAATTGGACGAAATGTCGGAAGAGTGGAGCTCGAATTAGATGTACGCACCTTAATTAACTGACATTAATTTAATATTATGCGTGGTAAACATTTCTAGTTAAAATTATCAATGGACTGAAAAAAAGCTTCAAGAAAATCTCTGCCAAAGTATATTTCAGTAGTTTAGTAAATAATATTTTTGAAACCTTTAAATTCACGATCTTTTAAAATTTTTATTAGATCAATACATTTCGCATACTTAGATTGAATATTCGGTTGATATTCAACGAAGTAAATTACATTATTCTAGGTAAATTGTTTTTACCTTGTGACTGTTCTTCTTCAGAGCAAAAAGGCCTGCCAACGTTGAACACATATTCACCTTCAAACAGAAAATGTTCATGACGCGTTTTGTCAAGATGTAGAATTAATTGGACGAAATGTCGGAAGAGTAGAGCTCGAATTAGATGTACGCATCTTGATTAACTGACATTAATTTAATATTATGCGTGGTAAACATTTCTAGTTAAAATTATCAATGGACTGAAAAAAAGCTTCAAGAAAATCTCTGCCAAAGTATATTTCAGTAGTTTAGTAAATAATATTTTTGAAACCTTTAAATTCACGATCTTTTAAAATTTTTATTACATCAATACATTTCGCATACTTATATTGAATATTCGGTTGAAATTCAACGATGTAAATTACATTCTTCTAGGTAAATTGTTTTTACCTTGTGACTGTTCTTCTTCAGAGCAAAAAGGCCTGCCAACGTTGAACACATATTCACCTTCAAACAGAAAATGTTCTTGACGCGTTTTGTCAAGATGTAGAATTAATTGGACGAAAGGTCGGAAGAGTAGAACTCGAATTAGATGTACGCATCTTAATTAACTGACATTAATTTAATATTATGCGTGGTAAACATTTCTAGTTAAAATTATCAATGGACTGAAAAAAAGCTTCAAGAAAATCTCTGCCAAAGTATATTTCAGTAGTTTAGTAAATATTATTTTTGAAACCTTTAAATTCACGATCTTTTAAAATTTTTATTACATCAATACATTTCGCATACTTATATTGAATATTCGGTTGATATTCAACGAAGTAAATTACATTATTCTAGGTAAATTGTTTTTTCCTTGTGACTGTTCTTCTTCAGAGCGAAAAGGCCTGCCAACGTTGAACACATATTCACCTTCAAACAGAAAATGTTCTTGACGCGTTTTGTCAAGATGTAGAATTAATTGGACGAAATGTCGGAAGAGTGGAACTCGAATTAGATGTACGCATCTTAATTAACTGACATTAATTTAATATTATGCGTGGTAAACATTTCTAGTTAAAATTATCAATGGACTGAAAAAAGCTTCAAGAAAATCTCTGCCAAAGTATATTTCAGTAGTTTAGTAAATAATATTTTTGAAACCTTTAAATTCACGATCTTTTAAAATTTTTATTACATCAATACATTTCGCATACTTAGATTGAATATTCGGTTGATATTCAACGAAGTAAATTACATTATTCTAGGTAAATTGTGTTTTCCTTGTGACTGTTCTTCTTCAGAGCGAAAAGGCCTGCCAACGTTGAACACATATTCACCTTCAAACAGAAAATGTTCTTGACGCGTTTTGTCAAGATGTAGAATTAATTGGACGAAAGGTCGGAAGAGTAGAACTCGAATTAGATGTACGCATCTTAATTAACTGACATTAATTTAATATTATGCGTGGTAAATATTTCTAGTTAAAATTATCAATGGACTGAAAAAAAGCTCCAAGAAAATCTCTGCCAAAGTAGATTTCAGTAGTTTAGTAAATAATATTTTTGAAACCTTTAAATTCACGATCTTTTAAAATTTGTATTAGATCAATACATTTCGCATACTTAGATTGAATATTCGGTTGATATTCAACGAAGTAAATTACATTATTCTAGGTAAATTGTTTTTACCTTGTGACTGTTCTTCTTCAGAGCAAAAAGGCCTGCCAACGTTGAACACATATTCACCTTCAAACAGAAAATGTTCATGACGCGTTTTATCAAGATGTAGAATTAATTGGACGAAATGTCGGAAGAGTAGAGCTCGAATTAGATGTACGCATCTTAATTAACTGACATTAATTTAATATTATGCGTGGTAAACATTTCTAGTTAAAATTATCAATGGACTGAAAAAAAGCTTCAAGAAAATCTCTGCCAAAGTATACTTCAGTAGTTTAGTAAATAATATTTTTGAAACCTTTAAATTAACGATCTTTTAAAATTTTTATTAGATCAATACATTTCGCATACTTAGATTGAATATTCGGTTGAAATTCAACGAAGTAAATTACATTATTCTAGGTAAATTGTTTTTACCTTGTGACTGTTCTTCTTCAGAGCGAAAAGGCCTGCCAACGTTGAACACATATTCACCTTCAAACAGAAAATGTTCATGACGCGTTTTGTCAAGATGTAGAATTAATTGGACGAAATGTCGGAAGAGTAGAGCTCGAATTAGATGTACGCATCTTAATTAACTGACATTAATTTAATATTATGCGTGGTAAACATTTCTAGTTAAAATTATCAATGGACTGAAAAAAAGCTTCAAGAAAATCTCTGCCAAAGTATACTTCAGTAGTTTAGTAAATAATATTTTTGAAACCTTTAAATTAACGATCTTTTAAAATTTTTATTAGATCAATACATTTCGCATACTTAGATTGAATATTCGGTTGAAATTCAACGAAGTAAATTACATTATTCTAGGTAAATTGTTTTTACCTTGTGACTGTTCTTCTTCAGAGCGAAAAGGCCTGCCAACGTTGAACACATATTCACCTTCAAACAGAAAATGTTCATGACGCGTTTTGTCAAGATGTAGAATTAATTGGACGAAATGTCGGAAGAGTAGAGCTCGAATTAGATGTACGCATCTTAATTAACTGACATTAATTTAATATTATGCGTGGTAAACATTTCTAGTTAAAATTATCAATGGACTGAAAAAAGCTTCAAGAAAATCTCTGCCAAAGTATATTTCAGTAGTTTAGTAAATAATATTTTTGAAACCTTTAAATTCACGATCTTTTAAAATTTTTATTACATCAATACATTTCGCATACTTAGATTGAATATTCGGTTGATATTCAACGAAGTAAATTACATTATTCTAGGTAAATTGTTTTTTCCTTGTGACTGTTCTTCTTCAGAGCGAAAAGGCCTGCCAACGTTGAACACATATTCACCTTGAAACAGAAAATGTTCTTGACGCGTTTTGACAAGATGTAGAATTAATTGGACGAAAGGTCGGAAGAGTAGAACTCGAATTAGATGTACGCATCTTAATTACTGACATTAATTTAATATTATGCGTGGTATATGCGAGTGAAGGTTTTCGCGAAAATTACCCGATTAAATATAAAATTGTAAAACTAAGCAATGCGTATTGCAAAAAGTAAAAATTAAGCCAGGAATATGTTGTAAAAAGTTTCGCCATAAATGTGAAACAAGTTTTTTTTAGTTTGCGTAAAAATAAATCAGTTTGATGGTGTTTGAATTTATCCGGTCACCATCTCCATTCGTGGATATAAAGTCCAGTATTTGAAGTTACTTCTTGCAGTTTTAGTATGCAATAATTCCAGACTGAACGACGATAATATGGTGATTATGAAAGCGCCTCGCTTCGGTGACTGTAAAGCAGTTTATATATCATATTATCGCTTGAATCTCTTGTCTTCGGCGACATTTATAGATGCTATAAGGCAGTGGCCAATCTTCTGCACTCAAGAAAATCGCTTTCGAAAAGAAAATACTGCACATACACTAACAAACTTACGAATGTTTAAGTTGCGGTTTATGTAGATTACAAGCTAAAAATTGTAGATTTTTGGCGGCATAATTTTTAACTAAATGCAGTAGACATAAATGCGTAGCAGAAGAGCAAATATAAACATTCATTTTTGTTTATTTACATCAATCTCCGCTAAAAGTCCATATTATTTTTGTTTAGAACGTTCCTTCAATATACCACAGATTTTCACAACAATAAGCCCTTATACTTATATATTCCTTTAACATTTCTCCATTGAGGGTGCAGAAGGTATCCTTATAAATGCGCATTATATATCTGACTATTCTTCCTCGAAGTTTCATAGCCAGAGGATAGAAGAGGGTCGCTTTAGCCGAATAGGGGCGGGGATTATCTCGCGATTCTAAATGAAAAGAAAACTCCGAATTGTCTTCTTGAATCTCCGCTTCCGTATTATCGTGTGATTCTAAAGGAATTGTATATTTGAGGAGTTAAGGCGAGAAGATGATTTTTATTTAAGTAACTCGAAAAATATGCCGAGGTTTAGAAGGAACCTATATATAGTTAAACTAAAAATTGATTTTTTTTTATACTCTTTATAGTATAAATTATACATTTAAATTTTCGTGAATGAAAATAAATATTTTAACAGTTCGTATAAAACATTTATAAGGAAGTCCCCTTTTTATCAAATAAATACAGTGGATATAAATTACGGTATTTACCTAAAACGTTGCGTTTGTTCAGATATTAGGGCGTTTTTTTTTTTTTTTGGAGAGTGAATCGTGCAAGAAAGAACGTTATATTTATATATCAAATTGATACGGGAGGACATGCTTTTTTCGGCCGAAATAAAAGGGATTTTTGTTGACATGCTTTAGGGTAAAATACGTTCGTATATTACTCGCATAACATAACTTGACTAGTTAATAAGATAAGTACACTTAGGGCATATAATGTACGTTTTTATCGTTGGTTGAAATCGTTGGACATTGTTATAAATAGTTAATCCAACAGAAAAAAAATGTCCCGAACAAATATTTATATAGCATTTCCGCTTTTCATCCCACCGACAATGCGTGTATTTTTTACAACCGGAAGAAACGGTCTCTTTTCCGGTCCCCAAGGACCCATTCAGCTAGATTGACAGGATATGTGTTTGAGGTTAGGCTCGACGCATTCCCCGCTGAGTTTTATTTTAAAATTCATATTTACTTTTACCGAATGTCATGCTGTGAAAGAATCTTTCATTCCAATGTTCGCGGCATTTTTCAAAGGGTCGACCCGACCGTGCCTCCTTTCAATTAAAGTGTTTGTTTTTTTTTTGTTAGAACTTGTTCTTAAATAAATTACATTTTACACGAACTTATTGCGTTATACTCGATAAATTTAGTTTCTTAATTGAATTATTCAACTTGGTAAATTTTGTCAAATTTGGTCCGCTTTTAATGTACTTAGAATTTAATTTTAAAAAAGTATATGATCAAAAGATTTTAAAATAAAAATCGGTTGGTTTGGATTTGTTTGTGGTTAGAATTTTTAAATGCTGCATATAATCTGCATAAATGCTGCATAAAATAACCGATTTTTAATTAAATATACTTTATTTACCTAGAATTATTCTTTCAGTTGATTGCATCCTTTTCAGGCAGTCAGCGCCTTTGTACTTAACCAACATCTAATTTGCATCAGATGTGACAGATTCAATTTAAATTCATAATTAAAAGCCGGTTGATTTAATGCTCCCCACCGAGTGACAACTAATTTCTTCGGTACACATTCGCAACTTGTGCATACAAATTTGTACACTGCATTTTAAATTTCGCGACTTTGTTTAGCGAATTTACGTATGCGCCCCTATCTATCCTATGCCACTGGTGGAAACGCCACCCCTGCTCGTACCCTGTTTACTTGACGTTTTTACACTCACGTATAGTTTATATCCACTACGGGGTGACAACTTTTTGACACCAGTTAAAAGAACTTCACAGCAACATACGAATTATTCATTTTCTAGGTTGCTTTTTAAAAAATTTGATTGGTTACTTCTTGGGAATATTTTAACGCTTTGTAGCTTTTTTTTGTAAAAGAATTGACTAAATTAAAAATCAATTTTTTTAAGCATAGTTTTTTTTTTTAATTTATTTAAATCGAATATTGTAAGTTTCGAAGGACATACAGATTCGATAACATTTCGAGTTTTAAAAAAAATACGATAGATTGAAGAATAAAAATTGAAGGCTTCGAAATTATTAGAATCTTCTAGTTATTGCTAATGAATTAAATTAAAACGTAACATACAATTTAAGTTAAACTTGTATTTAAAAAATTATGTAACTCTTTATAAAATTATCCTTTGATATTATCCTTTTATCTAATCAAATATTAATTTATTTGATACATTTATAACTTCTTTTATGTTGAATTGAACGATTTTTTCTAGAAATAAATCTTTCAAAACCTTTTTAAATGTTTCTAGTTGTAAAATTTATTATCCACAATAAAAATTAGTTTTTTTTAAATCTCTAGTTTTCTATTTTCAAAGTTAAGTATCGAAATTAAAATTTTGCAAAATTTCGCAATGAATATAATTTTTGTCTTGGTTGCAAAGTCAATTGTCCAAATTATAAATCCGCATTTTTTTTTACAATAATGGAGCATTTAAAATTCTTGTTTAAATTTTGATAGAAATTTATTATCCAAACCAAAAATCAGATAAATAATAAATATATATAAAAAAATTTCTTATTACAAAATTAGTTACCTAAATTAACGTTTTGCAAATAATAGTGATGAAATATTAAATATAAATAAATTTTATCTATATTAAAAATTTCTAGTTTCAAAATTTATTTTCAAAATTATAATTAAAATCAAAATTATAGAATTTTTTAATGAATTTGTAAAATCTGTCTATGTTGCAAAATTAAGTATGCAATTTTTTTAATGAACGAATTTTTGCAATAATAATGATCGAAATTACAATTTTTCTAATTAAATCTAATTTAATTATCCACATTATAAATGCACAAAATTCATTAAACAAATATATTCGAAACTGTACCTTTGACAGTTTATTAGCAAAAAGATAAATCAAACAACATTACAAAATTTATATATTACGACATAAAAATTCAATCTTTTCATCCCTCCATATTTACAATCTTATATAAACCCTATCTAGTTCTTCTGCTGTTGTTTATAGCACTTCTGCTATTGCCAATTGCTACAAAATTTTAGCACTTCACGATATTTAATTACGTAAAAATCAATTAAATCTGCTTTTTTAACTATTTCTTTTGATTTATTTTTTATATAATTTGTGATAATTATATAAGTTTCATTTTGGAAGTTGCTAGATGGTATAAATGTGCATTTTGACAAGATGCAATTTGCTAGTGTGTTCTCAATAAACACAAGAATCCGACCAGCTGAGTGAGGTTCAAGTTTCCTTCTCGACTTCTGTCTTGAGGAAGTTGAGGAGGTGCATACTACAGATCATCTTAAAATAGAAGATTTAAAAAAAATAAAAATACATTTTAATGTCTATAAAAAGAGCTGTTTAAATACCATTTTTAATGCATACTGGGTAATATAAAATTTAAAAAAAAGACACCCCTCTGACAATTATACTAAATTAACTGACATTAGTTTTTAATTAGTTTTAATTGACAGTTGATTGAAAAGAATTGTTACTTCCTTTTTAGGTCCTTAATTTTCAATTATTATAATTTTTTTTTTTTGTAAATTGCGTTTAAATTAACTCTCACTGTGAGTGAGTGAGTACTTTTCTTAATACGGCACCAATTTGAAAAATTTCCGCAACTTTTCGAGCATTTCTAATCTAATCCTCCCCCTATATATTGGTTTAATTTGTTTTTTACGCTTTAGTGCATTAACTTTTTATTTTCTTCTCAAGTGGGCGGATTCCCCCACTAGGGGTAACTTAGATGCTATAAAAAATTACAATATTTAACTTTTTCGTTTTATCTGAAAACTTTTGTTGATGACATTTACAAATGCAATAAAAATGGTTAGTATGTTGTAGAGTATTTTAACACTTGTGCTACAATAATCGTAAATTTAGAAAATAAGTGTTTTTCAGTGAGAAAATTGTAAAGTCAAATCTGCACGCGTTTGATAAATATATCACACGTAGGTAAATAGACCATTGTGAATATGTCCGCATCGAGATTTCTTGACTTCTCTATGTACAATATACAATTTACTATAGCACCTCATCCCGCCTAGTTCTCTTCAGCTTAATCTCCAGCACCCTCGTCCCCGACCGTGTCCCCTCGCTTTATCGCATCATAAATGGGGCGCCTCTTTCGCTAGCGGTCCCCTTTGCTGCTGTTGCTGAAGTCAGTGAAACCAGCGGCCGTAATGCAGTTATCTGGGTCCAGATGGCACGACTTATGCAATTTACACTCTCCCCCATGGCTGCTCCTCTTCCGAATGCCGCGTATGAGTTGTAGTGTTGGTACGAAATATGTGCGTGTACTCGTCTTATTATTCATCCCCATCGGGGGCATGTATGCACCTCTCTTTGCCGAGAGGATCGCCTAAAACTGCCATTTCCTGCTGCATGCCATTACATCGTGGGGAATGGTAACACGAGGGCCTCGTTAAAGTTATATCTCCACTTTCGCCCGTAATCCAAAAGACCCGTACAAATTACCAATCGTGCAAGTTATCTGGAAACACGTCACAAACCGTTTTGTATTCAGACACTTCTATTGAAAAATCAAATTATCGTATAAAATATTTTGTCTGTAAGAAACAATGATTTTTCTCTTAAATTTACATATCTTTTTGAAAATTTAGGAGTTTTCAAAAAAAAATATTGTTAATAAAATTCTGTACAAAAGCGCCATCCATTTTTTGGGGGGACAATATGATGTGTTGAGGTAATTTGAAGTTATATGAAGCTGCATTGACTTCGTTTTTCGTTAATTTTGGTACGAACTGTTAATAAACATTTTTTATAAAATATATTGATTTTGTAAAAAAAAAGCACCCGACATTTTTTGGGACAATATGATGTGTTGAGGTAATTTTAAGTTATATGAAGCTGCATTGACTTGGTTCTTCGTTAATTTTGGTTCGAACTGTTAATAATTTCTTTTTATAAAATATATTGATTCTGTAAAAAAACACACCACATTTTTTGGGACAATATGATGTGTTGAGGTAATTTGAAGTTATATGAAGCTGCATTGACTTGGTTCTTCGTTAATTTTGGTACGAACTGTTAATAATTTCTTTTTACCAAATATTTGATTCTGTAAAAAAAATCACACCACATTTTTTGGTACAATATGATGTGTTGAGGTAATTTGAAGTTATATGAAGCTGCATTGACTTGGTTCTTCGTTAATTTTGGTACGAACTGTTAATAATTTCTTTTTACAAAATATATTGATTCTGTAAAAAAAAGCACACCACATTTTTTGGGACAATATGATGTGTTGAGGTAATTTGAAGTTATATGAAGCTGCATTGACTTGGTTCTTCGTTAATTTTGGTACGAACTGTTAATAATTTTTTTTTACAAAATATATTGATTCTGTAAAAAAAATCACACCACATTTTTTGGTACAATATGATGTGTTGAGGTAATTTGAAGTTATATGAAGCTGCATTGACTTGGTTCTTCGTTAATTTTGGTACGAACTGTTAATAATTTCTTTTTACAAAATATATTGATTCTGTAAAAAAAATCACACCACATTTTTTGGTACAATATGATGTGTTGAGGTAATTTGAAGTTATATGAAGCTGCATTGACTTGGTTCTTCGTTAATTTTGGTACGAACTGTTAATAATTTTTTTTTACAAAATATATTGATTCTGTAAAAAAAATCACACCACATTTTTTGGTACAATATGATGTGTTGAGGTAATTTGAAGTTATGTGAAGCTGCATTGACTTGGTTCTTCGTTAATTTTGGTACGAACTGTTAATAATTTCTTTTTACAAAATATATTGATTCTGTAAAAAAAATCACACCACATTTTTTGGTACAATATGATGTGTTGAGGTAATTTGAAGTTATATGAAGCTGCATTGACTTGGTTCTTCGTTAATTTTGGTACGAACTGTTAATAATTTCTTTTTACAAAATATATTGATTGTGTAAAAAAAAGCACACCACATTTTTTGGGACAATATGATGTGTTGAGGTAATTTGATGTTATATGAAGCTGCATTGACTTGGTTCTTCGTTAATTTTGGTACGAACTGTTAATAATTTCTTTTTACAAAATATATTGATTCTGTAAAAAAAAGCACACCACATTTTTTGGGACAATATGATGTGTTGAGGTAATTTGAAGTTATATGAAGCTGCATTGACTTGGTTCTTCGTTAATTTTGGTACGAACTGTTAATAATTTCTTTTTACAAAATATATTGATTCTGTAAAAAAAAGCACACCACATTTTTTGGGACAATATGATGTGTTGAGGTAATTTGAAGTTATATGAAGCTGCATTGACTTGGTTCTTCGTTAATTTTGGTACGAACTGTTAATAATTTCTTTTTATAAAATATATTGATTCTGTAAAAAAAAAGCACACCACATTTTTAGGGACAATATGATGTGTTGAGGTAATTTGAAGTTATATGAAGCTGCATTGACTTGGTTCTTCGTTAATTTTGGTACGAACTGTTAATAATTTCTTTTTACAAAATATATTGATTCTGTAAAAAAAAGCACACCACATTTTTAGGGACAATATGATGTGTTGAGGTAATTTGAAGTTATATGAAGCTGCATTGACTTGGTTCTTCGTTAATTTTGGTACGAACTGTTAATAATTTCTTTTTATAAAATATATTGATTCTGTAAAAAAAAAGCAGACCACATTTTTTGGGACAATATGATGTGTTGAGGTAATTTGAAGCTATATGAAGCTGCATTGACTTGGTTCTTCGTTAATTTTGGTACGAACTGTTAATAATTTCTTTTTATAAAATATATTGATTCTGTAAAAAAAAAGCAGACCACATTTTTAAGGACAATATGATGTGTTGAGGTAATTTGAAGTTATATGAAGCTGCATTGACTTGGTTCTTCGTTAATTTTGGTACGAACTGTTAATAATTTCTTTTTATAAAATATATTGATTCTGTAAAAAAAAAGCAGACCACATTTTTTGGGACAATATGATGTGTTGAGGTAATTTGAAGTTATATGAAGCTGCATTGACTTGGTTCTTCGTTAATTTTGGTACGAACTGTTAATAATTTCTTTTTATAAAATATATTGATTCTATAAAAAAAAAGCACACCACATTTTTTGGGACAATATGATGTGTTGAGGTAATTTGAAGTTATATGAAGCTGCATTGACTTGGTTCTTCGTTAATTTTGGTACGAACTGTTAATAATTTCTTTTTATAAAATATATTGATTCTATAAAAAAAAAGCAGACCACATTTTTTGGGACAATATGATGTGTTGAGGTAATTTGAAGTTATATGAAGCTGCATTGACTTGGTTCTTCGTTAATTTTGGTACGAACTGTTAATAATTTCTTTTTATAAAATATATTGATTCTGTAAAAAAAAAGCAGACCACATTTTTTGGGACAATATGATGTGTTGAGGTAATTTGAAGTTATATGAAGCTGCATTGACTTGGTTCTTCGTTAATTTTGGTACGAACTGTTAATAATTTCTTTTTATAAAATATATTGATTCTGTAAAAAAAAAGCACACCACATTTTTAGGGACAATATGATGTGTTGAGGTAATTTGAAGTTATATGAAGCTGCATTGACTTGGTTCTTCGTTAATTTTGGTACGAACTGTTAATAATTTCTTTTTATAAAATATATTGATTCTATAAAAAAAAAGCACACCACATTTTTTGGGACAATATGATGTGTTGAGGTAATTTGAAGTTATATGAAGCTGCATTGACTTCGTTCTTCGTTAATTTTGGTAAGGGCTGTTGATAATATAATGTGTTTCTCGAGGTGTGTTTTCAAGATGCAAAATACAAATTACGGGGACCTACCGCAAGGAAAGAAGCCAAGAGGGGGACGAATTGAATCAATACTGAGAGATATGGGCTCAACTCGATTATTCGTATGAATATTTTACCATCTAATCGAACATATGAATAAAATAATAAATGCGATGTCTTGTTAAATATTCTGGTTGCAAATTTACAAAACTGCCCACAAATAGCTCGAAATTTAATATCAATTCAATGGGACTTGAAGAAATTGATCGTTAAAATTGTTTTCTCTTCCTTTTATAACGTAATTTTTTTTTATCGATTCATTTTATTTAATTTTACGATTCTATTGACTTATGTTTATATTTGCATGATCAAAAAGCGTTTGCAATTAAAAATGCATTTCCATTTAACATGCTGTAATAATATATGACAAAAAATATCATGAAAAATTCATATCTTTGTTGCAATTTATCCATTTCAATATTTCTACGGAATTGCCATTTATTTCCCTTTATTTTTATAATATAAATTAAAAGTTGTACTAAATCTATACCATCGCTATTTATTAACGTCGTAAATTTTGTTTGCATTTATAATTTTCATAATGAAATGCCACGTTAAAGTTTCATAAATCGTAAATTATTAGTTTAATTATAATTTGAAATGGCCGTTGCTGTTATTATTTACACACTAATTTTATAGAATTATATATATTTTAAGTATTTTATTTTTATTAGTAGATACAGGGTAATAAGAAGTATTGATTCGTTTATCTTACAATACTTTTCCCAATTTTATTTCGTTCTTTTATTATTTTGCGAATTTCATTTCTACATACAATTTTTTTTTACTATAGAAAGTTTAGGTCCTGTAATGAATAAACGGGAATTGTTAACGATTTTGAAATATGGAAAGAGACGATAATCTGTGTGATTTAACAATGCAATTAATTATTATCTATAATTCCACCTATCTGCAATTTAAATCCGTGTACCAGCATTTGTCCACCGATTCCATTTATTGTTCTACCAACCATAAATCAGTCACATTACATTCAGTCACATTTATGGAAAATACCGTTTGAAATGGGACCTTTTTCATGCACGTGCATTGTCCGCTGAGTATTCGCATTATATATTTTTTGTTGCATTTAAACAGTTGGAATTAATTAGATTTTGTCTTATGCTTTTTTAAGTGTCATATGCAATTTCTTGAAACCTTGTAAAAATTCGATCATACATGCAGGAATTTCCAATTAGAATCTGAAGCTTTGTTTTTGTTCCTTAATTAAAAAATCCTGCTTTTGTCATCCATCAAATAATATATGTATAACTAAAATTCGTTATTCAAATTTTGTATCTCTATTTCGTTCGACTCTTTAATTCACAGCCACAGTCATTTAAAATGTACAAAAAAATTGCCGTACGTTAATTAACGTATCCAGCACTGCACTGAATCCGCAATTCTATTTCACTTCCCGTTTTTACACCGGGCTATACATAAAAGCCCGCATTCAAATTTTAAAGCTTCCCATGTCTCCCGCCGGTTTTGTCATCGTAAACTGATTAAAAATATAAATTCGGGCTCTATTAAAAAAGCTAAATGTGCGATTGAACGGCTCGATAAATCGCGTTTAATTTTCCGCGTATGTACTATCCTCGTATTGAAAATTGGAATATATTTTGGGGGTAAAAGTTTCATGTTCGGATTTCACAACGTATAAAAATTCAAGCGAACTTTTTGCTAAAACGACCATATTTTTAATTGTTTTGGATAAACTCATAATGTAATTTTGTATCAAATGAAATTGAACGTAAAATTTAATAATATATATTTTTTAAATTTATTTCTTTGTATGGGGAAATCACAAGTTTTGAATATATATTTTATTTTTATTGAATTTATTGAATACAAATTTCTGTACATTAATCAATTGATTTTTTCACTTTTCAATCCATAAATAAGAACGTATGATTCAATTGTGATTGTTAATAAAATTTCCCGCCTAGATATTTGAATCACGCATTTTTCCAGGACTCTAGGGTAAATATTTTATTTTAGTCTAAGCTTTGGAAGGATTCGAAATTGAATGCTTGTCTGTAATATTAATCGCATCCAGGGTCGTCTCTCAAGCTCAGGATTATTGCTCGAATGAAATTCGCAGAAAATTTCACCAAAAATCAATAATATTCACCTTATATCATACAGTGTAACAACTTGTGCTGTTACACGTAAAGAAATAATACAGGAAATTGCATTGGGAAACTTAAAAAAATGATATATAATTAATTCAACATGATACACGAATTTTCCTACTTCAAATGTTTCATTAAATATTTTTCACGAAATTGTGTCGCACGAGTGCAATTTTTTTACAAGAAAACAGAAGGATGTCTTTTGCGATCTTTAAATATAAAACGGGCTTTTAATAATATATCATTTTATATTGAGACTACCTAGATAAAAGACAATTTTTTTAAATTGCCTCACGATAGAAATCAACATTCACAGACAGACGATAATAGAAAGGATATATGGATTCTAAGAGCGCTGCAAAAGGACAGCCTCCAGTGTCTGGCAAAGACTCAAAACCGTGTTATGATGATGTTGAATAACTGAAATTGGGTGCTAACTGAACTGAAATATAGGTGCGCGTTTCAGTCGTCTATAGAAAATTTAATATATAGCGATCTTAGTCGGCACGTTTATAACAGGATATGTGTGCAAAAGTGATAAATCGTATCGATTCAGCACTTGGGCTATTCAAACCCGTTTGCCTGGAAAATTATTTAGTACTTTTACCCTGATATGAAGGGAAATTTAAGACATCTCACGCATCAGCAGAATTATCCTTTATATAGTGACGCTTTTAATATGGATACGCGTTCTTACACTTTTGCAGGATTAAGGATAAATCGCTCTTGATATTTTCTAAAATTATGTGGAAGAGAAATTGTGTAATAAATTTCAATTCAACGTGTTTTTAGCAAAACCGCATTGTTAACGTAATAAATATTTCTTATTAACATATGCATCTTCCATATCGTAATTCTTGCTAAGTGCAATATTAAACGTGGAATATAAAATAAAAAACGACCATTATATAATTTTATTATCCTAATATTTTTATGGATCTAATAGAGACATTTTACGATGTCCTCCCGCAGGCTAACATGAAACAGTTTGATCGTTAAGTTTTATTAACCCGCATAATAATTGGAAGGTCTAGTCATAACATAGCAAAACTTTGTTTTACAAAAGCATTGTAATTTGGTTTTATCATTAAGTAATACTTTACGTAGTTCCATAATTTGAATAAAAATTTTAAGGACATTCTAAACCTCGGGGATCCGTTTTATTGTTATACGACTTTCTTGCACTTCTTCCTACTGCTGTATATATATTTTTTATTAATTATATTTCGTTATATATTTTTAAAAGAAAATTTCTTTTTTTTTCTCAGGTAGTTTCTATTATTACTTCATTCAAATTACTTCATTCAAAATGTCTCAGAATTGTTTTTCCTTGAATGGTAAATTCTTTGAGCAAAAAGAAGCTATGGGAAATTGTGGAAATTGAGCAAAAAGAAGGTGATATATGGGTGATATTGTCTACTAATATTTTATTATGAAATTCCATTTAGTATCCAAAAAAATATCACCACATCACATGGGGTGCTCACATATAGAAAAAAACTTCACAAATATCCAAGACCAAGCATCACTCACACAAGAACCGTCGATCGAGATTTATTATTCGATTAACAGTAAACATTTCCGATGCTTCCCTCCAATATTGTACAATAAACATCACATGTCAGGGTTTCTTGCAGCATCTATCGAACCACTTGAATTTTATTTCGTAACCCATCAAGTTCAGGCACTGAACAAGAAGTGAATCGCGTCCAGATTATATCCACACGAGCGGTTCACTCTTCATAAAAAGAACCAGCGGTTTTTCAATTAAGTCCATCACGAATATCATCATTCTGCCACGAACACCTTATGTAGGAAAGAGACGCTTTCTAAGGAATTTCAGATTCAAATTGCTTTTTGATATAATCTGGATTTATTTTGAAAATACTTCTACAAGTATTTATCGTTAATATGATTTTTTTCGCGGGTAGTTCATTCTAGTAACAAAATTAAGGAGCAATTCGACATACTCAATTCAACAAATCTTGAGAATTATAGAGTACGATTTGCCTTCAAAATTGACTGAATTTTTTGTTGAATATATAATTTATTTTTACAATAATATCTATTTTTAATTTCCTTCTGTTTGCTCTTAATTTGTATGACCTTAAACAGGTTTTTTTTACTAGATATCTAACATTTCCAAAAGATTTTTTTGAAATATAAACTAGCGTTCGTTTTCCATCACCCAGTATATATTTTTGTAGGATGCCATGTACATGAGCAATTCTCAGATTTTTCCATTTACAGGCAAATATATATGCCTACTCATATCTCGCTTATAGTAAAGGAAATATACATATAGACTAATGTCATTTTATTATACACTGCTTTTCCTTGGACCCTTACATCAATCGTTTATTGAAAAAGTGTCGAAGATCGTTGCCCACGAATTTATGGATATGTTGTAGGTTATTGTCGACGTTGCTGGTGCTACTGCGGTGGCGGATATTGGAACTATATATAATTGAAAACTCATATTTTTAGCTAGAAACGATTTCCATCGAAAATCGTATTTATGTATTGAAAATGATCGTTTGTGGCAAAGATTTTTCCTATATTCAAAAATTGGAAAAGTCGGAGAAAACCACAGTCTGGACATTACTTGAGTGAGATATAACTGAAGATATCACTGCATAAGAGTGTGTAACATTATTTGCATTTGGGTTTTTTGTTTCGAAATTTCATAAATATTGAGTTGTTATATTATTATATGATATATCGAATTAAATTCCAAATATTTAAATCGGTTTTCTCCAAATTAAAAATGTTATACATAATATCTTCAATTGTAGTTAAAATTTCAACACTAACGCCTCTACAAAGCATTGATAATGTCGATAAATTCCTCTATACCACTACCAATTGAACTATTGAACTATTATTACAGATTCGGTGTCGAACTGAAATTAATTTCAAGTGTCTCGCAGAACAATATACGCTGAAATAACAATAGATTACAGGCACCGCTTGCTGTAACCAAACTATATCTTAGACGGCAGTAAGAAAATGTTTAGAAACGAATTTGTTTCGCATAATTGAAGTCAATGTTCTAGTCTTGTTATATAAATATATATTTTTTAAATAGATATCATCTTGGGACATGCATTTTTTTTTAAGAATTTGTGTTTTCAATTTAATATGCACTTTATCGCCAATATTTCTGTGAAATTCGTGCTTGAAAAAGAAACGGAATTTTATAATTTTTGTAGAAATGTACGTTTTGTTTGATCATTTTTTTATGTATTACAGTAGTTTTATTTTAAAACAACAATACTGAATTTTTATCGAATATCTTCAATTTTTAACATTGTGACTTTTCGTTAAACATTTTATTTAATGATATATAATTTTTTATATATATATATATATATATATATATAAATAAAAATCTTGATCTTCATGTATCTTCATATCTTCTTCATGTTTTTGTATCTTCATCTTCATATATTCTTCTTCATGTATCAACTTCATGCATATATATATTTTTGTAACTTCATCCTCATGTATCTTTATATCTTCTTCTTCATGTATCATCTTCATGTGTGTATATAGTTTTGTATCTTCATATCTTCTTCTTCATGTATCACCTTTATGTATATATATTTTTTTGTACCTTCATCTTCATGTATCTTTATATCTTCTTCTTCATGTACCATCTTCATGTATATATACATTTTTGTGCCTTCTTCTTCATGTATCTTCATATCTTCTTCTTCATGTACCATCTTCATGCATATATATATATATACATACACACACACACACACATATATATATATATATATATATATATATATATGTAACCTCATCCTCATTTATCTTTATATCTTCTTCTTCATGTATCATCTTCATGTATGTATATATTTTTGTATCTTCATTTTCATGTATCTTCATATCTTCTTCTTCATGTACCATCTTCATGCATATATACATTTTTGTATCTGCATCTTCATGTATTTTCATATTTTCTTCTTCTTCATGACTTCTTCTGCTTCATGTATCATCTTCATGCATATATATATTTTTGTACCTTCATACTCATGTATCTTTATATCTTCTTCATGCATCATCTTCTTGTATGTATACATTTTTGTAACTTCATCTTCATGTATCTTCATGTACCATATATATATTCTTCTGCATGTATCTTCCTGCATCTTCTTCATGTATGTATTTATTTTTGTATCTTCATCTTCATGTATCTTCATATCTTCTTCTTCATGTACCATCTTCATGCATATATATATTTTTGTAACTTCATCCTCATGTATCTTTCTATCTTCTTCTTCATGTATCATCTTCATCTGTATATATATTTTTGTATCTTCATCTTCATGTATCTTCATATCTTCTTCTTCATGCATCATCTTCTTGTATGTATACATTTTTGTAGCTTCATCTTCATGTATCTTCATATCTTCTTCTTCATGCATCATCTTCTTGTATGTATACATTTTTGTAACTTCATCTTCATGTATCTTCATATCTTCTTCTTCATGCATCATCTTCTTGTATGTATACATTTTTGTAACTTCATCTTCATGTATCTTCATATCTTCTTCTTCATGCATCATCTACTTGTATGTATACATTTCTGTAACTTCATCTTCATATATCTTCATATCTTCTTCATGTATCATTTTCATGTATATATATTTTTGTATCTTCATCTTCATGTGTCTTCATATCTTCTTTATGTATATATTTTTTCTGAATATGCAAAAATTAGTTACTGCTTTTTAGGAAGTAGATGCTATTAAACTCGTTGTCGAATTGTAAAACAATTGTCCAAGTAGTTGAATGTACAAGCACAGCTTTCAGTTTCAGGACAAATGTTCGATGTTTGTATATCTATACATGTGTCGCACACAATGGGAATTGTAACCATTTGTTGTGTTTCGTTGTGTGTCCATACGAACTTTACTTGTCCTCTCGCATTCTAAGTTCCTGAATAATTCCTGCGAATAATCTGGGTAAACTTGCTTTCGTAAATCGTAGGAACTAATAAATTGAGAACTGCCAGCAGCGACACGATTAAACCTCGTATGTATCAAAAGTAACAGTATTTTTTTTAAATCAAATTCTTGTGGATTTACATTGTCAATAGGCTTTTAGCAGTAATCAATCTTTATAAAAATATTAACAAGTATATTAACAAGTAACATCAATCATCGATTTTATTCTAAAATAAATTCGAGCAAATATTTGTGAGCTTCCATTGAAGACTTGTAAGATTTTGTGTGTGTCCTCAGCATATAGTTACTTGGCTCTTTAATTCTCTTGTAAAGGACTTTGTCCCAACAAGTTTTGGGTTAGTAGAGCCGCTGATAGTGACAGTACGGATCTTTAATTGTGCGTGGAACACTGAAGGTTGGATTAAGTTGGAATAAGTGCTGAAGAAGTGTCCCGATAACGAAGAATTAGTTTTAATTAGAGAAGTTGCCAGTGGCACTCTCCTAGTTTTCCTCTGCGCGTTTCACTTCTAATTTGCAAATGTATGAACTGCTAACTCGGCTTAGCTAAATTAATTTGTTCTTGAACATTGTATTGGGATTTGAACGCAGGTTATTTTCTAATATAATTGATTTGTTGCATAAATTTTACGTCTCACGTTATTTCTTGTTTTTCTTTTAAATTACCTGTTTTAATAAAATGCCCAAATCGTTGATTTAGACGTGACATCAAAATACGACCATTCTCAACACCAGAAAAGATATCGTAACTCTTTTGAATTGATTGCAAAAAAATAGATAATTTGAGCATATAATATCTTTAGACCAACAATTTTCACGTGCAATTATTGCAAAATTTTCTTTTACCATAACTCATGTATACAGGAATTGTTGATATCCCATTAGCTTTCCCTTTCCTGTTGCTACTTGTCGTCTCAAGTACCCAAATCAACTTCAAACTAATGATATTACCAGACCCTATTTTCACACCCGTAAGAAGTGTGAATACATTGCAAGAATCTTTCCTATGCATCACGTGAGAAATTGATACACACTATTCTGCATATAAACTGTGAAATGATTTGGTTACAACTCTGAAGTCTTGCCAATAAATCAGAATATTGCATTATATACGACAATGGCATTTCGGGGGGAGGAAAATCTGCCTAATCAGATTTCTTCTTGAGATGAGAGTGGCCGGTCTACTCGCAGATCGCAATATCGCAAAAAAAAAAACGGAGGCTTATAGTATCAGCTACTTTTCTTCGCTTGATGGTATGAGGTAAAAGAGCATGTACATTATTTGAGGTTTATATACTGCGAGGAAAGTGAATTGGTATGATTACTTGCGAAGAAAATAGCTGCTGCGCATTAATATGTCAATATTCAAAAAAATCTTTAAGAAATAGAAACTTAATCCCGAAAACCAAATAAATAGGTATTTCAATTAATCACGACAAATTTCCTCCGAGAATAATGCCCCTTTAAATTCATATATCATCAATAATTTGTCAGCATAACTGTCTTGAATTCATCTCCTCGACAACTTGAGGAATATCCACTAACATGAAGAGCATTGCTCTTCCCTATGACAAGCGAAATATTCTTCCATCTATAGTGCAGCAAGTTGGCTGAACAGTCAAGGGTCTCTTCTTTGCTGACGCTTGAAGTCTTCAGATGATGATGATATGAGGATCCTTGTTGATAGGAAGAGAGCTTTTGCTGGCGTTGTCGACATCGTTGCTCTGTTTGAAACTCCTTGTGGATAATATACAGAAGTCTCCCCTTGTATTGCAGTGTTTAGTGGCTGGGATATACAAGGTGTTGATTTCGTGGTAATATTTGTATTTTTGGAGAACGTTCGAGAGGATTTTTATTTTTTTGACCTTTCGCATTTGTTGCTTTAAAAAGTAGGTAATATACATAAAATAAGTCGAATTTATATTTTTTAATAATTTATAATTATTACTACTTTATAGATTCCCCTGTATATATTTCTGTTAAGGTGGAAATATGCGATTTAAGGGCAATAATGTTTGATGCTTGTCTTGAAATATGTAGTCTTTCAAGGAATACCGAAACTAATACAAGAGAATCTTGGGCCCAAGAAATTTTAACAATTCTGAAAAGCATTTACCAACCATAAACATATTTACATTTTACCTCTTGGTACTGTAATTTTAACACGTAAAACTTTTTACACATCATGAATGTTGAAGTCCTTTAAAATTGTGTGCGCTTGAGTAAAAAAAAAACAATTTTCATCAACGTATATAGATTATTTGTTTAATGCGTTGTGACCCGTGAACTATTTGACAAAATATTGTCTTCTGCTTAAAAGTTAACATTTTTTTTTTTGTGTATATACTTCTTACAATTTCGAACATTTGATCGTCTATTGTTATTGCAAACAGTTCGTATAAAAATACCATGGGCAAAGAGAATGTTTTTGGCAAATTGCTTCTCAAGTATTTTGCCAAGCATTTTCTTTATCCCGCCTTAATGACATCCACGCACTAAATTTCGAGGAAGAGCGGACAGAGAAAAAGCTCTGTAGGCCAGACCGAAGCTACGTAAAGTACATATACATACACTTACGTTCGGGAATAGAAATGCGAAGAAGGGAAATCTAACAGGACATCACTATAACGTGGACGTTACAACTTCTAGTACGTTTCTGGCGTTGGTCATCCTCAGTAAATATATTACAAGTACAATTTGGAAATCGAATAAATTTTGCTATACGTTTACATCACGTGATGTAAAGAGGTTTATCTTCAGCAAAACGGCTATTTGGAAAAAAAAAATCGAATACACTTTTTAACGATTCAATATTTCAAGTTGTTGATCAAACTAGTCTTGTCCAATTTTTAGGTTCTATCGGTAATATTTACGTGTATATAGATTGTCCCACAATCATCGGACTTTATGCGGACAGATATAACCAATTCCGTGGTCATTTTTCGCATCATAAGTTAGGGAAAGGACCGCTAAAGACACAGCGTTTCTTACTGATGACCGCAGCTTCTACCAAGAGGGTAGAAACGGACTCAAGTATTACAAGAATAGCTCCGAGCACTTGGGGAACTTGCTCGAGTATAGACAATTTTCATTTCATCCTTTGGGAGATCTTTATATGCAGTTGTTTCGATAAAGATTTGATTGATATATATATTTTTTTACATGGGTTTTGTTGATATAAAATTTTTGGTTCTCTGTTAGTTGGAATAAAATAAAATAAAATAAAATGCACCTGTGTTTGCGCAAAAAAAAATTTAGTGTCTAAAAAAAAGTTTTCAGACAAGAAGTTTTTTTTTATAACTATGTCTCGATCTACTATATCAACTATATTTGAAAAATTACGTCACTATTTAGGATTATTTTAAATATATTTTTAATTGACAAATTAACTCATATTATTTTTATAAACTGGAACATTGAACCAAGATACGGCTAGAGGGTTAGAGCATATGACATGATATCAAAAAGTTGCGGGTTCGAATCCTGTAGAGCCCTCATTTTTCCAGGATAAAAGTAGTTATTTCGAAAAAATTGTGTTGTGATATTTTTGCCAAAAACTGTCAACTGTGGTCAGAACATTAATTTCCCAGTTGCTTTTCCGTGCGATCGTTCTTATGACCTTATAGGATGGTTTAAACTCAAACCGAAGAATTACTTTCGCTGCAATCCATTTATTGTTATTTATTTGGACAATGTCAGGGCCGTATTTAGTAAAACAACCGGTATTATTTGAAGCTACTCTCTATAGTCATTTGCGTTATTTCTCTGCCTTTATTGTCACTTTTTCGCTGGTTAATTATAGGATACTCTTTATTATTAAAACATTTTGTTTATTTGTCTTTTCACATACATTGTCGTATGACTACATAATTTTTTAATTGCGCGAATATTTGTCATTTATTATTCATATTTTATACACTTCTCAAAATCTTCGCAATGTAAAATGTTTGGTTTTGCTTGTACCGTATTGAAATTTACTATCCTGTATATCTTCGTGCAATATAGGTCAGATTGTGGTTTTCATTGAGCGACGGTAGGGCTTTATTTGGTCGCCCTTATAGGCATATATCTCTTCATATAATATTTCTGCACGCAATATGCCCTTTGCGCCGCCATCGCTTTTCCGTATTTAAGACAGGCAAAATGTCCGTCGCAAGAATAGGTTTTTTTTTTGTTGCTTTCGAGCGATCCGTATGCTACTATCATTTCGCATATATTTTAATGTCAGTGTGCTCATAACATCTGCTTAGGATCCGCTCGTTGTAAATATAACATAAAAGTCGCGGCATTTATTTATCGGATAATTCTCCCGGTGTTTTCCACATATTATCCGTTATAATACCGCGGAGGCTGTGTTTTAGATATTATGGTGGTGCTGGTGGTCGATATTCTTGTTGACGACGTGCTACGTAAGCGGAAAATGTTAATAAAGTGAGCGAAACTTTGCTTTTATGGTACATTCGAAAATCTTACTTATAAATGGTGATATTTATTTAATCGAGGCTAAATTGCACAATAAATTTCTCAGATTTATTACTTACAATTTTGTTAGGAGCGCTTAATAATCTTTTTGTTTTGCCTCGAAGAAAATTGATATTATAAATTATTTTTACAAAAACTAATTAAAGTTAAAAAGTTATATTATAACTGATATTTGTATTACAAACTGAAAATCGCTTTTCTTATGAAATATAGAAATTCAGGAACTTTATCAAGCCCATTTTATAATCAAATATCTTCAACGTATTTTTCAATTTTTCCGCAGCCATAAAATCACACAATTTGTATTTCATATATCCGATATTTTGAATGCTTTAACCATATTTTACATATCAATTTAGCGTCAATAGCACCCAATTTTCGATAACAACATTTTCCATCACCATAACCACTCTTCGCCAGAGCCTCAACACGTCTAACGGTGAATACTTTAACCTAGTTTACGATATTGAAATTAGACATTTTTACAAGTACCCCAAAATCTACAGGGACCATCCACGTACCATTTAAAATAATGAATTTGGTATATGGCCGTAGAAAATCTTAAGATCTCTAGTTATAGATGTGTTTTAGACTTGATAATCTGCCTTATTATGAAAATAATAAATTGATATACGTTTTTTCGAAATTTCCCCAGATTTTTGTCACAAGCTCACATTCTATCGTACATTTTCACATAAAATTCGCAAGCTGTAATTTTCCATTATTATTTTCAAACTTCCTATTTTTATTTAACTCCGTATTAAAGCTCTTACATGCCCACACCCTGTATCAATTTTTATACCTTCGTATACATACGGGCGCTAATAAGTCCTGACCGTGCAAGTAATAACTAGCAGAGGCCTCGAGTCCTCGACCATAATGCGCTTATGAGAGACGCAGCTACTCGACGTCGCTTGCAGGACCAATGGTCCCGGCCCCAACCTATACGAGGGTTGGTGATCAAAGGACGCGTACGAACGCGCACCGTAATGGGGAAAAACTATTAACGCTTATGATTTGTGAACGTGTGCAAACGATTAGATAGAAACGCTGCGGATATACGACCAAAATACACCACGTGATTCTTCGTACAAGAATAAAAATTTAAAACATTGCCGTGTGTGGGGTCGTTTTTTTTATTTGCAAACTAGTTGAGAAATATATAAATTTTGTTACTGTGACATTTTAGTCACTTTTGTTGACACCTGTAATTTTTGGCGTACCTCCAATTTTTGGACGTTTCTACGATTTTTAATTTTATACGACCAAAATACACCACGTGATTCTTCGTACAAGAATAAAAATTTAAAACATTGCCGTGTGTAGGGTCGTTTTTTTTATTTGCACACTAGTTGAAAAATATATAAATTTTGTTACTGTGACATTTTAGTCACTTTTGTTGACACACCTGTAATTTTTGGCGTACCTCCAATTTTTGGACGTTTCTACGATTTTTAATTTTATACGACCAAAATACACCACGTGATTCTTCGTACAAGAATAAAAATTTAAAACATTGCCGTGTGTAGGGTCGTTTTTTTTTTATTTGCACACTAGTTGAAAAATATATAAAATTTGTTACTGTGACATTTTAGTCACGTTTGTTGACACACCTGTAATTTTTGGCGTACCTCCAATTTTTGGACGTTTCTACGATTTTTAATTTTATACGACCAAAATACACCACGTGATTCTTCGTACAAGAATAAAAATTTAAAACATTGCCGTGTGTAGGGTCGTTTTTTTTATTTGCACACTAGTTGAAAAATATATAAATTTTGTTACTGTGACATTTTAGTCACTTTTGTTGACACACCTGTAATTTTTGGCGTACCTCCAATTTTTGGACGTTTCTACGATTTTTAATTTTATACGACCAAAATACACCACGTGATTCTTCGTACAAGAATAAAAATTTAAAACATTGCCGTGTGTAGGGTCGTTTTTTTTATTTGCACACTAGTTGAAAAATATATAAATTTTGTTACTGTGACATTTTAGTCACTTTTGTTGACACACCTGTAATTTTTGGCGTACCTCCAATTTTTGGACGTTTCTACGATTTTTAATTTTATACGACCAAAATACACCACGTGATTCTTCGTACAAGAATAAAAATTTAAAACATTGCCGTGTGTAGGGTCGTTTTTTTTTATTTGCACACTAGTTGAAAAATATATAAAATTTGTTACTGTGACATTTTAGTCACGTTTGTTGACACACCTGTAATTTTTGGCGTACCTCCAATTTTTGGACGTTTCTACGATTTTTAATTTTATACGACCAAAATACACCACGTGATTCTTCGTACAAGAATAAAAATTTAAAAACATTACCGCGTGTGGGGTCGTTTTTTTATTTGCAAACCAGTTTTTTTATTTCAACTACTAGTTGAAAAAAATATAATTTTTTTTTATGTGGCATATTTATCACTTTTAAAATGCCTATAATTTTTGGACGTTTCTGTGATTTTTCATTTTATACAATCAAAATACACCACGTGATTCTTCGTACAAGAATAAAAATTTAAAACATTGCCGTGTGTGGGGTCGTTTTTTTTATTTGCAAACTAGTTGAGAAATATATAAATTTTGTTACTGTGACATTTTAGTCACTTTTGTTGACACCTGTAATTTTTGGCGTACCTCCAATTTTTGGACGTTTCTACGATTTTTAATTTTATACGACCAAAATACACCACGTGATTCTTCGTACAAGAATAAAAATTTAAAACATTGCCGTGTGTAGGGTCGTTTTTTTTATTTGCACACTAGTTGAAAAATATATAAAATTTGTTACTGTGACATTTTAGTCACTTTTGTTGACACACCTGTAATTTTTGGCGTACCTCCAATTTTTGGACGTTTCTACGATTTTTAATTTTATACGACCAAAATACACCACGTGATTCTTCGTACAAGAATAAAAATTTAAAACATTGCCGTGTGTAGGGTCGCTTTTTTTATTTGCACACTAGTTGAAAAATATATAAAATTTGTTACTGTGACATTTTAGTCACGTTTGTTGACACACCTGTAATTTTTGGCGTACCTCCAATTTTTGGACGTTTCTACGATTTTTAATTTTATACGACCAAAATACACCACGTGATTCTTCGTACAAGAATAAAAATTTAAAACATTGCCGTGTGTAGGGTCGTTTTTTTTATTTGCACACTAGTTGAAAAATATATAAATTTTGTTACTGTGACATTTTAGTCACTTTTGTTGACACACCTGTAATTTTTGGCGTACCTCCAATTTTTGGACGTTTCTACGATTTTTAATTTTATACGACCAAAATACACCACGTGATTCTTCGTACAAGAATAAAAATTTAAAACATTGCCGTGTGTAGGGTCGTTTTTTTTATTTGCACACTAGTTGAAAAATATATAAAATTTGTTACTGTGACATTTTAGTCACTTTTGTTGACACACCTGTAATTTTTGGCGTACCTCCAATTTTTGGACGTTTCTACGATTTTTAATTTTATACGACCAAAATACACCACGTGATTCTTCGTACAAGAATAAAAATTTAAAACATTGCCGTGTGTAGGGTCGCTTTTTTTATTTGCACACTAGTTGAAAAATATATAAAATTTGTTACTGTGACATTTTAGTCACGTTTGTTGACACACCTGTAATTTTTGGCGTACCTCCAATTTTTGGACGTTTCTACGATTTTTAATTTTATACGACCAAAATACACCACGTGATTCTTCGTACAAGAATAAAAATTTAAAACATTGCCGTGTGTAGGGTCGTTTTTTTTATTTGCACACTAGTTGAAAAATATATAAATTTTGTTACTGTGACATTTTAGTCACTTTTGTTGACACACCTGTAATTTTTGGCGTACCTCCAATTTTTGGACGTTTCTACGATTTTTAATTTTATACGACCAAAATACACCACGTGATTCTTCGTACAAGAATAAAAATTTAAAAACATTACCGCGTGTGGGGTCGTTTTTTTATTTGCAAACCAGTTTTTTTATTTCAACTACTAGTTGAAAAATATATAATTTTTTTTAATGTGGCATATTTATCACTTTTAAAATGCCTATAATTTTTGGACGTTTCTGTGATTTTTCATTTTATACAATCAAAATACACCACGTGATTCTTCGTACAAGAATAAAAATTTAAAACATTGCCGTGTGTGGGGTCGTTTTTTTTATTTGCAAACTAGTTGAAAAATATACAAATTTTGTTACTGTGACATTTTAGTCACTTTTGTTGACACACCTGTAATGTTTGGCGTATCTCCAATTTTTGGACGTTTCTACGATTTTTAATTTTATACGACCAAAATACACCACGTGATTCTTTGAACAAGAATAAAAATTTTAAACATTGCCGCGTGTGGGGTCGTTTTTTTTATTTGCAAACTAGTTGAAAAATATACAAATTTCGTTACTGTGACATTTTTGACGAACTTGCAATTTTCCAAAAATTGCAAATATCTGTGATTTTCAACGCACTTGTTATTTTTCTACATAACTATTATTTAAATAAATAAATTTTACATCTATACTTTTTGAATGCCTTCTTACATCTTCGACGAACTACGAAAGTTATTTTAAAACAAAAATCCTTCATTTCCGAATATTGATAAAGATTAATCAGATTTTGTTTGTGGTTCGTAGAAGCTTAAGTAAAAAATTAGGCTAGAATTGATTGAACCTTTTAAACATTAACGATATGTTTTGTGGATTCACACGGTGTAAAAATGTGGCTATATTGTTTGGGCTTTGCACGTGTGCTTTTCGTGGATTTATCCGAAGAAAAAAATGTACGAGGCACTTTAATATAATATGAAGATTCACTTTGGGACGCAGTATCCAGAAGGAAATTACCATTATCTGTTAACTTAATAATATTGAAACTATATACTTCTACGAGCACATTCATAAAAATATAATTATCTTTTATTTTGTTTAAAAAATTAGAAAAACCATAGTTTTATAATTGTAAATTTAACGATTTATTTTATACAAAAAAATACTCGCTTCATGTATATTATCTCAAAATTGTTATATTTCGCTATGACATAGATTCCTTTTGCTTTTACTGGAGTAATTATTCGCTTTCGAATTATTCCTTTTCACTGAATGGAAGAAAACTGATACCTATCCCTCGGGAAGACAATTTAACGATATAAAGTGCCGTAAATATCTTTCGTGTTTACTTCTCCATTCTATTTCAGATCATTTATATGTTTCATTTCACACTCCTGATGACAAACTCGCAGTTTCACGTCACCTTATCTGACGACATTAATTGTACAGGGTATCAAAACAATCGTTTAACATACCTCTGTTTTTATCATTAAATTATCAATAAAATTTATCATTAAAATTACAGCGAAAACACACAATTTTGAACAGTGAATTTTCCAACGTTCACAAATTAAAATTTCAATCCACACCAAAAAAAAAATCGCTATTTCTTAATCTGCATCTGAAACATCCAAACACCCTTTTAAATATATTCGACCACCCAAACCACTGAACATCCCTTCTTGCACCATTTCATCCCATTATATTTCCACAACACTTGTTCTTAACACAACTGTTTATTTGTACGATTTTAACACTGACGCTCGTCGAACTGTATATGTATTGTATTTCGTATTTCAATTAGCGTTTGCTCAAGTTGCTGCGGTGTCTTGTTACAGGATGGAGGAATCGGTGCGATCGATGCTCGTCTACAAGAAACAGGCCGAGCAGTTGCGACAAGAGAAAGCGGCATTAACGATCGCCTTTGAGGTGAGTTACTGTGTTTGATACATTGGGATATTGTGTCTTGAGTTGTGGGTGGCTCCTAAATGGGGTGTGATATAATGATCGCTTTGTGTTGTTTTAATTGCGACCACACGTGGCGTTTGTTCAAAGGAAACGAAACTGTTTGACTGCGAAATGGAGCGTGGAAATTATTAAAGGGCGCTTTGTTGCGAAGGAAATGTCCATCTGCGTTTTGATTTGATAATATTGTTTATTGAGATATATTTTTTTAATATCTGATTTTTTTTTTTTTATATAACCGAAGTTGATTATAATTTTTTTTCTAATATAACTGAATATACTGTTTTTGTATTTAAAGTATTAGGATTTATCAAAGGAGCGGCGAATTGGCCCATAATACTAAAAAATGCAGTACAACTTTACTTTTAAATCAACTTAATCAAAATTATTACAGTTTTGCAAAATTTTATGTTTTTTGAATATACAGTGTGATTCAGTGGCGATACTGTACAATCTCCAATCTAAATGAAAAAAAATATATATATCGCATAAAAAATTTAACGATGCATATATATTATAAAAACATTTGGAATGTCCATTTACCATGTGCATATATAAACTTTTTAAATTAATATTTTATAAATTTTTAAATATACGCTTTTGTAGAATTCATCAGCCATTCAGGATTTATAAAAAATTGTTTTCCGCTAACAGTATTATTTATTTAAAAAATGATCACTACGAAAAAAATCTCAAATAGTGCTACCAACTTTTCGCAAAATAATTATTTTCGAAAAATTATGGAGATTCATAAATAATGGCGATTTGTTGTTGCGATCTCGAAATTTTCAGTACAATAGCGGTGTTTTTTATACAGTCAACCTCTTCTTCTACCAGTAGAAGATACTTGCACATTTTCGAGTACCGTAAAGAATTTAAAGTAAATACTCTATATATTTTTAGCTTAAGTTTTATGCTATTTAATTTAATTTATAAAATACCAGAAAATTTCATATTATTATTTCATAAAATTGAGTTATGGTATTTTTTATGAACCTATAGGATTTACAACAGAATATATATATATATATATGCTTCTCACTGTAAAGCGCAAGAACATAACATTATTTTTCATTCTTTCGGATTTTATAACGATTTAATTGTGTCATTTCCTTCAGTTACATTTTAATGTAAACATTGAAATTAATTTATACCTCGAATTTTATTGTTGTAATCAAATATCCGAACTCCTTCCGTTCGCAATCGGTTGCGTGAAATCTTAACATTTCGAGTAAACTGCCCTAACACCATTAAAATCCAACAGTAGCTCTTTAGGCGGCTCGCTTTAACAGCAATCATCCGTCCTTCGAATAATATTAATTACATTTCTCAACCTCCGTCCGATTACAACTTAAACGACCGAGAACAAATTGACTCGCCAGGACGAATGAGTTCATCCTACACGCGCTTCTATTTAACAAAAAGGCATATACAGTGTGACTGCACTCACACTGTATGTGCGTATCCAACACCTATATCAGCTTTTCGAAAATATTCGCTTTTTTCTTTTTTTCTCAAAAGTTCAAGACATTTAAAATGAACAATATTTCTAATTTATTATAAATTGAGCGTATCGCACACATGTAGTGACATAACGCGTAAAAATAAAATTTTGGGAAAAGGTGAAAAACTGTATTTTTTGTGAGTTTGGTCAAAAATGCATACAAAACAGTTGGCCGCCGCCAAATTGTCATTTTTGTCTATTTCGATTAAAATACGAGGTGATCACTCAAAAATACAAATTTTTGAATTGTGACGCTTTAGAAATACATGTTTATTGCGAAATTTAAGAAATATATACAACAAGGTGTTACGAAAGATAAAATACAGTGCAAAATAAATATGCCGTCAAGACATTTTAGTATGAAATAAAAATAATAAAAATAAATCCATTTATTGGCTATGCTAGAATAGGAGAGTATAGCCAAAAGGCATGTCATCAAATAATAAGCTTTATAAGATATAAGGCAGATCCTTGCTCTTCCTGGAAAAATATGTTTTCATCATAAAAACTCAACCAAAGGCCTTTAAGTCAAATAAAATATTCATCGCAAATTTTTACATGTTTTCGCAGTTACCACTGTGTATGTTAGGTACATCCACCAGCAAAACTAATTACTTACTAAACATTTGGGTGGTATTTCTGTAATTTACCACAACCCGTGTATATCTCACTCCCCTATTGGGGTGACGAACCCTTATCAGCTGTAAATTCAAGCGAATATCCGGTGCCGGTTATTCTACACCAAAGACTAATGGCATACGAACCAGCTCGTACAATCATCGACTAAAACCATGCTATTCTCCGATAGCCCTCGAAGCATATAAATTGTCAAATGTCAATTTATCGTACACGAAGTTCTTCAGTTGTCTTTTGTACGTTCAATAGGTCATGGTTAAGTTTCAGTACACGAACGCATGGTTTGTACCAACGCATATGAAACAATGGTACAGACGTCCCTCAGCCTCGAGGCACGCAGAAACAGTGTTGCCAACGCAATACGCGTGTGTACATATTGCGAGGTTATGCATCAATCAAGTTTGGTTTACAATCGTTATTATGGGTGGTGTATCGATGGGAGTTGGAAAAGGCATACATTATCAAGTTTGCGCGCAAGATGCATAACTCCGATGATTGTAACAGTTGCTTTAGTTGAAAATGGCCAGGGAGCTTTATGTGAAGATACTATTGTTTGCAACTCGCAATAGAAAGTTTACGAATAGTCAAATATTTGGTGTTGTGTAATTTCAAATTGCAAACGTATCTAATGAATTCATTAAAGCAAATTATGCCGCGGCTTTGGAACGTCGTTAATATTTGATAAAATAATATTTTATAAACTGCGAAATATATTTCTTTACGACGATTGTCTTAGGCAGTTTTTTCAATTCGTCCGGTATTTATTGTAAATTTTTGCACCCCAGTAGTCCAGGAATTGTTGGGTGTCTCTTCTGGACTGTAGATATAATTATAGTTTATAATTATTGTATTATATTATTATATGATACCAGCCGAATTAATAAAACACGCAGGGGAAAAAATGCAGGAGCGATTATACAGGTTAGTTTGTAAAATATATGGGAAGGGAGAAGTACCACAGGATTTTCAGCGTAGTAGAATAGTAACAATGCCGAAGAAAATAGGAGCTAATTTGTGTGAGAACTATAGGACCATTAGTCTACTATCACATGCATCGAAGATATTGTTAAAGATTATTTATAGGAGATTAGAAAATAAAGTAGAGGAAAGGCTAGGAGAAGATCAGTTTGGTTTTAGGAAAAACAGAGGGACGAGGAAGGCGATTCTAGCACTAAGAACGGTAGTAGAAAAAAGAAAGAGGGTAGGAAAGGTAACTTGCATAGCTTTTGTAGATTTAGAAAAGGCATTTGATAATGTAGATTGGGACATAATGTTTAGAACAGGTTTAAAAGAAACGGGTATAGATTATAAGGATAGGAGAATAATTTTTAATTTATATAAACACCAAACTGCCTTAGTTAGAATTGAGGGGGAAGAAGAGGTAGCAAAAATAGGGAAGGGAGTTCGGCAGGGATGTACACTTTCACCGTTATTATTTAATCTATATATAGAAGATGCAATAAACAAAGTAAAAGAAGAGTATAGTGTAGATGTGAATGTACAGGGAGAGAAAATATATATGTTGAGATTCGCCGACGATATAGCTATATTGGAAGAAAGCGAAAAGAATTTAGAAAAGGGTATTGAATGGTATGCAGGCAGTATTGACTAGGGATTTTAACATGAAAATAAATATAGGTAAAACTAAAGTGATGAGGTGTGACAAAAAGGAATGCAGTAGAAAAATGAGGATCACAATAGGAGATAATAGAATCGAAGAAGTGTCAGATTTTTGTTATTTAGGCAGTAGAATCACAAAAGATAATCGAAGCAAGGTAGATATAAAGTGTAGGATAGCACAGGGTAGGAAGGCATTCGTAGAAAAGGAAGAGATTTTAAGATCAAATATTGACTTGGGTATTAGAAAAAGATTACTGAAGGTATATGTTTGGAGTGTAGCACTGTACGGGTATGAGGCGTGGACTATAGGAAAGGAAGAGAAGCGTAGATTACAAGCATTCGAAATGTGGTGTTATAGGAGGATGATGAGGATTGGTTGGGAAGATAAAGTAACAAATGAAGCTGTACTAGAGTTAGTAGGGGAGAAGAGAAGTATCTGGAGAGTGTTACAGCGTAGGAGAGACAGATTAGTAGGGCATATTCTTAGGCATGGGGGGATTATGCAATTGATCATAGAAGGTAGAGTGGAGGGAAAGAGAGGGGTAGGTAGGCCTAGATTGGAGTATGTGAGTCAGATAGTTGAAGACGTTGAGATGAATAGCTATAGGGAGATGAAGGGATTAGCTCAGGATAGATCGGCATGGCGTGCTGTTTCCAACCAATCTTTAGGATTGCGGACTCTTTAAAAAAAAAAAATTATTGTTATAAATATAAAAAAATATATATACATTCGTTTCATTAACATTTATCTATATTATTTTCGAATTTAAAATTAACAATTCCAAATGAATCTTTCTTTATCCATGAAATATTTTCCTCCAGACTTTTTAATAAAAAATTTAACAGAAAAACCGTTTCTTGACAGGCCTGGGATTTTTCAATATACTTTATGAGTGAAAAAAACAATCTTCAGTCATTTATTTAATTAGCCATTAGCCAAGCCAAAATAATTTGTTTAGTAGCAACTACTATTTTTCTACATTTAAATTTCACTTAATCACGCTGTATATTAAACACCCAGCGAACAATACATCGATACATTTCCCAACCGAACAACAATCAATTTATATGTAAATAATACAATAAAACCAACGTATTTTCAACCCCCATAGTAGAATCTCAACCCCTCCCGTGCCACCACAAGCCGTTAATTGTGTTTCAGCCAACACTAAACGACTCACCGGCATTTTAAACTTTCCTAAACCATTTTTTAATCCTTTCGGGAACCAGCGCGAGCGTAATTGAAGTTTTACGCCGTTGTATACTTTCCCTTCGTGTCTTGCTTTATTTTTTATTTTTTAATATGTCCCCGTCTGCTGCAGAAGAGGTAAATAACAGCGGCGCTGCAGCAGATCATCGAGTTTATATTAAAGCGTTTTATTCTTTGTTTTACCTGCAAATGAACGGCCTGGAAATTTAAGTTCTAAATTCGTGCGACGTTCCTCTTCTTAGCCAGGCGTTGGGTGAAATATGCCCTTTTAGTATCTGTCTTGTTCAATAAGTTTCGAAGGAATTAATTTTAAGAATTTAGGTGGAATTTTTAAATGCTGCGTTAATTTTGTTGTTGTTGTGAAGTTTCGTGATTTATTTTTTGGTTTGTTTCATTTTAATTTATCCAAATATATTGATGTTTATATTTTTTTAAATATATAGCTTTGAATAATTATATTGCATGTTTTATGCAATTAATTCTACTTTGTCTTCTATTTAATTACTCTTACAACATTACAAGATTTTTTTTTGATAGGTACCTTATAGAGGGACGAGAGAGGCGATTCTAGCACTAAGAACGGTAGTAGAAAAAAGAAAGAGGGTAGGAAAGGTAACTTGCATAGCTTTTGTAGACTTAGAAAAGGCATTTGATAATGTAGATTGGGACATAATGTTTAGAATTTTAAAAGAAACGGGTATAGATTATAAGGATAGGAGAATAATTTTTAATTTATATAAACACCAAACTGCCTTAGTTAGAATTGAGGGGGAAGAAGAGGTAGCAAAAATAGGGAAGGGAGTTCGGCAGGGATGTACACTTTCACCGTTATTATTTAATCTATATATAGAAGATGCAATAAACAAAGTAAAAGAAGAGTATAGTGTAGGTGTGAATGTACAGGGAGAGAAAATATATATGCTGAGATTCGCCGACGATATAGCTATATTGGAAGAAAGCGAAAAGAATTTAGAAAGGGTATTGAATGGTATGCAGGCAGTATTGACTAGGGATTTTAACATGAAAATAAATATAGGTAAAACTAAAGTGATGAGGTGTGACAAAAAGGAATGCAGTAGAAAAATGAGGATCACAATAGGAGATAATAGAATCGAAGAAGTGTCAGATTTTTGTTATTTAGGCAGTAGAATCACAAAAGATAATCGAAGCAAGGTAGATATAAAGTGTAGGATAGCACAGGGTAGGAAGGCATTCGTAGAAAAAGAACAGATTTTAAGATCAAATATTGACTTGGGTATTAGAAAAAGATTACTGAAGGTATATGTTTGGAGTGTAGCACTGTACGGGTGTGAGGCGTGGACTATAGGAAAGGAAGAGAAGCGTAGATTAGAAGCACTTGAAATGTGGTGTTATAGGAGGATGATGAGGATTGGTTGGGAAGATAAAGTAACAAATGAAGCTGTACTAGAGTTAGTAGGGGAGAAGAGAAGTATCTGGAGAGTGTTACAGCGTAGGAGAGACAGATTAGTAGGGCATATTCTTAGGCATGGGGGGATTATGCAATTGATCATAGAAGGTAGAGTGGAGGGAAAGAGAGGGGTAGGTAGGCCTAGATTGGAGTATGTGAGTCAGATAGTTGAAGACGTTGAGATGAATAGCTATAGGGAGATGAAGGGATTAGCTCAGGATAGATCGGCATGGCGTGCTGTTTCCAACCAATCTTTAGGATTGCGGACTCTTTAACTAGGTACCTTCGATATTTAATAATCATGTTAATATCGTCAAAATATATCAAAAACTATGTGGCATAAATTAGTCAAGTTTGATATAAACATGCGAAACAGAGTACACATTTCTCATGCACCATCAGCAACCAAACCAAGACATTTCGTAACTTCACTCATAGCAGATGAAAGTTGCCATAATCCAATGGGACTATCCATACTCGTATAAACTCGATTCAAATGTTCGTGTCTCCTCCTGAGCCTCAGTGGTGCGGATTCTGAATTCCCAGAAGCGTACACTGCGACCACGGAGTCTCAACCATCGGTAGTGAAGATTTTCGTTGATGCTCCTTGTTTAGTTTACCATCAGGCGGAGCGGGCAATCCTCTGAGAGCTTGTCTATGTCTTCGATCTAATGTGCTGTAAACTTCCACCATATAATCCCAGCAACATCCTAATTACGTGCACAATTAATGCTAAAATCAATAAAGTATCACGTGCTGGGGTATACAATGACGTTTATGGTTGACCAAATAAAACTGCGAATATTTTTTATTCGCGAATTAGTAATTATATTAGACTGAAATACTCAAAATTTATTTTGATCGTGGTGAGTTTGCCTAATCCGAAATTTTATTATTAACCGCGTATTCCAAAATATTCTTAGTTCGCTTAGCCAAAATGAGAAGTATTTTAAGACATGACTAAAAATTGCTGTACATCTTTAGTCCTTATTTTATTTCGTATTACCACCTACTTGAAAAATAAATTTTATATTATATCAATTCATTCAATTTATAAATTATACCATTTTGTCCAACCTTTATAAGCACCCTTAGAGACTCACCCGACGAAACAACTTCAGCTACTTAGTCTTTACTTGTCTCTTCCTTAAGACGCTGCGTGAATCACCACCACCAGAGTGCACCACCATCCACCGTAACATATCCTTTCCTATATAGCCTCAGGCAAGGCATTGTCACCGTGATATTTTGATTACGCTGATCACCAGGATGTCGAGTAGTATCGTCATTACCATTAGACGCTCATCATCTGCTGAAGATTTCACATTTCGCAGGTTGTCACAACATGAGCTTCAGATATATTACGTCCTACGGTAATATATATTACGCTCGATGTATGTAGACGGTTATGTATGGTTTATATGTTCGGCAATAAATTCTGCACGTTCCACTACTCTGTATGTAGATATCATGGTTTGCTGTTTATACATGGTGATGTTTAGAGACAGGATTTTAGGCAAAATGCCTTGAATTGCCTTTTTTTTGCCTATTTCGACAATTTTGATCAAATTTTGCCTATTTCGACACTTTTCATGCATTTACTTTGCTTTTTACCATCATATATTTTGTTCGATGATGAAAACTTTCTAAATTGTTTGTGTCATTGCTACATTACCAATGGAAAAATCCCTAATCGTTCTTAATGTACTCTTAATTAAGTACCTCTTATAAATAAATTAGTTAATAAATAATTAGTTAGTTTGTAAAATATATGAGAAGGGAGAAGTACCACAGGATTTTCAGCGTAGTAGAATAGTAACAATGCCGAAGAAAATAGGAGCTAATTTGTGTGAGAACTATAGGACCATTAGTCTACTATCACATGCATCGAAGATATTGCTAAAGATTATTTATAGGAGATTAGAAAATAAAGTAGAGGAAAGGCTAGGAGAAGATCAGTTTGGTTTTAGGAAAAACAGAGGGACGAGGGAGGCGATTTTAGCACTAAGAACAGTAGTAGAAAAAAGAATGAGGGTAGGAAAGGTAACTTGCATAGCTTTTGTAGATTTAGAAAAGGCATTTGATAATGTAGATTGGGACATAATGTTTAGAATTTTAAAAGAAACGGGTATAGATTATAAGGATAGGAGAATAATTTTTAATTTATATAAACACCAAACTGCCTTAGTTAGAATTGAGGGGGAAGAAGAGGTAGCAAAAATAGGGAAGGGAGTTCGGCAGGGATGTACACTTTCACCGTTATTATTTAATCTATATATAGAAGATGCAATAAACAAAGTAAAAGAAGAGTATAGTGTAGGTGTGAATGTACAGGGAGAGAAAATATATATGTTGAGATTCGCCGACGATATAGCTATATTGGAAGAAAGCGAAAAGAATTTAGAAAGGGTATTGAATGGTATGCAGGCAGTATTGACTAGGGATTTTAACATGAAAATAAATATAGGTAAAACTAAAGTGATGAGGTGTGACAAAAAGGAATGCAGTAGAAAAATGAGGATCACAATAGGAGATAATAGAATCGAAGAAGTGTCAGATTTTTGTTATTTAGGCAGTAGAATCACAAAAGATAATCGAAGCAAGGTAGATATAAAGTGTAGGATAGCACAGGGTAGGAAGGCATTCGTAGAAAAGGAACAGATTTTAAGATCAAATATTGACTTGGGTATTAGAAAAAGATTACTGAAGGTATATGTTTGGAGTGTAGCACTGTACGGGTGTGAGGCGTGGACTATAGGAAAGGAAGAGAAGCGTAGATTACAAGCATTCGAAATGTGGTGTTATAGGAGGATGATGAGGATTGGTTGGGAAGATAAAGTAACAAATGAAGCTGTACTAGAGTTAGTAGGGGAGAAGAGAAGTATTTGGAGAGTGTTACAGCGTAGGAGAGACAGATTAGTAGGGCATATCCTTAGGCATGGAGGGATTATGCAATTGATCATAGAAGGTAGAGTGGAGGGAAAGAGAGGGGTAGGTAGGCCTAAATTGGAGTATGTGAGTCAGATAGTTGAAGACGCTGAGATGAATAGCTATAGGGAGATGAAGGGATTAGCTCAGGATAGATCGGCATGGCGTGCTGTTTCTAACCAATCTTTAGGATTGCGGACTCTTTAACTAATAAATAAATAATTCACCCTTCATTTCTTCAGTCTGTGTTTAGTTAGCGCACGAATACATGCGAAAATAAATTCAAAATGCCTAAAATTAGCAGTTCAGATGAAGCCAAGATCCAAAAAATAATTCGGGAGTTCGGCTCTAATATTTTTAATGGTAACGGTATAATATTATACGGTAAGATTTGCGATACAAAAGTGAAACATGAAAAAATATATTTTGTGTTTTTTACTGTGTTTTTCATGCCTTTTTGAGTTTTTTTTTTCAAAATAATAGATGCCTTTTTTAGCGCCTTTTTTAAAATTTTTTTAGTACCTATTTGGGCATTTTTTTAGTGCCTATAATCCGGTCTCTAGTGATGTTGGATTTTTCAAGATTTTTGTAAATTGAAATTTAAACGGCTATTTTTTTTACTATTGCCCTACTGCGTTTTTTTTTTTGCAATGATTTCACATTATCGTTTATGTCATTAAAAGTCTTGTCCAAAACTGAATTGTTTCAGTTGTTAATTTGAAAAAGATTGAATTTTTTCAAGGAAAAAAATGATTTTTGCGCGGGGGGGGGTGAAGTGAGATTTATGGTCATTTATTTCAAAAATTAAATTTTCGAAATTTCAACACAAATTACTAAACGTACACAAAATCAGTTACCTTTTCTTCGAAAAATTGTTTGTTATTCTCGTGATTTCTTAAAAAAAAAACAGAAACTAATTATTTTGTTAACGCTTCATTAATTTAAATTTTGCTCGAAAGTTGTAAAAAAAAATTTGATAGAGGTATTATGGCCAATACTTTCAAATCAATATCATATTATAAAATAACAATTTAAACATACATCTTATACTCACTCGTAGCTTCTTAAAATAGCTAAAAATTGGGAATTTTAAGATTAATATGAATTTAAGAATAAAATATCTACCTAGACAAATAGATTCGTTTATTTTTACCATTCGCTGTTTATACATTACATATTTTATAGTTTTACACATACTGAAAAAAAAAATAGTATATAGAAATATATCAGCTATAAATATCACAAATTATTTATATACAGAAAAATTAAAAGAATATGTATATTAATAGTTCAATGAGGTCATTAAAAAAAATCATGCAATAAAATATGGTTATAGGTGGTTATAAAGCAAATTATATTTTTAATTTTTTCAATATTTATAAATTTTTAGTGATTCTAATAAGTCTGATTTATAACGTCCATTGTTGGTGAATCTGATTACACTTATTTTAAATATATGTAATAAAAGCACAATTATAGTGTATATATTTTTTTATTTTCTGCTCGACTAATTTCATATATAACCACTTGTCCAATCATGATATATGATCAGAAAATGGTTAAAAAAACGCATGCGAATGTTCTGAAGAATTTATTGTTGCAAATCGTAAATGTATATAAAAAGAACCGTACGAAGAAAGTATTTTAGATATATTGACATTACTCTCAAAAATGAATGTGCGTGACATTCGAAATTAGTCGAGCAGAAAAGAATATACGCAATAATAGTTCTTTATATTATAATTGTTTTAAAATGTGTAATTTATATTGAAAATTTCTAAATTGTATCTTTATAGCTGCTTTTGAAACGGCATAAAGCTACGATTCGTTTGGCCAAATGAAAATGCCCCCGAAACTTTTGTAATATGGAAAATTTCGCCATCTATCCTGTATGGTGTATTTTGATGATATTTGGTGTGTGTTCACAAAGCACCGGCTGTTGCTGTAATTCCATATCATAAACACTGTGCAGCGGAGATTGAAGCTAATGACCAGTTGAATTTACCCCGTCTGCATACAGAATGATATAACCTATTCCATAGACGCGCAGACAACTAGCCCATTGCCTAATAATAGCAGGCAGGCCCTGGTACTCTCCCAGTGTATTCTGTATACGTATCCGAACATACCCCCCTAATCCACATTATATTAAAATAGGAGATACATGTGCAGTTGTTGCCCAACGCATGAAAAACACCCGTCCCCCCCGATTTACATGTGCACGAAAATTAAGTTATGGCCCAGTTTTTCGGAAAATTGCGAAAAGCCGGATATATGGCCACGACAAATATTTCAATCTGCTTTTTAGGGAAACATACGAGGTAAGTTTAAAGAGTAGTGAGAACGCATGCACAGTGCGTTATTTGGCAACATTGCAAGTTTTCCCGCCAGTTAACCATTTAGATAAACATTTGATCTACCTCCAGTACAAGTCTTAACTACTCACTGCTACTGCACTTTTTTTACTACGTGTTCTTGTGAAGCTAGTTTTTTAAGTGTGTCACGGAAATGGACGTAACAAAATTGGAGCAACGTTATGCGATCAAGTTTTGTGTCAAATTTGCCGAAACCGCAACGGAAACTTTTCAAAAATTGACGCTAGCGTATGGGGAGCAGGTCTTATCGAAAGCTCAAGTTTTTAGGTGGCACACGGCCTTTTTAGAGGGACGTGAAAACGTTAATGATGAAAATCGGAAAGGACGACCCCGCCGTTCAAAAACCGACGAACATTTGAAAAAAGTGCGAGTTTTTGTGATGTCTGATCGACGAATGACTGTCAGAATGATCAGCAGTGAATTGTATTTGAATATTGCCACTGTCTACGTCATGTTAACCCACGATTTGGGCATGCGAAAGGTGTGTTCGAAGATGGTTCCCAAAATCCGGAAACCTGAGCAAAAACAACATCGGATAGCTGTGTGTTCAGATCTTCTGCAGAACATTGAAACTAGCAAAGATTTTCTAAAAAACGTGATCACAGGTGACGAATTCTGGGTACTTGAATACGACCCTGAAACGAAACGCCAAAATCGGGAGTGGCACACCCCCGACTCGCCACGTCCGAAGAAAGCACGGATGAGCAAATCCAAGATTAAAACAATGCTCATTTGCTTTTTCGACAGTCAGGGGGGATTGTTCATAAGGAGCTTGTGCCCCCGGGGCAAACTGTCAATCAGCAGTTTTACCGCGAAGTTCTCAAGCGACTAAGGAAAAGAGTTCTTCGAGTCAGACCAAGCATTTCTGAAAGTTGGATGTTGCATCATGACAACGCACCTTGTCACACAGCACTCTCTATTAGGCAATTTTTCACACAAAAAGGAATTTCAGTGGTTCCTCGGCCTCCCTACTCACCTGATCTATCACCCTGTGACTTCTTCCTTTTTCCCAAGTTGAAAATTCAACTCAACGGACATCATTTTGGCACTATAAACGTCATTCGGAAAACCGTGAGGGACCAACTTCGTTCGATCCCACTAAACGACTGCTATGAGCAGTAGGTGCAACGTCTCCAACGCTGTGTGACCTCAGAAGGGAACTATTTTGAAGGTGATAAGGTTGAATTGTAAATATAAAATAAATAAAGAGTTTTATTGAAACAGTCTCATTACTTTTTAAACACACCTCGTAAAATAGTTTACATTTGGTTTTTAGACAATAAGAACTCATACAACAGCTTGACTTAACTTTTGTTTTATATCGAGTATGATATCCTAATTTTTGATTCTGGAAATGTGCCTTCCTGATACTAACAATCAAACGTCATTAAAAAATAATAATACAAGCCAGGGTATAAAGTTATATCTTTATACTTTATAATTAACAGCGTAGTGATTATTTTTAAAGTTGCATCTTTATATCTACAAATATTAACTCTCCTAAAGCAAAATTGTAAATGGAGAATATTTTCACAATCAAGTAAATTGTGAAAATTAATTGTAAAAATACGCGTTAAAAGGATTCATCCATAAACAAGCTTTCCTCGCATATTTTTAAAACTTTTAAAGATAGGGACAAATATAGAAGCTCGTTCAATTTTGAATTGTGTAAATATTTTTTATTTACAATTTTCCACAATTAATTATGAAACAAGTTTCTAGTTTTAAACAATTTTTCTTTATCTTTTTATGACACCAGCGGTGCAGAGAAGTCATACAACTGTAATAAAAAAAAAATTGAAGAATCTTTATACACTGAAAAATCAGAGAATGAAATAATTTCGAGTAAATTCAATTTGAATTAACTCCAAGCGATTTTCTAATGTACAACTGATTTATTTATACCTAATCAACGTTTAGCTAAGTTTTTTGCGTGACAATTCTCTCGCGTAATCAGAGGCCTCTTATTTCGAATGTCTAATGAATTGATGCAAATGTGGCACGCGTAATTGCCCCAATTGGGGACTAATACAAACTTCTGCTCTTAGCCTTCCACCAAACATACATAAGAAAGACTCGTCTCTTCTCCACACCGCTCATAGGCGACTTCATTATCAGTATTAACGCAATTATCACCACTAGCTAGCTAATTTAACAGCTTACGAAGAGGGTGAAACACCCACATACAAAAGACATTATTAGCCCTAGGAATACCATCAGGACGTATTCGAACGTTCTATAATGCAGGGAATAGAAAAATATATACTCAAGTCGACTAACTATGTTATTATATATGAAGTTTGGATCAGCGAATGCAAATGGCGAAGTGCTTTGCCATTTCAGCCGTTATTAACGGCTTGAAAGTGGTTGTATAGGCGAGGGGTGCAATTCAACACACCCCAATTTCGCAACCGAATTTATTAATAAATGTACCGTGCGTTTATGCCCGTAATGAATGTTTGCAGTTAGTTATTTCGACAATTGAAAGTTTTTGTCTTAAACATGCAATAAAATTATTTATAATGGTGAACCAAGGCATTATTTTGTTCTATTTAAATTTTTATTAATTATATACACTAGCGAGAAGTTCCATGTTCGAATGTATTCGTTTAAAAAAATTCTTCACTCAATTTCCTGCACCTACATAATATACACACAGATATTCAACGTTGGCTGCTATATAAGGATTAGTAAAAAGATGTCGGTATTTTGCATGGGGGAGGCAATGCCATGCACCGTTAGGAGCCCTAATGCGTTGCGGCTTGTATTCGTATATGGGGGTTGATCCAGCAACAATTGGGGGACTCCTCTGTGTTGGAAAGTTCGACTATGTTTGTATGCAACCACACGCGCTTTTCTGTCTGCTGCGATATGTTAGATGGGGGCCCCGAAATGCAATACTCGAAATGTTGCGCATATTACTCATTAGGCCTAAACAGGGAAGAAAGCAGTAATATTTTTTTCTAAGTCACCGTTTTTTTTAAACCCTGGAAAATAATTATGCTTATATACAAACCAACTATGAAAATAACGCGTTATTTTTGTGGTATTACAATAATATTGGTTTATGTAAAGAAAATTCGAAAATTTATTAAATTTATGTTTAAAATAACAAAAACGTAAGTTTAAGCATTGATCAAATGATGTTTTATCACTCGCAAAGAATTGCTAAAGAATTGGTGCTGTTTATAACAATTCTTTATACAGATTTAAATTTTTGTTTTAAACATTTCTGAAGCATGCAATAAAATTATTTATGAAGGTGAACTAGGATATTATTTTGTTTTATTCTTTTTCTTATCTATTCTTTTAAATTAATTATATACACTAACAAAAAGTCCCAATTTTAATGAGATAGTAACCTCATTTTTACACATTTCACACATTGCCAATTTACAATTTTTATATCATCCTTCGCCGAACTTTCTCCGAATTAATTCAATATAACCTGGCCTAATTTATTATCGAGATTGATCAACTGATGTTGTTTAATCACTCGAAAATAATTCAGTCTGTTGTTGCTGTTTTTTTAACAATTCGCTATCCAGATTTAAATATTACCTCATTTTTAGAAATTTCACACATTGCCAATATACAATTTTTATATCATCCTTCGCCGAACTTTCATCGAATTAATTCAATATAACCTGGCCTAATTTATTATCGAAATTGATCAACTGATGTTGTTTAATCACTTGAAAATAATTCAGTCTGTTGGTACTATTTTTTAACAATTCGCTATCCAGATTTAAATATTACCTCATTTTTAGAAATTTTACACATTGCCAATTTACAATTTTTATATCATCCTTCGCCGAACTTTCATCGAATTAATTCAATATAACCTGGCCTAATTTATTATCGAAATTGATCAACTGATGTTGTTTAATCACTTGAAAATAATTCAGTCTGTTGGTACTATTTTTTAACAATTCGCTATCCAGATTTAAATATTACCTCATTTTTAGAAATTTTACACATTGCCAATTTACAATTTTTATATCATCCTTCGCCGAACTTTCATCGAATTAATTCAATATAACCTGGCCTAATTTATTATCGAGATTGATCAACTGATGTTGTTTAATCACTCGAAAATAATTCAGTCTGTTGTTGCTGTTTTTTTAACAATTCGCTATCCAGATTTAAATATTATCTCATTTTTACACATTTCACACATTGCCAATATACAATTTTTATATCATCCATCGCCGAACTTTCTCCGAATTAATTCAATATAACCTGGACTATAACAAATCTATCAATAAGGACCAATTAAAGGATGAGCCCACGCATTTCATCTTCCTTCCATATACTACTATTTTACTTCCGACTGTTGTTTCGTTATCCCCCTTGCGACCAAACACTTTTATCAGGTTTGGTGAACATGGCCCCAGACTCGGCATCCATCTACTTCTTCCGCTCAAGCATCATATAGCACAGCCGCCGTCAAAATATGACAACCTTGCCCTAAGGTCCGAGGGGAGCAGACAACCCCTGCTCAGTTTCAACCGAATATACGTGAGCAGAACTAAATACTCGTAGAATCAAGCTAGCAAATTGTTGTAAAACGTACGGCATGTGGATTGGAGTGTTCACTATTTGCTTCTTTTGCGTTGGCCCGAAGGACTTTCTAACCAAGTTCTCTAGCGGGGGTCAGGGTAACGTGATTGGTATAAGTTTTCCAGATAAATAGGACCTATTTGTTATCAGTTTATATCGAATATTCTACATGGGATGCATATAAATGCTCGAATTTTTCGAGATTTTAAATATGTATTTGAAGGGAATTTGATATGGATGAAATATGAATGATAGACTTTCTGAGGCAATCTTCCACTTTACGTTTATACAGCAGTTGTAGAAAATTTTGTATCGAAATTATCAGGACAGAAAAAATATAAGGAACTAATGAACTTAATTAATAGGAAATGCAAGCTAGCGAAAGAAGAGTGGATAAAAGGAAATTGTGAGGATATTGAGGAGGATATGAGAAGAGGTAAAGTAGATTTGGGCTACAGGAAAATTAAGTCACATTTTTCTAAAGTAAAACCAAAGGGTAACATTATATGTGATAAGCAGGGTAAGGAACTCACAGAAAATAAGGATAAAGCTAGAAGATGGAAGGAGTATCTTGAAGATTTATATAATGGTAGGCAGGACGTGGAGGAGCTAGAAAGTGTGGAACAGATAGATGAGGATGACTTAGGTCCTAGCATACTTAGGTCAGAGTTTCATAGAGCATTAAATGATTTACGGAATAACAAAGCAGCGGGGATTGATATGATACCAGCCGAATTAATAAAACACGCAGGGGGGAAAATGCAGGAGCGATTATACAGGTTAGTTTGTAAAATATATGAGAAGGGAGAAGTACCACAGGATTTTCAGCGTAGTAGAATAGTAACAATGCCGAAGAAAATAGGAGCTAATTTGTGTGAGAACTATAGGACCATTAGTCTACTATCACATGCATCGAAGATATTGCTAAAGATTATTTATAGGAGATTAGAAAATAAAGTAGAGGAAAGGCTAGGAGAAGATCAGTTTGGTTTTAGGAAAAACAGAGGGACGAGGGAGGCGATTTTAGCACTAAGAACAGTAGTAGAAAAAAGAATGAGGGTAGGAAAGGTAACTTGCATAGCTTTTGTAGATTTAGAAAAGGCATTTGATAATGTAGATTGGGACATAATGTTTAGAATTTTAAAAGAAACGGGTATAGATTATAAGGATAGGAAAATAATTTTTAATTTATATAAACACCAAACTGCCTTAGTTAGAATTGAGGGGGAAGAAGAGGTAGCAAAAATAGGGAAGGGAGTTCGGCAGGGATGTACACTTTCACCGTTATTATTTAATCTATATATAGAAGATGCAATAAACAAAGTAAAAGAAGAGTATAGTGTAGGTGTGAATGTACAGGGAGAGAAAATATATATGTTGAGATTCGCCGACGATATAGCTATATTGGAAGAAAGCGAAAAGAATTTAGAAAGGGTATTGAATGGTATGCAGGCAGTATTGACTAGGGATTTTAACATGAAAATAAATATAGGTAAAACTAAAGTGATGAGGTGTGACAAAAAGGAATGCAGTAGAAAAATGAGGATCACAATAGGAGATAATATAATCGAAGAAGTGTCAGATTTTTGTTATTTAGGCAGTAGAATCACAAAAGATAATCGAAGCAAGGTAGATATAAAGTGTAGGATAGCACAGGGTAGGAAGGCATTCGTAGAAAAGGAACAGATTTTAAGATCAAATTTTGACTTGGGTATTAGAAAAAGATTACTGAAGGTATATGTTTGGAGTGTAGCACTGTACGGGTGTGAGGCGTGGACTATAGGAAAGGAAGAGAAGCGTAGATTACAAGCATTCGAAATGTGGTGTTATAGGAGGATGATGAGGATTGGTTGGGAAGATAAAGTAACAAATGAAGCTGTACTGGAGTTAGTAGGGGAGAAGAGAAGTATTTGGAGAGTGTTACAGCGTAGGAGAGACAGATTAGTAGGGCATATCCTTAGGCATGGGGGGATTATACAATTGATCATAGAAGGTAGAGTGGAGGGAAAGAGAGGGGTAGGTAGGCCTAAATTGGAGTATGTGAGTCAGATAGTTGAAGACGTTGAGATGAATAGCTATAGGGAGATGAAGGGATTAGCTCAGGATAGATCGGCATGGCGTACTGTTTCCAACCAATCTTTAGGATTGCGGACTCTTTAATTCGTTGTATTATTTATAAATAATATTAATAAAAATAATCTCTAATTGACCAGTTTGTTGTTAACATTACGTAATAAACTTGCCCTGTATTTAAATACATGCAAAGACAATCACGTTGACAAATCTACATACCAATTATTTTATATATTTACAATTCGCGATGTAAAAAAGTTTTCGCTTGGAAATATTTGGAATTTTGCAGTCATCTATATTTTATAAGATGTATTACTTCGTTAAAAAAAAAAAATTACATGTCTATATAAATTGTTCAATAATATTTAAATAATATTTTCACTTTGACCATGAATTCGCAATTTTGTTATTGTCTTATCAGTTTTATCGAATTTCGCAATTCCATGTACGAAAACCAGCGGCTTTTTTTGGACATTATCTCTATTTATTACGCAACAAAGGGTTGTAAACAATGTGCTTGAAATATTTCGGATATGTATTTGTTCAAACGCAAAATTGTGCTCATGTTGTGCGCTTCGAAATTTAATTTCCATTTAACTCTAGCCAGTGGAATGAATTTGTATAATGCTCTCGTCTTCAATTGTTTGGTACATGAGGAATGTTCATAAATTAAATAGCAAATATAACATAATTAATGAATTTTTGTGGTTCATACCGTAATCAGGATCATGTACTTGTTTCGCTGCACAATTTAATTTATCCGATACCAAAAGTTAATATTGATTTTTACATTGAACAGTTTTTAATATATGCCTATTTTTATGAAACCATTCATTGTGGTTTAATAAAACACAATTTCTTCTGCAATATTTATTGAAATTATAAAAAGAATTACACGTTTTAAAGCAATTCTTATAGTATAAAATCGATTTGAAAGCGTATAAAATCAAATTTCATACAAACAATTTGAACCCTTCCACTTTGGTTTACTATACCAATAAAATTGCTATGTAAATTTGCCTCGCTGAAAAAATAGCATCACATATTTTTATTTTAAATTATGCAGGTACTTTGCATAAGACAGTTCAGAATTATTATGGCATATACGAGTACGTACTTTGATATATTAACGTGGTTATTACAAAATTTAGTGTACTTTTATGAACTTTCACAATTTTGAAAGCGACGTTTTATATTTCTTAATACGAAATATTCCTATAACGAAAAATACGATATAAGTTTTCGCAATAATATTGTTCCAGTTTCGCTTCATCATTTCCAATATTGTTTTCTGTTTAATGCTGCTGTAGTGTTCAGCCGAAACAAAAATATTTAATTTTTCCTTACAATTCAGTAAATAATTTCAATAATCTAAATATTAGGCCTAACCAAAGCTGGAATAGCCAAAATATCGAACTATTTCCATATGACTTGCGTCAATTTCTTAGCGTGCGTTGAAGTTGTTACCATATTCCGTAACTGGTTGAACATTTTATTCCTTTTATGCATGCGATTATGATATATTCACCCTGTATATAATTTTCGACCATATGGATCGAACTGCTTCGGTGAAATACACGAAAATTAACGACCTTTTCAAACGCATTACGTTGTTTTGTGAAATTACAGCAGATTTAGAACAGATCGTTCTTTTTTTGTGAGCGAAATATACTCATATATAAGTATTATATTTCATAAGAAATAGTAAGTTGTGTGCTTCTTTATAATAAGGAAATTTAATAACTATTACACGAGTTTGCCAGGTTCAGTTTTAAAACAGCTATATACATTCTAGCGAATAATTTCGAACTTTACACGTGCATAAACTAATGTTTAGTTTGTTTTCTGGCTAGTTGTAACTAGTTTTAAGGTTTTAGCCAGTGATGTTTGGTAACAGACTGAGCGAGCACTAACTTTCGGTTACCAATCTACAATTTAAACACGAATTACCCATTCTCTCTTCGCCAAACGGACGAATCAAGTTTATACAACCTCCTTGTGCTATACATACACCTTCTACATGGGAATAGAGAAATCGCAAAATCGTGGACAATAAAAATATAATCATGGAAATATATTTGATTAAAAGCTAGATAATGAAGTTGCGATTAAATTTTGAAATCGCCAATTTATTCTGTCGTTCGAAGCCTTAGGTCAAGAAACATTCTTTCAGTCCACCATTGTACTAAAGAAGCACAGGACTGGATAACTTATCCCATAATGTTTGGGCCGTTATTCCAACTCACTACCGATTTGTATTTAGCCTGAAATTACAGTTATTGTTGTTGCATTGCAATATTGTATTATTGAATACATTGTTTGAGTTAGAATACGATGCTGCATTTCTGGAATCTTGAGGTAGCTGAAGTAGCTCATAAAATTATTTGATGATGGTCTCATATTCAGCTGATGAAGAGTAATCTCTGCCTGAAGTAAAGATGACTACGTCAAGAAACAAATTTGCTTGATATTATTTTGAAATCACATAATACAATTTGGAATTTACGAGTGTTTAAGTAAAAAATTATCAATATATTTAAAAAAGTATCTCCGGGTGGTCTATATAAGTTTACATTTGCACAGTCAGTGTCGTAAATAATTCTGTTTCACATTTATTGCCTTGTTATTATCAAGTACTATAAAAGCACCTGGCAGGTATAGCAGCTGATATCAATTCAATTAGTAATAAATGCAATAAAATTTCAACAGATTGCACTGTAAATCTTGCAGATCCAATCATCTCAACATGTTTTAATGAACCAGTCGAGATTTTTGCATGCGTGTCTGCACACTTAAATACACATTTTATAGTTATTTGTTGTGAATTTTTATCTTAATCTGTACTTTTATTAATATAGTTTTTAAAAAGGTTGTATACCAACTGAATTTTAATTAACATTCATTGATATGAAAGTATATGTTTTTAATGAATTTTGTGATGCATTCACAAATAATTTATCATATGCGCTCTGCGAATTATATTCCATTTCAGTGGAATATGCTCATTAGCGAAATAATTAACAAATATAATAGTTTGGTTTGACGATTCAAACTCTGGCTTGTAGAGCATTCAATTACCCACCAAACATTTATTATACCACTTTTAGTTGGATGCACTTTGATATAAATTTGGGATTTTAATAAATACGTTGATGTTCGCTAGTCTGGTTACAATGATTGGATTAACTGCTCTTCGTAAATTAATTTTATACACAATGACAAAATGCGAATGGAATTTTGAACAAAACTTATTTGATAATACAATTTTATTAAATATTTTTTCGAGACCATATATCGGTTATATTTAAATACAAATCATTGGGCAATAGTATATCAATTAATACCAAAATCGTAACATGAGAATATTTTTTTCTATTTTAGAATCGGTGTCAACAATATCAAGCCACGGTTGTTCGCCTCAATCAAGAAGTTCAACAACTTCGAGCACAACTGGACAAGCCGTTTGTAGCCTCAGTACAAAAGGCTGACGGAGGAGGCAACCGCAACAACGGCAGCAACCAAGATTTCACCCAGTGCTCTATGTTGCAAAGGCACGTCGAAGAAGCTCGAAAACAGTATGAAAAATGCTTGGACGATGTTGCTAATCAGGTCGTGAGAGCTCTAGTAGCTCAAAAGGTACAACAAACTCAAACGTTCGATTTTTTTATATACTTAAATATAACTCTCTCTTAGGGTCTTAAAGAAGAGGTTGCAACACTTAACGCGCGCATTCAAGAACTAGAAACGCAAAATAGCGCCCTGACTTCCATGTTGGTCCATCAAATACGCAATTCCGATGCCACTAACTTAAGTCAGCGGGAATCGGTTTGTCTAAATGGTCTTTTGGACCCCGTGGAGGTAAAGGAATCGGATGCTACGTCGATTATAACATCTAATGACGTATCACCCGCTTTAAACAACGTAGGGATGACCAGCAGTCTGACGTTCAAACATTGCAATTCGTTCAACTCTGAGATTTTGGAGAAAAGTCCAAATAATGATGCATCGACAACTCTGGGTATGCTAATATTATTATTATTCACAGCACTTTTAGATCATTTAAACTGCCAATTAAATATGTAAAGTAATAAAATACTTGGTATGCTACCTTGGGGAAATCTGTTTCTAATATTGATCTTGCTTAATGTTTATAGGGGAAGAAGTTGAACGTACAATTTCACGCATTGAAAAGCACTTATCAGCGGACTCCGATATCTTGGAAACTCGCTTCTCCATTGAGGATAAGAAACGTCACCAAGTCTTGACTAAGCTATGGACTGATTTGAAGAAAGCCGAAGTAACGCCAAGGAGGCTAATTGAAGCTTTGAGCGCTGTCGATGCCGCTTTGCTGTTGCCACCAAAGAGGCCAATGTCGCTGAATCTGCAGATTCCTATTTTACATCAAGGTGCCGCGGTACCGCAAAATATTGCCACTATTGGTACTGCTAGATGCAAAAGAACAAGGCCTGTACTGTGTACGTTATACGAAATAATATATTCAAGGATATGTATAAAAATATTGCACCAACAATAGCTTCAATCTATTTCTTAAAAAAATGGAACTTTTTAGGCCATCATGCAGTACGTCCATCAAACGCAATCGCTTCCAATGATATCGCCAATGTTTCCGTTTCTACAACATCTTCGTCCAGTGGGAAGCTAATTAGTGGTGTGAATTCACATCATCCTAATATTGGTGGTACTAGTACCTCCGCAGGTACTACAACAGTACCAAACAGTAGCAGTATCTTACTCCAGAATGGGAGTAGTATCGGGAGCGGCAACGATGAAAGTCCCGAAAGTAATAGTGGCAATCGAGATGAAGGTACTACTCTCTCTTTCTGAAAAAAAGCTTCTGTAATACAATCATGAGATAACTCAAGAGAACTTAAGTATCCAGAAAGTAAATACTACCAAGGACCTTGGTGTTATACTTGATTCCAAATTAACGTTTTCTGACCAAATTAATTTTATTGTTAAAAAAAGAAAATTAAATGTTTGCTTTTATAAAATACACTGCACGTGAACTAAACGATACTAGAGCACTTTTATGTATGTACAATTCGTTAGTTTTTTTAAATAACATTATTTAGTTAAGAAACATTTTAAATTTTTGTTGTGTTGTTACATTTATTTTGTAACTTTTAAATATCTGTACATTGTGAAAATGCCGATGGCGTTAATAAAGAATTACATATATTATATATTAAATACTTTTTTAGCTTATGAATTAATCATTTCTCCTTCTTTCAGGTTATTCAACTATGAGCAGCGATGTTCAAACTACGACTTCTTCAGCTACTGATGTAGTTACAGTACGCTGCAGCAGCAGTAGTACTGGGGGTGGTAGTACCGGCAGTCGCGAGACTCTTATCGCCACGAACGGTCGCGGTGGCTGCTTGGAAGATCTGCAAGAGGCTATTGATGAGAGCTGCGCAACTGCAGCTGCTGCAGCTGCCGCTAGTGACTATCTGCATCATCTTGTTGTGACTGGGACGGCCGCTGGCGTTGTTGATTGCTGCGAAGCAGGTGACACGGATGTGTTATATATTCCTCTGGGGTTAATTGGTAACTTGAAGTCGAGGTTAGTGCGATCATGGTATTTGCATAAAATAAATTGTGACTTTCAATTATTTAGATATACGTACCGTTTTAAAATTATCACTACGGTGTTAAATAATTGTATAGATTATCACCCAAATACCCTAACTCAAAGCTAGATACGCATTTCTAATGCTATGCCCTCATCGTCAATAGCACAAGATAAAAACAAATTAAAATACCTCTGTCACTAATCGTGATTGATATACAATAATTATATAGCAATTAGCATTCAATTATTGAATTTTAACAAAGTATTGAAAAAATATATATATATAATATGACCTATAAATCTTTTAAATAATACAAATTAACAATTAACGAAACTAAATACTAAATAAACTTTGGTTTGTCAAACCTAAAATATAAATCCTTATTGTATAAATTAAATAGACAATATGAAATTGGGCCTGAATATAATTTCATTAAATTTGATTTAGATTTACGTATGTATAATCATTTAACTCGAAATAATTCAAAACACTTTTCGTAATGCCTTCAAGTAATTTAAGTGAACTAATTTGAATAGGATGGCCTGAATAAAAAATATGCTCGGCTACAGCACTTTTATATTTTATATTTAATCTGAATTGAGCTAAATGCTCCTTAAATCTAGTTTCAATTGATCTACGTGTTTGTCCTATATAACTTAGGACAACTAGAACAAGATATTTCGTAAATACCCGATTTTTATTGAAATCAATCAATTTCACAAACCAATATTTTCGTTAATTGTTAATTTGTATTATTTTAAAAGATTTATAGGTCATATTATAAGATTTATAGGTCAATTGTATTTTTCAACTTGTTAAACTTCACGACTAGTACCCAAAGTATTGTTGACTATTATTGACTTGATAACTAACGTAATGTCAATTATTATATATTAGTTTTTATATTCTTGTGATTTGTAATCAACAAAAACTCCGTTAAAATGTATATTTTCGCCATTATAGGAATAGCTTTCCGCCCGGCAAAGACTTGTTGCCCTTCCAACATATTATGCGCAGCTTTTCCGACTCTCATCTGTGCATAAAAATCACAACAGCACCTAGTCCATGTTACTCCTTCAGTTCGCCAATTTCGAGCAGTCCCAGCATTCTACTATTAGATATTACGGAAAAAGGTGGCAACCCTTTAAGGAGGGCCAAAGCAACAACTAGTTTATTAGGTACGAATAAATATCGTTCAATCTCTCTCGTTCAACGGATTTATTTCGAATATTTCTTGCAGCTAATACCAATTTAATTTTTCACGAAGAATCGTCCCCCGGCTCGGAGGATTACATTGATTGCCCCAGGTTGGACGCTGAGTATATACAACATTGGTTACGATTGGACGAAACCAGAAGCGCAATGCAGCAGCAACAGCAATTGCTCGAATTGGAGTACGATACGACCGAGTTGGAAGACTGGAGTCTGAGCTTATCTAGCGAAGATTTAGCTAAAGAACAGTGGAGGAGAAACGCTGAAACGACCATAACGCCAGGTACGACATTGAGAATCTTACTCTTGCAAATAAAATTTCCTCCAACGTCAGAAATATAAGATATTCTTTTTGTTTCCATTATATTTCGGTAGATTTGAGTTAAATTACATGTTGTATTATATTTTTATTTGTATGAACAATTAATGTTAATATTTTTATGTAAAAAAAAATTGAGCGAAATAAAGGTGATGCATGTTTGTTTAATTCAGGTCAAATATCTTTAAGTACGTTACCAAGTATTCAAGAGAACAATGCCTTAGAATTGGAGGAGGATTCAAACGAGTGTCTGTGGAATAATTCCAGTTATATGGTTGACAAGGAAGGTTCGGAAATCGTCACTTTATTAATGGACACTAATAATAGGTAATTAATAACATTTTGGTCATCAACAGAAAATCTGCTACATAGCCAACCAAATTTTGGTGTTTCATTCCTTTAATAGATAAGCGTTTATGACATCGAAAAAAAAAAATTATTTAATGCATCAGTGAAATAATAGTTTTTTTTATTGGGTAATAAAATAATTTCAATATTGTTCAAAAATGATTTATTTATTAATGGAGAAAGTGGATCATTTTTTACCCATTGATTAGTTCTCCCCTTCTTTCTGTGTTACTAAATAGTTTAAAATAGTTCAAAGAGAAAACAATTAAACAGAAAATAGTTTAAATTTTTTTTTAATTTTGGAGATTAGAGATAAGAGGAAGTTCTTTTTCTGAAGTTATAAAAGATTGAATCTTATTTTTGATTTCAAAATCAATATTTTTATTAAATTATTAAAACTAATAATAAATTATTTTATTTATTATGCTTAGAGTATGTATTTATAAAATTTATCATATTTAAACGATTATTTTGAAAAATGTTCTATTTAATTTGATATATTCTATTTATTGTACTTATAAACCGTATTTCGAAATAATTTAGAAATAAACAAATTCTTAACGCGTACAGTCGTTAAATGTATAAAATTTATTTGTATTTCAGTACGGAACAACAATGGCCTTATGCTGTAAATTATCACTTAAATTTGAACAATTCACCGGATAACAGTTGGTCTAGTAATGGTTCAGATTGCTGCCCTTCTAATGAACCGGAAACGTTTTCTAAGCGATCTTCAGCAGCTCTAAGCGGCTGTAGTGACGACACGGGAGAATTGCCCGCCGTTGGTACTGATTTTACAAGAGATTTCTATAGGTAGGTGATAAATTATACATCGAGAAGTAACATCCTACAGAAGACTCTTCTAGATTGAAACTAGATTTGAGGAACATTTAACGCGTATTTCATTCCGTGGCCAAAAAAAGACAAAAATTAATTTTGAGATAATATATCGTTTCAGGTTGGTGAAGTTTGAATCCACCAAGAGTTTAGCATCAACATCGTCTCGTAGTGTCGCAGGTAGTGCCGCTATTTCTGAGAACGGCGTCGGTGATAGAGAAACAGCTCTTCAAAATGTACTTACTTTCATTGCTGAGCAGCAGAAGTACGTCCAAGCTCGCGAGGATTCTGTCACGCGTTCGTGCTCCCTCGCCGATCTTACCAAAGAGTTCAACATTGAAGCGCCGCCTCAACAACTCAAGGATATCAAAATTTGCGAATGTGATAGAGAACGGTACGCTAAATATGTATTTTCTTTAATTTAATATGGGTAATAACTCTATTTTTAAGGAACTAATTTATACAAAGTAAAGACCAAATATTTGTCGATTAAACAAATCGCAAAATAGTTTATTTTATATGCCAATAAAAACTTTAATATTCATCTTCGTATGTTGCCACCTATAGATAAAAAAAAAAACGGTTGATTCATATTTCAAAGACGAATGCTTTCTTTAGCACGGCTGATTTCTTTTTATGGTAGTGCATTTTAAATTTACAAAGATTTTAAATGATCAAACACCTTCATATTAATGTTTTTGTATGCTATGTGCCTGCAATAATTGTATATAATATATAATTGTGTAAATTATTTGACTTCTGTAAATTCTTTTAGGTAGAAATTGCAGTTAATAGATAGATAGATATATAGATATTTTTATTTTTGTTAAAAACACACAATTGCTTGTACCGAGTCGTCAAATAGATTAATTACGTTAAGACAATATATTTACTATGAAAACAGTCATAGCAAAAATGATGATGGTAATAATACAAAATACAAACAATTAAAGTACAATACATATGGCAATGTTTCAATGAGCTGTACTTATATTAATTAATTAGTAAATTATCTTGTCTAGTATTCGTCCGTCTCAATATTCCATTTACACTCTCGACATTTTATTTCAGTATTTACAATGACACCGATGAAAACTACGTGACTCTAAAACAACTCTGCGCAGAATACACCCTAAACGAGCAAAATACCCTCGCGAACGAAGCAATAACAAGTTCTTCGAAACCATTAATTACACCACCGCCCTTAACCAACATATCCACTTCCGTATTTCCGCAGAATTCAATGAACATAGCGTATGCGGACGAAGTATGCTTGGTGCAGGCTTTAGAGGACGCTTCTGTAACTGAAAACTGCAGCCCCATTGGGGATCTTCCGGTGGATATTTGCAGCAGTATTAGTGTCGAGTTGGCTAGTACGGAGTACCAAAATGGGGTGTTTAGTATGGAACCGATGGAAGGACAAGCGGATGATGGTGAGATTTTATTAAAAAAAAAACGTGATTGTCAACTATTTGCATTTAAAAAATAAATTTGGCACTTTGATAATTTCTCACTCAAGGACTACAAAACATTTTTGAATTAAAAATGAAATAAATGTTTATTTTATTTTGTTTGGTGGCAACTACCTCAACAGGATATAATCCTAATTAGAGCGTGTAGTTCTAGAAGATATTAAGAGCATATAGGAAGGGTGGAAAGCCTGTTACTATAGAGTGCTTCGCTATTCCGGTAAAGCTCAGTTAATTGTATCCCAAGTGAGAATGGTACGAAGTATAGAGGATAGGTGTAGTATATACATGCAGAAATCAAAATCAAATTTAATCAATTTAGATTCAGGCCCAATTTCATCTTGTCTATTTCATATATTTAATTAGGGTTATTTTTAAATTTATTTTTATTTTTGGTTACCATTTTCTGAAATATCCAATAATAACTCCATAATATATAGTTTTTTATATAGTTTTTATCTTGTGCTACTGAAGATGGGGGCATAGCCTTCGAAATGTGCATCTAGCTGTTTAATGTTTTAAGTTACGGTAATTGAGTGATATTCTATAGTATTATTTAACACCGTAGTGATAAGTTTTAAATAAATTTTTTTTTTATAAAAATGATTTAATTTGATCTAATTACTTTAATTAATTACTTATCTAATTACTTATCTAATTATTTAATTTGATCTAACGACATTTGATCAAATTTTACAAAAAAAAAAACAAATGTGCTGTACTTTAAACCTCAATTTATTTCACATTTATTTATAATCGTTGTTCCAATTTTACTTTTACCTTTGCTTTTTTTCTATAATTTTTCGATAATTTTGATGAAAATCGACCTCTGCTTTTTTTCGACAATTTTGATGAAAATCGACAGGTATGTACCTCTCTTCTTTTTAGATAATTTTTCGATAATTTTGATGAAAATCGACAGGTATATACCTTCGCTTTTTTTCGATAATTTTTCGATAATTTTGATGAAAATCGACAGGTATATATTTTTCCTTTTTTTCGGTAATTTTTCGATAATTTTGATGCGAAACGACAGGTATATATTTTTCCTTTTTTCGGTAATTTTTCGATAATTTTGATGAACAGCTTACCTAACAGATTTTTACTTATTTTATATAAAATTTTATTGGGATAAAATTAATAACACAAATAAGTAAAGTGACCATATGTCCCGCTTTTAGCGGGACAATCCCGATTTTCGGTAATTTGTCCCGCTTGAAGATAAAAATCATTATTTCCATGCTTACAACAAAAGTTTACCATTTACCCGTATAAAAAAAAATTCTGCGGAACAGCTCGACAGATTTCAATGATTTTGGTGTTATATTAAAGCGATTATGTCTATTTTTGCCCATTTTGTTCAAAATTTAAGTGTTTTGCTAAATTGGTCGGAAATTGAAAATTAAGAATTACTATTTTCGTCTACATTCATATAGACTTGTATATCATAATCAAAGGCATAGCGGCCATGTACAATCGAGTCAAAGAAATAGTCAATAATTGTGGCTTAAAGTGTCTGACTTAAAATTATTCTAGGCGAGACCTGGCGATGCTATATATATATAAATAATTTTTTTTTATATACATTTCTTATATTTTAATTTTCTTAAATATTTTATTTTGATTTTTGTCCAATATTTTATTGTTGGAAATTATGTTGGATTTATGATTTACAAAATAAATACGCAATAGTGTCATCAAACAATCTGTCAATAATTGTATTTTCTTTTTTTAGTTTTTAAACTATGCATTTATGTCTGATTTGCCATATTCTTGGCAGTAGGTGTACTAGTTTATAGATAAAATTCGGATAATAAAAACGCGTTTCTTGATAACGAAAACTCCACTAGAGCGAGAACTTTCTCAGAAAACGGCGAAAGTCTCGCTTCAACCAACGCAATCAACTTTTTCGAGTTTATATTCTTCACTTCAACTTATCGTTCAAGGTGCCATTGAAACTGCCCATATAAAATAGCATGTGCAAAGATGGGATTGCATTCACGTAACCATGTAGTTAGACTTGAATTCCTCGCCGCGTTCGTCGAGAATAAATAGTGTATAATCTGTGTGTGTGTTTATCGTCGTTGTCGCACACACATCTAACATTAAAATATGTAGATGGCGATACCAACACGATCAGCAACTGTAAATTAATACGCGATGTTAATTGCGTGTTCAATTTCAAAGTTAGCATTTAGAAACATTTTTATATGGACTGTCCATGCTAAGATTATAAATTTTTATTAAACGTGGAAAAATGATTGAATGGGACATTTTCTAATGGGAAATGATAATTTTGATGAAAATCGACATCTGCTCTTTTTCGACAATGTTGATGAAAATCGACAGGTATGTACCTCTCTTCTTTTTCGATAATTTTTCGATAATTTTGATGAAAATCGACAGGTGTAGTATACCTGTCTTCTTTTTCGATAATTTTTCAATAATTTTGATGAAAATCGACAGGTATATACCCTCTCTTCTTTTTCGATAATTTTGATAAAAATCGACAGGTATATACCTTCTTTGTAAATAATTAAAAAATTTCGACAGGTATATATATATACCTGATTTGTAAATAATTAAAATAAATAATAAAAGCGTAATAGCATTGTATACAAGTAATTGAATAAGTACATTGGTAGGAAAAATATTTAAAAAATAAAATATTAATAAATAAATAAAAAATAGAAAGAAAGTATATAACAAACTTTAATAAATTTTACTCAATTCCCAATATAAAAGTGCGAATATAAAGAGATATAAGGCGAAATTCTTTTGTAAAAATATTTATATTGTAAATTATGTTTAGTCATGTCCGCTATATGCAATCACTGATTATATATATTTATCCTCAACTATAAGGATTAGTGGAAAACTGCATGAACATTACAATGGAATGCATTTGAAGAACTTTGAAAACTAAAGTACACTTGAAATTATATTGATTAACGTTCATTCTATATTTATAAACAATTACGCATTTCTAAAGAATTTTTTTAATTTTCGATATAAAATTGCGGAATTTTACACATTGTCCAGTGACAGGCGCAAGCTTTTTGCAATCCTAGACTCAGTATATGCGCCCAACTCATCATCTATTTTACACCATATTACATCTATTTAAAACCGGTTTTCACCAAAAATCGGTTTTCACCATAAAGCGGTTTTTACCGAAACGCGGTTTTCACCGAAAATTGGTGAAAACGGTTAGTCGGTGACCCGGTGAAAAATCGCTTGCACCGGTTTCCGGTTTGATTGGCAAATATTCCCAGCACTAATAAATAGTCATTACATTTACATTCTTAGGCCATTCACAAATTGTATGAATTGAAATCAGTAATGTTGTTCGTGCTTAATTACAGTATTTCACATAAATAATAGTATTTAAATATATTATCTACAGCTAATGGGTTTGAAGGAAAATAACTTAGTTATAATACCACTTAAAAAGTTGTATGCAGTTAATCTCTTTCTACGAATCGAATTTTGTAACCGTCTATTGGTTTTGCAAATGCTCCTTCAACTTTCAATTTAACATCGGCGAGCGATTTGTAATCGGTGTAGAATTTGTATTTTCTTACGAGAATAGCTATGGTGGTCTTCATCGACATCATAGCATAAGTTTTACCTTAAAAAAGAAAAAAAAATTTCCACGTAAATTTAGGGTTATTACATCATTTTGTTTTTAAAAGCAACTTAATTTTTGAGTAAATTGTAAGGTAAACATTCACTTCAAAATTGGAAATTATTTACCAATACAATTTCTAGCACCAGCAGCAAATGGTATGTAGGCATAATTATGTCTTTTTTCTGTATGTTCTGGTAGAAAACGTTCGGGATTAAATTTCGTCGGTTCTTCCCAATAACGTTCATCGTTTTGTATTGCGTAAATCATTATAGCTGCTAGCGTTCCTGCTGGAATTACTTTATTATCTAAAATAACAAATTCGAATGTTTTCCCTTCTGGTTTTGCAACTATAATCGCCATACGTAACTGCTTAACTTGACTTCATTATGACATTCTCTGACAATATAAGGAAATATTGGAAATAATCTCAAAGCTTCTTTTATAATTAGCTGTAAGTACTTAAAGTGTGCTAGATCTCGTTTCTCAACTAATCGATCTGGACCGAGTTGTTCAACAACTTCTTGGTAAACTTTTTCCTGTAAAAAAATTAATAGGTATAGTAATGATATGTAATATAGTAATAATATAATATCACATGCATCGAAGATATTGTTAAAGATTATTTATAGGAGATTAGAAAATAAAGTAGAGGAAAGGCTAGGAGAAGATCAGTTTGGTTTTAGGAAAAACAGAGGGACGAGGGAGGCGATTCTAGCACTAAGAACGGTAGTAGAAAAAAGAAAGAGGGTAGGAAAGGTAACTTGCATAGCTTTTGTAGATTTAGAAAAGTAATTTGATAATGTAGATTGGGACATAATGTTTAGAATTTTAAAAGAAACGGGTATAGATTATAAGGATAGGAGAATAATTTTTAATTTATATAAACACCAAACTGCCTTAGTTAGATTTGAGGGGGAAGAAGAGGTATCAAAAATAGGGAAGGGAGTTCGGCAGGGATGTACACTTTCACCGTTATTATTTAATCTATATATAGAAGATGCAATAAACAAAGTAAAAGAAGAGTATAGTGTAGGTGTGAATGTACAGGGAGAGAAAATATATATGTTGAGATTCGCCGACGATATAGCTATATTGGAAGAAAGCGAAAAGAATTTAGAAAGGGTATTGAATGGTATGCAGGCAGTATTGACTAGGGATTTTAACATGAAAATAAATATAGGTAAAACTAAAGTGATGAGGTGTGACAAAAAGGAATGCAGTAGAAAAATGAGGATCACAATAGGAGATAATAGAATCGAAGAAGTGTCAGATTTTTGTTATTTAGGCAGTAGAATCACAAAAGATAATCGAAGCAAGGTAGATATAAAGTGTAGGATAGCACAGGGTAGGAAGGCATTCGTAGAAAAAGAACAGATTTTAAGATCAAATATTGACTTGGGTATTAGAAAAAGATTACTGAAGGTATATGTTTGGAGTGTAGCACTGTACGGGTGTGAGGCGTGGACTATAGGAAAGGAAGAGAAGCGTAGATTACAAGCATTCGAAATGTGGTGTTATAGGAGGATGATGAGGATTGGTTGGGAAGATAAAGTAACAAATGAAGCTGTACTAGAGTTAGTAGGGGAGAAGAGAAGTATTTGGAGAGTGTTACAGCGTAGGAGAGACAGATTAGTAGGGTATATTCTTAGGCATGGGGGGATTATGCAATTGATCATAGAAGGTAGAGTGGAGGGAAAGAGAGGGGTAGGTAGGCCTAGATTGGAGTATGTGAGTCAGATAGTTGAAGACGTTGAGATGAATAGCTATAGGGAGATGAAGGGATTAGCTCAGGATAGATCGGCATGGCGTGCTGTTTCCAACCAATCTTTAGGATTGCGGACTCTTTAACTAGTAATGATTTACAGTTGGAATTTACAAATTTATACTAACTTGTATTTCTGGAAAAAGTGCTAGACATAAAAGTATATAACAATCACTAGTTGCAGTTGTATCTGAACCCTTAAAAAAGCTGATCAATTTCTCTAGTATTATATGATTTTAGTACACTTACAGCAGCTATCATTGTAGCCGTTTCATCTTCAATATCTTTGTCCGTAAATACTCGACCATTATCTGAGATGTCCAATAATAATTCAATAAATGTTTTCTTTTTTAAACCTTAAAAAAATGGACAATTTTTATAAACGTTATTAATTATACAAATACATAAATTTAATTTCATTCATATTTTCAATTAAACTTATAATTTTCGATTAAACTTATACATAAAGTTACCTGTATCCATAATTAAAGCATCTTCACTTTCAGTCCGTTCTAATTTTCGAATTCTACGTTCTTCTCGTTTAATCTTGATTAACTATAACATATAAAAATTATTTACCAGAGTAAAGAAAATACTAGTAGATTTATATTTTTATTTCTTCACTTACATTATTGGAAAATTGCCGTAATTCTACCTCAATTTCTTGTAGTATTTTGTAATTCTTTGTTAATTTAAATAGAGATTTTGGATGCTGCCAAATTTTACACATCCTCATAAAAGCAATGTCCAAGTACCTGAAAGAAGCAAATATATTATACTTACGTTGCATTTTAAAATAAACTGAACATGTGGCAACCTTTGTAATCCTCTACCGTAAACATTTTCTTGTGATTGACTGTTCGTTTTAATTCCCATTGTAGTTTCTATAATTTAAAAAATCACATCTTTAGTTAATACCATATAATTATAAAGCTATTACACAAAAAAACAATAGCACAAATCTGGTGATTTAATAAACAACTTACCACAAATTGAATCCAACGAATATTTGAAAATCCTATCAAATATGTCACATTCTTTTCCCATATCTTCCTTTAAATTAATAGCTAATATCTTCGATTGTTCTGCAAATGTTTCTACAAACGTATCCAAAATTTGTTGACCCATCGTTGGTTGAATTAGCTTTCTATGTGATTTCCAAATGCCGGCTGAAATTAAATTGAAATAAATACTATATATTGAATTTTTTTTATAGACACTTACAGGGACCGCTAACAAGACCATCTCCTAATATCTCTAAAAATTGCATATCAGCACTTCGCTCAATACTTGCAGAACTATTTAGCAGAAGCTCTGCATCGTCTGGATCATTTATGCCAATGAAAAACTTTGGTCCTAACCATATACGCATTGGGTTGCCATATTTTTTAAACAACCCTGGAGTGCCCACAAAGAATTCTAAAGTCATGTACTCAGTCAATCTCGCATATCAAACATAATTAATATTATTTTATATAATTTGGTAATGTGCACAATTTTTCTAATAATCTTAAGTTTTGTACCTTTGGCAAATCTGGGAATAAACAGTGCATTTCCTATGAAGGGCAAAGATGCTGGTCCCTTAAATTTTGAGGCGGCTTTGTACAAACCTCTGCGATTCCAGTGCCATTGAAGATAACGTAATAAAAGAATGACTGCAGTCGTTACGGTTAATATCGAAAAAACGCTGCTTATATTATTGAAGTGTACAATTTCAAACAACCACATTTTTAGTATTTAATGCTTTATATATATATATATATATATTTGATTTTACTGGTTCTCTTTAAAAAAATTATCTAGCTGTTGCACTTATAACTGCAATTTTACATCTTCACAATTTTTACGTTTAACGAAACATTTAAGAATTGACACAGTTTTATAGTTGTAATCTAATGTTAAGCGATGCTTTTTAGTGAAATAAAATGTTTCGCAATAAGGTCACTCATTATAATTCTAGTTTATAGTAATATATTTGCATATAAACTATTTTTTTGTGATTCAAATGCTTGAATCTATTCATTCTTATTTAGTCCATCTATCATTGACATGAGATTAGATGAACTTTTTAAAAAGTTGGTCACCTGCAGAATTTATTTGAGTTTGCTTTAGAAATGAAGGTGTTAAATAATATATTTATTTTTATTTATCAATTGCGAGAGGTCTTAAATTATTTAATACTTTTATATGGATTTTCTCTGAAACACGATTTGCCAATTATTGCGATCAAGTCCCTTTTATTTCATTGATTTGATTGTAAAATCGTCACTACGGCGTTAAATAATTGTATAAAACATCACACAAAAACCGTAACACAAAGCATTTATTAGCTAGATGCGCATTTCGGAGGCTATGCCCCCAATTGTATAGCGATCCCTGTGAGTGATAGACAGGTTCTATTATTGTGCTACTGAAGATGGGGGCATAGCTTCCGAAATGCGCATCTAGCTATTAAATGCTTCGAGTTACAGTATTTGGTTGATGTTTTATACAGTCGTTGATTTTAATTTTTATCATTCCAAAATATATTTTTCTATTTCCAAATTCGAATTTATTGAACTAATTTTTTAGAATCATGTAATGAATATTTATATAGCATAATAACACAATTATTAGAAAAGTAATAAAGTAAAACAGATTTTTCTTTAAATATTCATTAATTCATATACAAAAAAATGTATTTTCAACTTTTCCAACACATTAAAATTACAAATACATTAGCTTAGTCAACTTAAATTTATTTGAATAAATTAGTTTATATATAATATGATTCTATCTGTGGTAATATAAATGTAAAAAATGAAATTTTAATATTAAAATATTCAACTAAAATTTAAAAACTAATGCCGCTCCTCTACTTGTATTTTGAATCCATATTTCGGTTTTGTTATAACTTCAAATTTCAGTTTCACTTCTTCTATAGACTTGTAGTCGGTATGGAAGATGAATCGTCTGGCCAATGTAGCGATCGCAATCTTCATCGACATCATAGCAAATTTTTGTCCTGTAAGAAAAGACAGTATATTCAATTAGTTGATTAGAATGTTCGTAACTATTGTGAGAATTTAAGACGCTTGAAGAAAACGTCTTGTGTTTAGTTTTTTTTTTTTACGATTTATTTATCTTACCAATACAATTCCTTGCTCCAGCTGCGAATGGTAAATACGCAAATGGATGTCTTGTGGCACATACTTCCGGCAAGAATCTGTCCGGGTTGAATTTCTTTGGTTCAGACCAATATTTTGGATCGAAATGCATGAGGTGTACCATTACCAATGCCGTACTGCCTCCAGGTATTACGCGATTATCTAAATTGTAAAATTGGTAATGTAAAATACGTTTCGTATAAGTTTCATTTAAGGCTTGCCATTAATTTCAATAGCTTGGTAGCATTCTCTGGCCAATTGCGGAAATACCGGGAAGAATCTCATAGCCTCTTTAATTACTCTTTCAAGGTAGTGCATTTGTTGCAAATCTTTCTTCTCGGGTAGTCTGTCTGGTCCCAAAATGTCGATGACTTCTTTGTAAACATTTTCCTTAAAAGTGATTTTGAATGAGCACCAACGCAGTGTGCAGTAAATTTGAAAAATGGTTTCAAGAGGATTTTTTATTTACCTGAATTTCTGGATTCAAAGCAAGGCATGTTAAAATGAAAGAATCAGTGTTCGCTGTTGTATCAGAGCCCTAAAATTTCATTCAGAATTAAATATAATGAACTAATTAGATCTTATATTCGAACTCACGGCAGCTATAAATGTGGCAGTTTCATCTCCAATACGTTCATTCGAAAAATCCACTCCTTCTTCAGTTTCAGAAATATCAATCATCAAATCCAAGAATGTTTTCTTCTTACCTTGTTCTTCCACAAATCGGATGCCTTCAGCTATGTCTTTCTTCTTTTGACAATACTCTTCTCGTCGAACTTTTATTATCTGTAATTGTAAATATTTATTTAAACTAACACCGGCTGCGATATAAAAAAAATAATTACATCTTCACTAAATGCTCGAATTTCTTTGGCCAATCTGATTGTATCATTGTAATATGGTGACATCTTAAACATAAAGTCCGGATGAAGCCAGATTTTATACATTCTTTTGTACATGATATCTGCAAATCTATTAAAACAAATGGCAAATAAGAAATTATTTTCATCAATCATTTTCAGAATACGGGGCACCGTGGTGCCACCGCGGAGGTTGTGGGTTCCAATCCCACCCGGGAGGTCATTTTTTTTCGGGAACGAAAAATCTTGTTCTAATCTTGTTATCTTGTTCTAATTTCGGGAACGAAAATGCCCTCCCGGACCATGGATGTTGTTCTTTTACAATTAAGATAAAGAGTAAAAAGTTCGATTTACAATAAGATATCGGTAAAATAGCTAAAAGCTAAACGATTAAGTGGGAAATTTCATTTCAGAATTGTAAAAATACTTTAATTATATGTATATAAGTATATGCGTGCAATAATTATTCACGAATACAAATTAAATATTTATTGAAAAAATTGTTTATTTATGTTTCGTAATTAATTAAATAATTGTATACTTACTGTTGTAATTTAACACCGTACTGATTACGAGTAATTTGAGTATTAGTTTTAAGGCCTAATGCCGATTCTGTAAAATAATAATTAAATTATAATAAAATGGTAAATAAAATAAAGACAAGATCAAATTTCCTTATACTTGAAGTTATAAGAAATCATCACTTGGTGAATTTTTTTTTCTTACCACAAACAGTATCGCAAGTGAAACGAAAAAATCTGTCAAATATGTCACATTCTTTTCCAACATCTTGTTTCAAGCATTCAACCAAGACTTGCGCTTGTTCGACAAAGATATCCATAAATCCAGTTAAAACATTTGGATTGAATGTGGGCTGCATGACTTTCCTGTGGGACTTCCACATATGTCCTAAAAAAAAATATATAAAATTTGTAGATCAAATATTTTTAGCTTATAAATCGATATTAACTTAATATTAATATGATATTTAAAAAAATATCACTATGGTGTTAAATTATAATATAGAATATCACTCAAATACCGTAACAAGCATTAAGTAGCTGGATGTACATTTCAAGCGCTATGATGGGATGCAGATGGTCGAATGGCGCTTGAAATGCACATCTAGCTACTTAATGCTTGTTACGGTATTTGAGTGATATTCTATATTAATATGATAGTTTAAAAATAAAAGTACCTGGTGAAATCAAAAGCCCCTTTCCCAGAAGAGGCGAGAAGAATTGCAATAGAGCACTCTTGTCAGCACCTGCTGAGCTGTTTAATAATGCTTCAGCATCTTCCACAGTACTAAGACCAATAACCAATCTAGGGCCCATCCATACTCTTAATGGACTGCCATATTTTTTAAAAATCTTTGGTGTATATCCGAAATAATCTGCATCGAAATTTATTATCATTTATCTATTTGAATGTCTTCTAGAATCCAATCTATATCTTAATTATCGCCTTACCCTTAGCAAGCTGATCAATTTCTAAAGCGTTTCCAAGAACTGGAATCCAATTTGGTCCATGAAATTTCGTAGCAGCTTTGTAGATATGCCTTCGATTCCAATGCCATTGTAAATACCAAACGAAAACTATCACCGCGAAAGCAAAGGGGATGGTATTAAGAATGTTAGAAGGCCCACTTTCGTCAAAAATAGTAACATCTGGCGTTAGAAACATGTTCGTTTCGAGTATTGGACAATTACTAGATGTAAGAATATTTATTTTTGCTCAATGTTGAGCCTTATCGAAGGAGTTAAGTGATTTATGTAATATGGTTTGTCTAGAACTCATACCGATTCGGATATTGTGGCACCTCTATATATATTGCAAACCGTCTAAAAGCAAGTATGGCAATTATAATTGGGTAATACAGTTCCTACTATATCTATTTTGAGAGGTTAATTAATATATATGAATGTTTTACCAACGACTAGTGTTGGAGAAAATGCAGCCAGTTTTGTCATTATTTATCCTTAATTAATACTTCTTTCAAGAATTTCTTGTTTTCACATATTTCTCTCGTATAATTGATGTATTCGTACATCAACTCATATTCTTAAAGATTCCTGTTCCATTTCTTGAAAAAAACGAAGAAAATTTTATTGCACATTCTACTCCCTCAGTCAATATAAAATAATTTCAATTAAGTTTTCATTGAATTAAGAATAATTTCGGTGAGTCTGCTTTAATTACGTAATTACTTTATTACTAAAATATACTAAAATTCCTAATTAAAAGGAAATATATTTCGAAGATATATTATTTCAATTATTTAAATATTTTTTATATTTCATCATGTTTACAATACATGCTTCGTTCGCTTATATTTTGTGAACATATTTTAGAAATAATTTGGTGGACCTTCTAACCAACGTTTTTTCTTTATCTCGGCTTCGCTTCCAAAACGCGCTTCCATAAAATTATATCGAAATCTTCTTTAGTCGAATTTTGACCGGATATAACCAAATTTTAATAAATAAATAAATAAATATATAATTCACTATCAGTTGTATAGATTATACAACTGTATAGCAATCACGAAGTGACGGAGGTATTTTATATATAGTTTTTATCTTGTGCTACTGAAGATGGGGGCATAGCCTTCGAAATGCACATGTAGCTACTTAATGCTTTAAGTTACGGTATTTGGGTGATATTTTATACTATTATTTAACGTAGTGATATTTTCATATAATAAATTTTCTTAGAAATTTACAACAATTTATTTTTGTTCATATTATTTTTGTACATTTTTGTCACTTTGTTCACGAATGCGTTAATTGAATCGATAAGAATTATTTTTTATAAGCATTTTTTGTAATTAAAATAATTTTTGTATTTAAAATAACAGAGCGTAATACTTATATTATACGTATAGAATATCACTTAATAAGTAGATATTAAATTAATTATATTGGTATAAAAATAAGTAAAAAATGATGCCGTTATATTATAATATTTACGTTAACAAATTTTTGTTTTTGTATTTTTAGAAATAGATAAGACTTATATATGTAAAATTTCAAAAAATCTGTGCATAATACATCCTCTTCAAAATTGTTTAAATTATTTATCGATTGCCTTGGACTTTCTGATGCTGATGCTTTAATTGCAACTATATTAGTATATAAATAATTTTTATTTAACATAAATATTTCTATGAAACTATAATTCTTTAAATCATTTATTTAGTACCATCTAAGAATTGTGATTTTTTCATTTCGCGGTAATAAATGTCCAATCAATAAATTATGCTATTTACGTGTAATATTAAAAATGGGCTGAAATATTAAAATTTAAAATTTAATATTAAAAATATAATTATTTCATACTTTTTATATCTCGAAATTAATTAGTATTTATAACGTAAGTCCACAAAAAAATATTATACATTATCATTGTGATTTTTTTTCATAAATGACCCAATATCATTATTGTAATCTTGTATTTTACAATTGCTACACTCGACTACAATCTTTTTAGTTTATATATTTCGTTTGATTTATTACTATTTAAATAATTTCCTCGCAATTCTATAAACGAGATTATTATTCTCATTACTTAATTAAATTAATATTCCACAAATAAGTAGATATTCCTATGAAATGTTTGTTTATTTGTCTGATAAATGATCGTCTGATAATATTTGTTTATTTCATTTCCAGAATCAGAAAAATTAGAAAATGAGTTAATACAATCGACCGCTTCTACAGATTCCAATAATCAAAGCGAATCGCTTACTTCTAGTGTTTCGACTCCAGATACCGTCATTTCAAAAATTCCTAGGCGCAAGCTGAGCATTTCCAGAATTCCAATTAGTCCTGCCAAAGTGAGTATACTATTCTAACTATATTATTATTTTCAATTTTAATTCTAAGTATAGCAATTATACATAACCAACGCAGCAATTACTTTATGCATTAAGTATGGTTCGAATTATAATAGATTTTTAGCGGATTCTTTCACTGTTTTGATTTGTCCTTTAATTTAACAGGTCATTTCATCACCCACGCGCACAATACAGTCACAATCCTTAGCTAACTCTTCGCCAATCACAAATTCTCCTATACATCAAACAAACAGTGCTGATTCATCGCCAAAACTTAGCAAGATACCTCAAAAGAAAAGCCGAATTTCACGCCCGAAATCGCATAGCAATAACAGCAGTCCCACACATAAACCAAAGCTTCCAAAGAAAGACACGCCTCCCAAATCCCCAAAATGTACTAAATCCTCCAACATCAACGGCCCAACAGGCCAACATATTTCGTCCTCCGAACATCTTCCACAATCTGCTGGAGGCTATCGATACAGTTCCGCGTCGATCGTCAGTACTATTATCGATGGGCCACCTCACAGGGCAGTTAGTTTCCACGAAAGAGCTACGAGTAAAGATGTCATCGATGAACTGAATCGAATGATACGTAATGGCGGTGAAGATGGCGGCAGTAGTCAAGAATGTTTGGACGTAGTTGAAGGGCAAGCGAATGGTACTGTTGAGAAGCTGGACGAAGCCGCTTGTAAGGCTACTGGCTGGATCCATGTGGAACGAGATGTTGATTTGACAGATCCAAAGGTAAGATTTTCTTGTAAATTCTCAATTTAAAAGAAACGGGAATAGATTATAAGGATAGAGGAATTATTTTCAATCTATACAAACATCAAATGGCTTTAGTTCGAATTGCGGGGGCAGAAGAGGTAGCGAGAATAGGAAAGGGAGGGTAAGGATGTACACTTTCGCTATTGTTATTTAACCTGTATATAGAAGATGTAATAAACAACGTAAAGGAAGTGTCTAGTGTAGGTATAAAAATTCATGGAGAGGAAATATATATGTTGAGGTTCGCTGACGATATAGCTATCTTGTTATAATAGTACATGTATTAAATAGTATGCAGGAAGTAATGATTATGGATTATAACATGAACATAAATATAGGCAAGACCAAAATGATGAGGTGTGACAAGAAGGAATGCAAGCGAAAAATGAGGAAAAGAATAGGAGACGATAGAATAGAAAAAGTGTCAGATTTTGCTTATTTAGGAAGTACGATTACAAAGGATGACCGAAGTAAGGTATATATAGAATGTAGGATAGCACAGGGTAGGAAGGCATTCATTGAGAAGGAGCAGATTTTAAGATCAAATATTGACTTGGGTATTAGAAAAAACATTACTGAAGGCATATGTTTGGAATGTAGCATTGTACGGGTGTGGGGCGTGGACTATAGGTAAAGAAGAGAAACGTAGAATAGAAGCATTCGAAAAGCGATGCTATCATGAGGATGATAAGGATGGTCATAAGGATGAGGATGCTATCCATGAGGATGATGAGGATTGGTTGGGAAGATAAAGTAACAAATGAAGACGTACTAGAGTTAGTAGGGGAGAAGAGAAGTATTTGGAGAGTATTATAGCGCAGGAGAGATAGACTCGCAGGCACATTCTTAGACATGGGGGTATTATGCAATTAGTTATAGAAGGTATAGTAGAGGGAAAGCAAGGGGTAGGTAGGCCTAGCTAGATTGGAGTATGTGGGTCAGATAGTGGAGGATGTATGTGGGATGAATAGCTTTAGAGAGGTGAAGGATTTAGCTGAGGATAGATCGACAGATGGCGTGCTGTTTCCAACCAATCTTTATGATTGAGGACTATTTAACTAACTAATAATCATTTAAAGGCCCTTGTAGCCTGTAAAATTCCCAACTTTCTTTCTTCGCTCCAACTCTGCTTATCTTTAAAAAATCATTCTTTTCGTGATTTAGATGAGAGCAAATCTGTTAGACGTGATGATGGCATCTGTATCGAGTGATTCATCTCCTACATCTTCTTGCGGCGGTAGTGTAACTAGCGAGTCCGTTGAAGAACCACCAGATTACGGCCAACTGCACCGTATCCACAAGTTCCACAGACAGAAGAAAGGTACTTACCGTTGTTTTGAAATGTTTCTTAAAGCCTTCATTCCTAAATTACTCAAACAATATAGCAATTTTTACTAGTAACCTTATAATCCTATTCGATTTATAACTTCCTTTATGCATGTTTAGTAGTTACAGTAGTGGCTACCAATCTCTTTTTTAACCTGTTTGTAGTTGTGTTTTCTTAGCCTTATCTAACGTTGCGCTGATTCTAAAATTCGATTGCTCAAGGGGTCTAGACAGTCTAGTATCGACCATTATTGGAACTAACATACTTCTTGATAATGCATGTAATTGTGTAGTGACCTAATGGTAGTGATAACAAATAGAGAAAGTATTTAGATAAAAGTAGACACTTTGGCTATGTAAGTCTGACGATGACTTTAAATGAATATTAAAATCCAACTATTGTCAGTACATGCCGCAGACATTCATATTATAATGCCTTTCGTAGTCAATAATATCATAAAACTAATACATAGATAAACGCTATCAACCAACATCCATCGTAGAATTATCCTTTGTCCTATCATTAATTAAAATTTAATGTTCACAAAAAAAATTTTTCTTTATTTTTATTACAATTATTATTTGTCGTCACAAGCATCCATTTTTCTCTTAACAATATTAACCCATTTTTAAATCGGTGACACGTAAACCCATCCTCGCCTAAACATCTTTATAATTTTTTTTATTCGCCGATTTCCTTCAATGTACCATAATATTAATACTTGCGGCATACGACGTGACGCAATAGCCCCTGCGTATTTACTGCGCATGCGCACTGAACAATACTTGGATTTTAACGCAGCGTTGCACTCGAGTACTACCGCCGCCTTGACAGTGGCCGCGAACACTGACGGCAGCGCCACCAACCCACATACGATCACCATGACAAGCACGATCACACCTTCATCAGTCACTGCCAACGCCACCTCCAACAAAACACGCTCGGCAACCGAAACTGCTGTTTAAGACACATCTGTATGTACTTACTATGTATGTGTGTGTGTATGTACCAAGCTGTCATTTTCCATACACCATGTGACCTCGTTAAAACGTGACCAAGCCAATTGCTTTCACTAATATCCATTGCTCAAATTGGTGTATATGTATTTTTTATGACTATTTGCGTATGTCTGAGTTTACTTCGTTGCGAAATCGTTACATTTTTCTAAATTTAAGCGTTTTTAACGAACTTATAAATTATCATTTGAAACCACCTTCGATATTTCTAATCAGTTGGCCAAATTAAATTTCATAAACTATAGTCATATTAGTATAGAATATCGCCCAAATACCGTAACTTAAAGCATTAAGTAGCTAGATGCGCATTTCGAGGGCTATGCCCCCATCTTCAGAAGCACAAGATAAAAACGAAATAAAATACCTCTGTCACGAATCGTGATCGATACACTATTAAATAAATAAGTCAACATGACAGAAGTATTTCAAAAATGGCATATAATATGACCTATTAATATTTTAAAACAATATAAATTAATAATTAACGAAACTAACAAGTAACAATAATAAACATTGGTCTGTCAAACCTAAAATAACCAAAAATAAATAAAATCAAAATTAATTAAAAAATATTAATTAAATAGACAAAATGAAATTGGGCCTGAATCTAAATTCATTCAATTTGATTTAGATGTATGCATGTATATACTTTCATAAGCATTTAACTCGGAATAATTCAAAACACTTTTAAGTAATTTAAATGAACTAATTTGAATAGGATGACCTGAGTTAGTCAAAAATATGCTCGACTACAGCACTTTTATGTTTTCTATTTAATCTGAAATGAGCTAAATGCTCCTTAAATCTAGTTTCAATTGGTCTACGTGTTTGTCCTATATATACTTTAGGACAACTAGAATAACATTTCATAAATACCAGATTTTTTATTGAAATCAATCAAATCTTTGGGATTTCCTAGAAAATTTGCAAGACTTTAAAATATGTTACTTTAAAATTATATTTATTTAAAATATTAATTGGTAATTTAACAAATTTTAGAGTTGAATTATTAATATAGTGAATACGAATTATGATTATATTAATTGTTCTTAGGACTTGATGAAAATAATAATAATAATATATCATAATGTTATATTATTATGTTATTATTATATTGTAGTTTTTGATGATTTCAATTTTATCAAGGAAAAAATAACCAAACATTTGATATCCTCGTTCTCACCCTTCATTATTATCATCACTAGTTTCTTGAAATAAGTTTCTTATATGATATTGGTCATTTCCTAAAGTATTTTTTTATTTATTTTTTTATTTGTTTGTTGTTGTTGCAAAAGGTTACAGATGATTTTTGTCATGCTTTTTGCTGCTGTTACAAAAGGTTACAGATGATTTTTGTCATTTGTCAATATTAATATATAATGAAATAATGCAGTAAGATAATATTAAGTACACATTACTACTGGAAAATAATTTCATATAACATTTAAAATATTACAAATTCGATACATCTTGGCCGCATTCTGAAAAATTAATATATATAGAAAAGTTAAAATTTATATTTGTTATTATAATTATAATATACTGAATTATCGTTTATTACACCTCGTTAAGACTGTAATAAACATTTTGCAACATTATTGCCTTCAGTTCTTTATAGAAAAATTAAAAGAATTAATCGAAATGGTAAATGATTATAGATTTTTAAGACTATAATGTCAAAATTATTAGCTGTTAAATCAAGTCTGTGTCGGGGTAAATCAAGCGTATGCCTAACATGGACACATTTTCATCTGCTTTAGTGTACTTTGAACGGTTTTTCAAAACATATTGGCAACAATTAAAGATGTATAAAGAAATGACCGTCATGATATTTAAGTTTTCAAACGTTCACGACAAGATTTTTTATTTGTTTTTTATGTAATTGTGGTAATATATTTTTTCCGCATTTTTTAAATTTCGTGAGTTTCCCCAACATAGTATACAATAATTCAATGATGATCCAACATAAGCATAATAGTATAAGAGCAAACATTTCCTGCAGAGATTTCCTCTTATTTGCCAAAGAACAAATGCATATTTAGACAATTTATGAATCATTTGATCCAACTGAGAATACCAATTTAGTCAAGAGTCCAGGTATACTCCTAAGAATTTTACACGAACTTTCCTGTACCGATTTTTTATCCATTTTAACCAACGAATCAAATTCTCTTTGTAATAGTGAATGCTATCCGACCAACGGACAATAACGGCCTGCTGGCTGTAGTTCGAGTGGCCGGTCCATCGAGCGTCCGGCCGTCCATTATTGGCCGTCCGGACTTCTACCTACGTTACGGTGAGAAAGAGCGCGAAGCGGTGGCGAGCTTCGACTTCCTAGATGAGTTAAGTGGTGGGAGTAGTAGTGGCGGCAGTGGCGGCGGAAGTCCATCAGCTGGGGGACATGGCGGTAATGGCTGCCTATCGCCCCAAAGTTTATCCTTTGACGCAGATGGCTTAATTGGTGAGGACGATAGAAGTAGAGGCGTTTGTCCGATATAACAACATTGAGATGTTGTAAGTAGAAAAAAGTGGTTTGTTCTTCAAACCTACAGATGAGACAAGGGCTTCGTGACATGCGTATTTAACGTCTTCCTCCAGTAGTCGCAAAATATCTACGTTTATTATTTAAAACGCAGGATAAAGATTTTTTTATTAATATTTGTTGTCTTACAGTGATTTAAAAACAATTTCCATTCGAAAGTCACTTTTCAAAAAATAAAAATCTAATAACGTAGTAAATTGTTTCTTTAAGGTAATTGCGAGAAAAATCGGTAATTTTACATTGAAAGTAATTACATATTTTAAAAATTATCACTACGGTGTTAAATTATAATATAGAATATAACCCAAATACCGTAACAAGCATTAAATAGCTAGATGCGCATTTCGAAGGCTATGCCCCCATCTTCAGTAGCACAAGATAAAAACTAAATAAAATACCTCTGTAACGAATCGTGATTGATATACTATCATATAATGTACATCTAGCTACTTAATGGTTGTTACGGTATTTGGGTGATACTCTATATTATAATAACATATTGTCAATTTTGCCAATAAAATCATCAAAGGAAATTTTGGGCAGATTAATTTTAACGGCTGTGTTGTTGTATGGTGACAAATGCGTTAAACTATTTTTAGCTGCGTATCACAATATAATAATCTATTTTATCCGGTAAGTTTAATCCTGTAGATAATCTCAAGCGAATTATCGTAATGAATATATCTGATCCGTACTTGTAAAATTTGTCTGAAATAATGTTTATATTTATTTATGAATCATATATTTTATAAATATATGCATGTACTTATAAAAGACAAATAATAATTTTTAGGCTAGTTCTATTGGACAATCGTGTCAAATGTTTATTAATATATCTATGTATCTGTATTTCATAGTTTTATGTGAAATTGCATGCAATAAAGAATTTCGAATTGATCTTAAAAGTAGTCGGAACATTAAAAAGTATATGTGACAAATATTTTATTCGAATCACCGCAAAAATTGAATAATATTTTAATTATTCCTTATCATAAAAATATTTATAAAGACTGTATATACAACCAAATATTTTAACAAATATATTGATTTATTTAAAAGCAAATATTTCACTTCAGATATGAATATAATTATTACATATTCGCTATCTAAAAATATCTTAAATATTTTCATCCTTCTATAAGGACAAAATTGTTGCTTGGTCCCTCGTTCAGACCATAATAATGTATAAAATGGAATTTATTATAAACATATAAATAATTTGGTAGGGGTCGTATACCTTGTGATATAATCTTATTAATAATAATTCTAATATGTTAAAAATATAACAAAAATATAAAAAGTAATCGTATAGTGCGATTTGATTTCACACCATTAAATTTCACGATATTAATTTAGAAGCAAAACGTTTGGATGTATTACCGTACAACCTATAATATTTACCATATATATTTGGAAATATATTTCGGTATTTTATTGTAGTTCTCATTAGGAGTACTGTATTAAGTTAATTCTAATTGGGTTGATTTAAGTTTGTACATTCATCCAATCCTGTATAAATGTGTATGTATAACGTGCGTAGATTGTATTTTTATATAGGTTTACTTATATAACAATATATTTAGTACAAAATTGAGAATAAATATACGATATTAAAATTTAAATCTACCACTTAATATCAAACCAAAGCAACATCTTGGAAATTGGAATTGGAATTTTGAATTGGACAAACTTGGAATTTTTTCAATTTTTGGTCGATTTTGTTCAAATTTTAACAGGTGCCCTAACAACGTAAAATATACCTGTCGAAATTTTTTTTTTATTTCGAAAGATGGTACCTGTCGAAAATTTTTTTTTTTCAAAAGAAGGTATGTTCCTGTCGATTTTTTTTTTTAATTTCGAAAGAAGGTTTTTTATTTTTTTTCGAAAGAAAGTATATATCTGTCGAAATTTTTTTTTTATTTCGTAAGGAAAGAAAATTTCGACAGGTAAACTAGAAAATTTCGACAGGTAAACTAGAAAATTTTCAATTTTTGGTCGATTTCGATCAAATTTTAAAAGGTGCCCAAACAACGTAAAATGACTATAAATCGTGTTAGAAACCAATTTATTTGATTTCTGGTTCAATCGGAAAAACATGAACAAATCGTCAAAAAATGCAAAGGGGGTATATACCCGTAGAAAATTTTCAATTTTTGGTCGATTTCGATCAAATTTTCACAGGTGCCCAAAACAACGTAAAATTATTAGAAAACATACCAGAAACATTTTTTTTAAATTTTAAATGAAACCAATTTTGTGAATTTCGTCGAAAAATGCAAAGCGGTCGGTATTTTCACTCTTTGTAAAATTTCGATTTTTTGGTCATTTTCTGAAAAAAATTCCAATACAAGAAACAACGTAAAATGACCATAAATCATTCCAGAAACAAATTTTCGTGATATCAAAGAAAAATGAGAAAATCATCGAAAAAATACAGGTTTCATCTGTAGGAAAATTTCTTTTATCTGCAGGAAAATGGTTTTGTAAACATTAGTTAGTGAGAAATTTTTTTTCGAAAAAGATTGTTTAAGATTGAAAACATTGAAAACTTGTCGATTTACTTAAAAATCAACACCGATTTTATTCATAAGAATAATTTAATGATTTTTCATTTTTACTTACATTTTTTGAAAAACTACTAATAACTTCAGTATCCTCTTTCATCATATGGCGTTAATTTAAAAATAGGCTCAGGATGCAGAAATATATTATAAGTTCTTGTATAGAGTAGTAGTATGTTTCTGAAGAATGTTAAATTACGTTCAAAATTTAATTGTTATTATTTTGTTAGAACTCATTACTTCAATACCTTTGTAAATGTTGGCAGTATTTATTATTTATTAATTGATTGTTCAACTTCAATCCCATTGATGATTCTAAATAACAATAATTGTTTTATAAGGTTTTAAGTACCAAGAGAATATGAATCACTGCAAATAGTTTCCAAAGATAATCGAAAAAGCCGTTTAAAAATATCACATTCTTTTCCTAGATCATCCTTCAAGCAAATGGACAATAAGAGATAAATAGAGATCTCAAATATTTCTTAATTTTGAACGAATTGCAAAGGTAAAAGAAACTGCCTAGATACACGATAGCTTAAGAAAGAGAAGCGTTCGTAGAATAGAAGCATTGAAATATAATGAGGATGATATAAAAATTAAATGGATAACTACATGAAAGATATTTTCGAAAAAATAAACAAACAAGACAAGGGGCATTATTCAATTAGTTATAGAAGGTAGAATATTAGGAAGGGAAGTGGTAGATACCAAATTTAGACTATGTATTTACATTTACATTCTAATTTTTAAAATACTAATTGATCATCGTTTCTATGAGGTGCTAGTAGTTAAACTTCTGAAATTTTACAAGAAAAGAACATTTTAGGTAATAACTTTTTTATTAGGCAGTGTATATCATCATAAACACTATATTTACATTTACCTTAACTGTCGTTTAAAAAAAGTTGTAGGTGATTTCGAACCTACAGTACCCCAGTCGAATTTCTTTTAAATGATGTTTAGTCGCACTTCCATAACTACACGTGATTTTGGATTTGAAAAATATACGTTTTGTTTCGTCGTAATTTCGCAAAACTATTCGAAATAATACGTATAATATCGAATTTTGTTTAAGACAGCGAATTTTGATAAGAAATGATTATTTGGAATGGAGGTGCGACTAGTTACAAATAATACAACAGTGAGCAAGTAGTAACAATTCTATTCTTACTGTTAATCTCCCCTGTTGTGTTAATAAAGCATCTTTGTTTTGATGGTGTGAATTGTTTTTTCGTGTATGATAAACATCAGTGCTCAATTTTATTAAATAAAAAAGGAAAAAATGATATCAAGTGCATTTTTAAATATTATTTAGTGATGAAAGATTTGTTAGTCTTATTCATAGTTTGATAACTATTTAGTTTCATATAATTAATTGGATTAAACACTTCCAGTTTAAAGGTGTTGTGATATTTATTTTTTCATTTTTTTGATGTTTCTTATTCTTTATCAATCGGCTTTACATAATGCATTTGGCTGAATAAGGCTGTTTAATAATGATCGAAAATCCGCGATGGATTTAGAGATTATGTATAATACATGTTAAAAAAAAACGTCTTAAAGTGCAATTTACGTTAAATTCTCTGACTCAATATTGAAGTAATTATCTTTAATAATATTTTGGCAATCGGTCGGGTAATAATGATACACTTTACAGCAATTTCTAAAGCTAGACAATTATATAATGATGGTCGTAAACTAAAACACAGTGAAGAACAGTTTGCGATTAAAGTGGACGTTATAATTGACATTTACTTCTTAACGAACGAAATTTTAAAAGTCAGGAATTTTGATTTCATTCTTATTTGTGGCTAGCGCAAAGTAATTTGTTTCATTCAGAATCATATGAACGAAAAACAAAGATGTATGTTTATGGTAGGCTAGGTGAATATTTTTGACCATGTTTTATGGTATCTAGAAACAAATTGCTATTGTACATTGACATTTAATTGATTTTTGAATCAGTTCAAATCGCTAATAAATCATAAATTGATGAATTTAATACATACGGAGATTTATATAATATTATTTAATTTATAACTGCGAAAGCTTTTGCTTCCTAACTGAATGTAAGGTAATCACAATTTCGCAAATGTTGTGTACAGTGTTTTTTCAACAAACGTTAAATTTTATAAAAAAAAAAACTATTTGCCTACTATTAACTAATTGTAGGCAAATAGTTAAAACAATTTGATTGTCTGGTTATTTTTAAGAAACAAAAATTTTGTCCTCATTTCTAGTAGCGGTTTCAATGAAGTACATAAATTAAAAATTATATCGAATAAATCAAAGCAAATAAACTCCGATTTCTATAAATATTCAAGTGTATAATGAAAAATAAACATTTTTTTTTAAAACACAACAAAGTTTTCATTAAAATAATTATGTTAGATATATTTGTAATAAATAAAAGACTAGTCGTTAAAATAACATCACTTTTATACCGTAAAGTGTCATTTCTATACTTAAATAGCAATCCAGAATAAGAAAATAAAAATTTCTAAATGAATAAAACATATCTTTTAATATATGTAATACTTCTGATATTAGCGTTAAAAAGCTGATTCAACTATCATTGATCAAATGATGAAAAATGTCAATGTATATTTTCATTTATTAATAATTTATAATATAACCATATATATAATATATATCAATCGTATATACATTTGCTACCTATGCGACTCTACGGCTTCTTTTACTAACTCATAATCATATGTTTTTTTTTTTTATAAATTTGCGACGTCGCTAGTGAGCATTTAGAATTATTTTGACCTCGCACAGAGAAACGAACGAGGTCGAATATTTGTCGATGAATATTTAATATCAAACAATATTTCTCTCGTTTCAACATAGTTTATCAAATTGTATCAGATTTTCAGAAATTGTAGAACAAAAGTGTTTTTTTTTATTTTTAAATTTTGCTGCATGCGAGAATTAAGGATGAATACATGTAGATAATATTATTTGAAATTAAATAAAACCATTTTAAAAGAAATCGAACGAAAATACTTACCAATTCAAAATATTTAACATTGCAAATGCTTAAATATATTTATAATAATATAATATAAGTGACATCCTGTACAGTTTTGCGCTATTAAATGTATATTGGAGAATAAATTTTATTTTACACAAACAAATTTAAGGTCGCAAGAGATCTGTTTTTTCCAAGATTAAAAAATTCAAGTCAATTAAAATTGGTTATATAAATCAATTTAATTATTTCTCCTTTATAATATTCAGATTTGGTTTAAAAAGAAAATATTCCAAATAAAAATTGCAAAAGATGACATAAAACACGAACATACTTTTTTTTTTTATAAATAGTAACAGCGCATTAATTTTAATTATAATGAACTGCTCTTGTTATTAATTCAATGAATGTAATTTGCACGTAATTTTCTCGTAAGTAATAGATAACGATTGCTTCCTAACTGATTGTTATACGAAATTATTTGACGAGATAATTACTAATTTGTGAAACATTAAGTTAAAGAATATGTAAAAATTTATCACAGAATTATATTACATAGATTCAATTAATCGCAATAAAAGAAATATGACGTTACAAATAAAAACTAAGTAAGGGCAAGCAGTACCTAATTTAAAATTGTAAATAGCAAAAATTAAGTTTTAGATTTTTTTTTGTTACATATGTTAGCAGCGATTTTTTTTGTTTATTAGTTTGATAAGACATATCCTTTATCTCAGATAAATTAAGTATTGTTTGCCCATTGATTTCGAGTGAATCAAGTCACGTTAGGAAACAATCAAATTCCGATTGGACTTAGGCCATGAAAAGGGCCAACTTGATGAGCAGTTACCTATAGTGTATTTCCAACACTATGGATAAAATTTGATACTATTAATTTTCTTAGGTCTACAATAAAAAAATCGTTTCGTTTTTCGAAAGATTAGTCGTATTTATATAAATGCGCACGATTCTTTACCCCGATAAACTATATTTAATAATCACAATAATAATGACCATAATAACTATATATTATGTTAAGTAAACGTTTGGGGTGCAAGAAACGTCATATATACTTTGTTTTTAAAAATCAATGCAAAATATAATGGGGTTTAATTTATATTACACACAAAGGTTTTTAGAGTTTATTTAGAATTATGCATGCATTCGTTTCCGATTGCATTATACCATGTACCATAGTATATATAATTTTGTTAATTGGCGTCCATTTAAAATTTATTGTTCACATATTACACACTCAACACGACGGAGAGTTCTCATGTTTTTCATTTTATTTTTTATATTTACGTTTACGCAGAGTGCCGCTAAATTCTGTGATAAATTCATTCATTCATTGTAAAGAAACACATCGTAGCACCGCAAAAATGTACTTATTTATATAATTGTAGTTCTGTGGCGACTCTGGAGGCGACGTTATTTTTAATATGCTTTGAATTACATTGTATTTATTAGCTCGGTATAAAATAGCATATTTTAAAAGCGTAGACGAGATTCTGTTTGATACTGACACATATAATTTTGAAAAATCAAGATGACACGGTATTGTTCTTTGCACACCAAAGGGTGATAAGTGAACTTTTCCGTAGGCGATGGAAGATACTACCGAGAACATAAAAGAAACTTAACCGGGCCTGGTGTATAATATTTTTGTACGCTACGGAGAAATAAATACTAGATATAAAAAATCCGCGAAGTTCATTATTTGAACAATATAAGTTTAAATAATACAAATTGTCGAATTATTAAGTTGGAAGTGAAAATTAGAATTTTTGATTGCGGGTTTAAATCTCCAACAGAATTATTTTGTGTGCATGTCATAGGAAATCGATGGCATCTTGTAATTGGAAGCGCAGCCCTATTCGTATATAAATAAATAATAATAAATTATTTTAAAATCTTCCAAATTAACATTACACGAATCAATGGACGATAGAATTCCTTAAATTTGTCTGCGAATATTAAAATCATCCACTTGTTCATTCGATTGTAATTTGCCGTGTGCGCCTGTACCTGATCTTGATTATTACAAAATCATATTTGATCTGAAGCGGACGCGGGCTTTTCGAGTTAGGATGTGGCACTGCTGGGTCCGCTGTCATCTACGTCGTTGTCGCCTCCAGCCGCCACATGCAGCAACTATCAGTGTTTGTACTCGGGATAGCGTTTGGGACGGTGGATGGTCGCGTGTTCGGGGTGGTGCTGCGGCGGCGGCGGCGCCGGCACTGGTTGCTGTTGCTGCTGTTGGAGTCCAGATGAGCCGGGCACTGGTACCATGGTCATGGGCACCGGTACCATGGTCATGGGCACCGGTACCATGGTCATGGGCATCGGTACGGGAGCCGGTGCTCGGACAACGCTGGTGGGCTCTTCGCTGGTGGAGCTGCTGGGCGAGGGGAAGTAGTCGCGCAGCATCATCGAGCCGGCGTGTCCAGCACCGATACCGATGCCACCACCACCAGCGAGTCCACCCGCGCAGTTGATGACGCCGGATCCGGCAAGGACGCCACCAGTGACGCCAGCGACGCCACCGAGGACGACCTGGTGCTGTTGCTGGGCCTGGGCGACAGCCACGATCTCCTCACTAGCCCATCGGGCTAGCTGTTGCTGAGCTTGAATAAAGTCATCACTAAAACACACAAGAACGGAAACCAGCTCTGTTTATACGCGCACCGTTCCCCGCATCCAGCGCTAGGGTTGCACAGTTACCAATTACCATTTACCACATTACATTATATATATTATTAAATTATCACTACGGTGTTAAATAATAGTATATAATATCACCCAAATACCATAACTCAAAGCATTAAGTAGCTAGACGCGCATTTCGAAGTCTATGCCCTCATCTTTAGTAGCGTAGACTAATTGAAACTAGATTTAAGGAGCATTTAGCTCATTAAATAATTAATCAGTTAAATAAAAATGATAAAAGTGCTGTAGCCGAGCATATTTTTGATCATTCAGGTCATTCTATTCAAATTAGTTCACTTAAATTACTTAAAAGTGTTTTGAATTATTCCGAGTTAAATGCTTATGAAAGTATATACATGCATAAAAATAAATCAAATTTAATGAATTTAGAATCAGGCCCAATTTCATCTTGTCTATTTAATTTATTTAATAAGAACTATTTTTAGATTTATTTTTGGTTATTTTAGGTTTGACAAATCAATTGTTGTTACTTGTTAATTTCGTTAATTATTAATTTATATTGTTTTAAAAGGTCATATTATAATCCAATTTTGAAGTACTTCCGTCATGTTGACTTATTTATTTAATAGTATATCAATCCACGATTCGTGACAGAGGTATTTTATTTAGTTTGTATCTTGTGCTACTGAAGATGGGGGCATAGCCTTCGAAATACGCATCTAGCTATTTAATGCTTTGAGTTACGGTATTTGGTTGATATTCTATACTAAACATATGTCTATTTGCTAACGTTCAATAAACGTACAAACAATTGCTAACGTTCAATTAATATTTCTACTAAAAATCCGATTACTACTAATGTTCCTTATTTATTAACACGAGTTAAACATGATCTTTCTTAGTATAGAATACACCCATAATACAGCATAAGAAAAATACCTTAATTTGTCACTTATCGTAACTTTTTATCGTTACTGTGTTTTGCTGAAATATATATTAACATTAAGAACATTTCTTCAAAAACAAGAGAAAATCGTATTTGTAACTAGACTTTTTTGCGATAGACATTTATTGGAAATTCTAAATTTGGTCTCTTAACTATAAAACAAAAGCGTCCAAAAATAATTTTATCGATACTTACGTATACTATACTACTATCACGTTTTCTATAATAGTTATGGCAGAAGGTTACGCTTAAATAACATTATAATTGTAGGAGAATATGCAGTATTACTTACTGCATCCTCTTAAGATCGATGTAATTTTCTGTTACATAATGATATTTCGCAATAGATTTTTGAACATATCTTACGAGGCCGCAGAACGAATACATTGCGTAGCGCTTTCAGAAAATAATCTCTAAACAATAGACAAATAGTTAACAAACTAGCTATTGAAATTAACCACGTTTTAGATTCTAAAGCATTCAAAATCAAAAGCAAACAGCTTTACATTGCGCTATAAAGCTCTAATATATTTATAAAAGTATGTTTTTTTTTGCAAACATCGATACACTTCATTGAAAAACAAGTTTTTGTGCAACCCTATTCTTCGCTGATGTAATATATATAGAGACTGGAACATTAACCATACAATATATCTTTGGCTATAGTATATGCGCAATGTAGTTTCATTTGATAGATGCACACTCAGTTAAAGAGAGATTCTACGGAACATGCGACATTTATCAGTCTCGTACTAGAACACCAACCATGTGTATAGTATTTATTTATTGCATAACATGTTCAGACAAAACGGTTCATTCAGTTCGAGTCCCTAATAGTTATAGCGGGAGTTAATACACATATTCCTTCCACGCAATCAAGGTGATATAAAACTTGATACAGGTGACTTGTTATCAAGTATTGATATGTTATCGTTTTATCAAGGAGCGTCACTTTCCCGGCCCCATATTATAGTTTCGATCTTTTCTGAAATTTTCGCATTAAGTTTTAATTTAAGTTCAACTTAAAAGTTTAACTTTCAAGTTATCAAGTTTTACATACCATCATTTTTTCTATCAATATTTTCTTCTGTACCGTCGATTTCGGATCTACTTTCTAAAATCTGTTTCATATATTTCAGTAGGACTTTCATTGGCGTGTGCGGAAGAAATATTGTATCACTCTTTAGATTCGTACTGAACTCACCTTTCGCTATCGGGTGTGTCGCCGCAAGTACCGACCCGATCGTGGTCCGCGCTCTCGTAGATGCTCTCCTCTTCCGCTTGCATGTGCGAATGTGGATAAGGCAATCGACTGGACGGCTGTCGATACCTTTACAAATTAAAAAGAAAACGCCGTAAATTAATCAGAGAGGACAAATATTACGATCCTGATAGATTGTACCGGCCATATACGAATCGCGAGTCCCTATGTGACTGGTGAGAACTCTCGCTGCACGCCGACGATGACTCTTGGCGGTAGTGCCGATCCGCCTCTGTTTCGGACATTCGAATATCTTCGGATCCGCTGGGGCTCATATGACGAGACGCCTGCGAGTGATGTTCCAGCTGCCGGATCAGATCCTCCAGGTTACGTATCCGAATCGGACCTGGAGGCTCCTCGTCGTCATCGTCCACCGCTTCTACCACCACCTGCAAGAAAACAATCGCTATGCAATTGCTGCCATTTTTGGAAGAAATAGTTCATTAAAAACGGATCCTACATAGAAAATTTTAAGTGGTTTTTATCAAGTTGACATATTTTGAATTCTATTAATTTACTATTACCTGCGGTTCCATAATATTCTCTCTACTGCTGGATCGGATGTCCCGCAAATCGCGCGGATACCCAGCAGCAGCGCACTCCTGCAGACTTCGCCGCAGCACCTCTTCACTAAGTGCCGAAGTACTGCCAGAGGGTGTTGAGCTACCTCGGTGGCTAGCGGCGTTCCGTAACGCCTTCAGAATATCCTCATGATAACCGTTGAGGCTCTTAAGCGTGCGCTCCACCTCCGTCATACTGGCGCTGCCCATTATCTGGGCCATCGTGGCATCGCTCTGTGCCTGTAGAAGGACATCGTCGGGATGGGGTTCCGTGCCACCCCAACTACTACCGTCTTTGCCGTCACATGTACCCAATAATCCGTAGTCGTGCTTTTTTAGTATGCCCTTCTTCTCAGGTTTTAAGTTGTTGTGCTGCAGGTCTATGAAAGAAACAGTCTCTTCCTCACCTAGTAAACCGGCGATAGTAAGGTTGTGGTCATATGATGTGTATTGTCACAGTTTCTACACCAAACATCGACTAAACTTTAAATGAAGTTAAAGCCTCGCTGCGAATCTTCCAAGATCATCAAGCTAAAGACGACGATTAAAATGTTTGCCGAAGTTATCATCTTAAATCTTTTTGGGTAGTTGCATGTTATAAATTGGAATGCGCAGAGAAAAGTTTACGATGCGCGAAGATATATTATAAATAAATCTCGCAGCATTAATACAATCAATATAGTAGTAAAATCATTAATGAAGTATATTTCAAAATAGATTAAAAGAATGCGAACTGTTTAACGCGACATCGATGGATAATTTTACTGACATCAATGTGCAAACTCCAAATTCCTAGAGAATTTTAAGGGAGAAATATCACCTTTCTAAAAGATTTGAACATCGATACAATTTGTGTATTTGTATATACTTATCATGTCAATTGGAGTCATCGGTGAAGTTTGTTCCAAAATAAATGAACATAAAACATGAACTGCTTAAGATGGATATTTTTATATAGATACCAATATCACCAAGGTATTGAAGAATTTGAAAGAGAGAAGTATTATTCTTCTAAAAGATATTAAGGGTGGATGTAAACTGTGTATCAAATCAATGAGCAACTAAATCGGTTTTAAGCTTAACATTGAACAATAAACATTGTTTGCACCAATTAACTTACCTGAGTGTTGTTGGTCATCATCGCCAGAAGATCCAACTCCTATTCGTTTTAGTTGTTGCATTTTGTGGTCCCTGGAACAAGTGATCGCAATAACAGCCTCAGAGTACGCATCGGACAGTTAATATAGTTTTCATCATACAATACATGCATTCATGCAGGCGGAAAATAAAACCAAGATAAGGCGAGGGAAATAGGACAATAAAAACATAATTGCAAGAAGTTGTATTAATAACACTGGATAAAAGTGGAAATTGCCGGAAATAGAGCCACGGAGTATTTAAAAATGTTTCAGTTATATAAGGTTAAAAAACTAAGTAGTGATGAAGAAAACTTCGAAAAAAAGACTACTTAAGAGATGTTTAAATTATAGTTTTTGTTAAGTAGAATAGAAGAGTTCATAATGGGAATATTGCTCTTAGATCAATTGTTACCTTAAGTAGCCTTGAGAGTCGTATTAATTTAAAAGAAGATAAAAACATTACGCAATTATTTGATTTTTACGAATAGGTAAACAATTATATGAAAATAAAACGACATTGAATAAACAGCAAGAGTAAAACAACACTTAATTGAGACTAACTGGAATTGCGAAGATCCGGCGGCTCCCAAGTGGTTCGATGATCGGAACAAAACGCGTTGTGAATCTGTACGACTGATGGCAAAAATAATTTTACAAATAATTAAATTCCTTATCTTATTAAATCTTTTATGGGTCATATCTAATTTTGATTCTGCTCCATTTAATCCTAAGTTCGACAAGTTCGTATGTAAGACTTTAGGATTTTGCTGTTTAACATTCACGATTATTTAATATTCATGACTCCAGTCATATGTTAATCAAAATTAGATACTAATATGTAGAATGTGTAATTAAAATTAGATATAAAGCAGCGCTAATTCGCGAACTATGTTGAGTATATATAGCGATAGATAGACAGATAGATAGATAGAGGATTTATAGCTTTTGCAATCTAATCAGTTTGGATATTTATATACATAGTTGAAGGAAAATGGAAATTATATGAATAGGTATAGAAGCAAACTCAATGTAAAATCGACAGAATATGGGAATGATCACATTCACACGTCATAACGCACACTCGTAGTTAAATGTAGCTAAATGGTGGTTAGTTATAATAATTATATAAATTGCACTTAAGGTGACATTATATATTAGGAGATCAAAGATGGAAGAGGAAGGATTGGGCGGATAAGTTGATATGGGACTATAAAATTGTTTCGGATTAAATTCCTTTTACTATAGGTAAAATGATGCTTACCCATAGGCCGGGGCACTTGCGCTGTAGGTCATAATCTTGTCGGCGTTATTTAACGATTCCTCCTGCGAATTCGAATGATTCGCCGTCATGACGAACGAGTTTTTCTGACGGGGTTTTTTATACGCTGGTTCATATTTGCGCACGGTCGTCTTCCTTCCAAGGTGAAATTTAAACGAAAACGGGAACGGAAAACGAAATACCGAATTAATATGTTTGCTCAGATTGCCGCCAACGATTCAAACAACTAGATTTATATTATATAGCTTGTTTATTTTGATTCATATACGTTTATAATATATAATATAACGAACATTCTGAAACACCTTATAGCACATCGAGGCACATACAATATACGAGTACAACAATTGGCAATGTGGATAAAGAATGCGCGCGTTTTGCGTTAACAACAATATATAACAACAGTCTGAAGGTTTGAACACGGGATGGCAATGGAAGCAATAAGCGCACATAAGGCCGCTGCCGCCTTCACAGAAGGTGAAAATATACACCCAAATTGCTGAGCTAGAGTGTGACATGTGAGAAGGTTGTTGGAAATATTTGGCTCTACGTATATTAGTTTCAGGATATTCGCGTTCGCCAACACTTAGATATGGATTTGTATATATAGTTATATATTATATATATTTATACATGCTCAATTTAAAATATATATATATTGACACTGAACAAGAGATATATATATTTATGTACAAGAAACAAAATAGGGAAAAGACGGAGAAATATAATACAAAATTACTATATTACATAGAAAATACAATGAGTTAAATTAGAAGTTTGTGAACATGTTTGTTTCTCTGTGTATGCAAATCACCCACCTAAGTGTTTCTCCTAAGTCACTTATAATTATTAAAGAATATATGCAAAACCGATTTCAAGGATTAATTAGTTCAATTCTTTCAACAACTCGATATAATTTTGTTTATTTTTAACTATTCTTCTTAAAACACTAACATTTAAAGCAGCATTAGAATTTATTTTAGAATAATGTTTCATTATATACCCTGCTCTATATATCTGCATAATATCAACGTTTTAAATATTTTTACTGAACACTCTTACGTATATTTTATATATACTTTTTTAAACTCCACATCTACATTTAGCCTAATATACTATTTGGAGCAGTTTGAATTTTTTTTAATAGCCAGACAAACTAGATAATCCTTTAAAAATGGTCCTGCACAATAGGAATGTGTACTTATAGCAACTCGCTGTGTTTCTTTGCACGTGAAACAATGCTTTTGACTTCCAAAAAGTATGTAGAGTACATACAACGCATAAGCGTTACGATGTTGGTTGAAAGCTTTTTTTTTTACTAGAAACGTAAATATAATCTAGATTATGTAGACTTTAGTTTTATATATGCAACAACTTCAAAAATTACCGTCTAAAGCCATCGACGAAGTATATTAAACTTAATTATTACTTATATGGACGCAGCATAGTGTTATAATTTGAAACTCATTATATATTTGTTTCCAAGAGTTCCAATCAATCGATTGAATTAGCATAAATTCGATCTGTTTAATTAAATTTAGTGCAGTAATGTTACTTTAGTCATTCATCAGAAAATGTGACACATTTAATAGCTACAATTGATTAATTTTGATTGATATGTTAATAAATAACTGGAGAGATTTAACAATGTAAGAGTATCGAAAGTATTTTTTAAAAAGCAACAGAAACAACATTAATACGCAAAATGAACTTTTTAAAAGCATGTTAATAGGCAAAGGGACGGTTTGTATTGTGGAATTTGATTTATATGATAATAATAATAAATCCATTTGTTGGCATTTACTAGATTAGGAAACTACAGCAAAAAGGAATGCCATCAAATAATAAGATATAAGGATCATCTTTGCTCTTCATGGCACCTCTTCATTGAATTTACGCGGTAGTTGAAGTGTTTGGTTGAGATTTGATTCCTTGGCGAAGGAAATATGCTACATCGATACCAGTAACAATTAAAATTAATATATACTTCGTCCTATGTCTGAAGCATGAAAATCTAGTTTGTAATCTAAACAACAAGTTAGCGGTATTTTATTTAGGTCGTAAATAATCCATCATCGACTTTATTCCAGTGGCTCGGATTGTCTTCGCCTGTATTAAAAAGAAATTGCAATTAAACATCGGCTACAAGGCGATACACCACATGTATAGTGGCTCGAAGCGTGAACACACACAAGACACCAAATACGGATTCTTAAATGGTGTTTGATGTCCTCGTTAGCGCACTATTTACCACTACTCATGTTCACCAGTATCTGCATTGTAATCTAAAAGAGATATTGTACGTTCTTGTTGTCCTGTGTGACTGTACTGTATTAGATGGAGATATACATAAGCGGGTTGGATTTTTCTATATGTGTGAGGGTGACGCAGCCGTGTTGTGTTTTATGTGTGTGTGTGTGTGTGTGTGTGCGCATTTCAAATAGCACAAAATCAACGGTGACCCCTCGCAATTTTAAATTTATTCTTCTCCATTTGGAATATCTCTTAAAACAATGAAATACTCACCGTGTTTATCATTCTTTAGAGGTGGCTGACATCGTCACCACATTTTGCGCTATTTCATTTTTTTTTTTTTATGTGAAAGGAAAATGTCTTTGCGTAATTAGTATGATCGAAGTGATTTGGTAACATGTGGGGTCGTTTCGAAGGATATGTCTGGATAGGGTACCGGGTCGCATACATTCTGCACGCATTCAAAACATAGCAGCTAATAGTGATAGAGATAGACCAGAGGTAGAGAAGTAGTAGAAAGATAGATAGGAACATGCAACGGATCATGCAAAGGATTTCCGTCTTCCGACACACTGCACATGTAGATTGAACAATTCGTACTGCACCGTAATTTGTAACATTTACCTTCCTTTAATACGTATGCGAATGGTAAGTAAAATCTTTGATATATGGTCAGAGAATCTATTACGCAATCGAACGTGGAGAACAAATGATGTATGTGATGGATAAATGAGTAGAATTAAATAATGTTTCGTGAAATTACATTTTCGGCAAAATTTCAATAAAAATGGGGCGATGCCGTGATTTTCCATTTCCATTGGAAATGGCAGTACAAATCTATCAATCTACATCATCGATGTGTTTTGCGTTGGTGAGGGCCATTATGAGATGCACATCGAATGATGGTGGAGTTGCGATCTAGAGACTAATTCTTCTCTTTTCATTTCGGTTGTTTGTTTGATTGGTGGCTGCTTGTTCGATCATCGTCATGATTGATTGCACGAAAAGCAGAATAGACAGATATTTATTATAATGGTACTATTATTTGTGTGCGGAGGAGTGTATAGTAGATATATACAATGCCGAATGCACACCGGCCTAGGTTAGCTATGGTATAGTCGTGACTTGCTTTCGAGTTTGTTGATATGGTGCCAAGAAAGCAATTTGGCTTCAGCCAGAATAAGCTAAAGGGTGACTTCTATAATAGAATGTGCAAAATATGTATGGCCTATAGATTCAATATCAATACCCTGCAGTATATTGGGGTAGACACAGAGGAAGAAGGGTGTGTGCTCTGTGTATGTCTGTGTATTTGTGGCACTACATTAACTTCAGCGATTTCTTTATCGCTTTGTCCGGATTAAACGGGCATAAAACGGAACTTTAAACTAGATTCTACGGTATTGATATACTAGTATATATTGCGGTTTGAGACGAAGGACCCACTATATAAGTCTAAATCGTTATATATGTATAGAGTAGTCTGATACAAGGACAATGGTGTGGAATTCTGTTTTGTTTGAAGATCGGAGTTGTGTTTAAAGTATGGCGTGTTTATCGACAAATGGTAAATGATCTGCCAATTTCATTTGGCGTTTGTCTACAAACTTGGACGAAAATACTTCGCAATACTAATAAATCAAGTATTAAATTACTGGTGTAGAAGTGTTACGAAAACTTGTAAATTTTGCAATAGGCATTGTTCAAAGCGAGAATAATTAATATAGATTGTATATTGTCTCTAGAGCGCTAGTATGGGCTACGGACATCTAGCGAGAGCAACTCAAGACAATAGGTTAACAATAGATCGAACGGTCCGGCCGCAGATTGTATGATCATAAATTTGGTATAAACGGAAAATAGAACCACGGAAAAGAAAGTTTATCAAAAATAAATAAATCAAAAATCAAAACCAAAACAAAAATTGGTAAAAAGCGAGCAGATGCTGAGAATGTGGATCTCTACCTGGACGGTCCGCACTAACCTGAGGCAGAGCGAGAAGTTTTTGTGTACTACGACTGACCTGTAGCATAGAGCCATAGTTGCAAATACAACGAACACCCCCCCTACCACCGACATCAGTGTACCCACGAGAAAAACCGTGTTTGAGCCGTGATACGACTCTGTGACGGTCAAGGCGTCATCATATATCACGGGTCATGTGAAATGGTCACAATGCGTACGCATGCGCATCGGTGTTCATATCAATAGTGAACCGTTATCCAGGCCATCAACGTTACGCGTGTAACATCGCCGTCAGGGATGCGTGAGATCAGAGACGCGAACCCGGGGCCGGCGACCGTACGTGCACCACCGCCGTACGCCGTTTAGGTATGTGGTACGCACGTGTGGTCGTGCCACGTACCAAGTCACGTGGCGTGTCGGGTGGTGGTGGTGGTTCGGTCCGGTCCGTCGTGCGTAGGTAGTACGTGTGGCAGTAGGTGATATTGACGGTCCATCATCACGGTAGCCCCCGTCATCATGCATCAACCAGTAACACACAGGCGAAGAGAAAGAAGGAAAGCACAAATGAGACCACGATATATATATAATAATAATAATAATAATAATTGATGTGTATGTAATAATACTATTTCTACAGTTCAATTGATCACACTTCAAAGCCAATCAAAACGTATATTTACAGCACGTAGCATGTCATCACTGCGGTGATTTTATTAGTGGCATTCATTCTGCGTCAATACATTAATTTCTAATGTGAACGGATATCTATGAAACATCCGGAGAGATGACAAGGCATTAGTTGAATTTTGTAGGTGATTCGTTGATCCGCAGGATATCAAAAATAAATGCATCACAGACGATCAGTGGTTTTTGTTATGTACAAGGCAAACATATAATATATACGAGTCAGTAATAAGTAATAAGTAATAACTGGAGTGAAGCCTATGTACAGGTCACATAGCGCAGTGTCAAGCAGACATCCGTTCTTTCGCGCGTTCTGGTGGGTGGTAGACTTGGTAACTGATGGTGATGGAGACACACATTATAATATGATATACGAGGTAAGTTTAAAAAGTAGTGAGAACGCAAGCACAATGCGTGATTTGACAACATTGCAAGTTTTCCCGCCAGTTAACCATTTAGATAAACATTTGATCTATCTGCAATAGAAGTCTCAATTACCCACTGCTACTGCACTTTTTTTACTATGTGTTCTTGTGAAGCTAGTATTTTAAGTGTGTCACGAAAATGGACGAAACAAAATTGGAGCAATGTTATGCGATTAAGTTTTGTGTCAACCTTGCCGAAACCGCAACGGAAACTTTTCAAAAATTGACGCTAGCGTATGGGCAGCAGGTCTTATCGAAAGCTCAAGTGTTTAGGTGGCACAAGGCCTTTTTAGAGGGACGTGAAAACGTTAATGATGAAAATCGGAAAGGACGACTGCGCAGTTCAAAAACCGACGAAGATTTGGAAAAAGTGTGCGTTTTTGTGATGTCTGATCGACGAATGACTGTCAGAATGATCAGCAGTGATTCGAATTTGAACATTGCCACTGTCTGCGACATGTTAACCCAGGATTTGGGCATGCGAAGGGTGTGATTGAAGATGGTTCCCAAAATCCGGACACCTGAGCATCAAACAACATCGGAGAGCTGTGTATTCAGATCTTCTGCAGAACATTGAAAGTAGGAAAGATTTTCTAAAAAACGTGATCAAAGGTGACGAATCCTGGGTACTTGAATACGACCCTGAAACGAAACGCCAAAATCGGGAGTGGCACACCCCCGACTCGCCACGTCCGAAGAAAGCACGGATGAGCAAATCCAAGATTAAAACAATGCTCATTTGCTTTTTCGACAGTCAGGGGGGATTGTTCATAAGGAGCTTGTGCCCCCGGGGCAAACTGTCAATCAGCAGTTTTACCGCGAAGTTCTCGAGCGACTAAGGAAAAGAGTTCTTCGAGTCAGACCAAGCATTTCTGAAAGTTGGATGTTGCATCATGACAACGCACCTTGTCACAAAGCACTCTCTATTAGGCATTTTTTGACACAAAAAGGAATTTCAGTGGTTCCTCAGCCCCCCTACTCACCTGATCTATCACCCCGTGACTTCTTCCCTTTTCCCAAGTTGAAAATTCAACTCAAGGGACATTATTTTGGCACTATAAACGTCATTCAGAAAACCGTGACGGACCAACTTCGTTCGATCCCACTAAACGACTGCTATGAGCAGTGGGTGCAACGTCTCCGACGCTGTGTGGCCTCAGAAGGGAACTATTTTGAAGGTGATAAGGTTGAATTGTAAATATAAAATAAATACAGAGTTTTATTGAAACAGTCTCATTACTTTTTAAACACACCTCGTATATAGATTATATATAGATACTGTAGAAAACGACTGAACATCTATCTATAATAATGTACAATATCGTATACGATATGTGTATATATAGATATATACGAAAGAAAAAACACACAGTCATAATCAAATTGGTAAATTGGTTGGTTATGGTGTAAAAATACATACACATATTTAAAATATCGGCATACGACTAGAGACTATGTTACAGACACGTGAACGAATAATGTGTATCAGAGCAGCGAATACAATCCCCGCAGTACCGGGGACTGACGCATTGACACTGAACGGAAGTGAAAGCCGGTTGGAATGTAATACCTGTAGCACACCGCCACCACTGCAAAACAAATGAAGACGAATTTGACGACGCCCACCAGGATGAAGACCATCGACAGCGTGCTCAAATTGTCCTTGTTGCCGGAGCCTGTGGAACAGAATATCTAACAAATGCGACAACATGATTGGGGGTGGGCGGCAAATAACGCCCTATATACACCCCTGGGATAAGACACAATTCGATGTGCGTAGCCGTGACAAGACATCAATCATACTTCGTCATGGGTGATGGTACATATCGACATAACGTCTGCTTAGATCGGATCGCACAGATACACATTCTATTCAGCTACAGGAAGAGGACTAACTGACGTCAGTCATTTCACTGTTACAAGCAACTTTTTATAGAAACGATTGTATAATCTACAATTAACATCGCAAATGCCGACGTCACTAAATCCATTAGAAAAAGTGAATGTGACGCACTTACGAAATGTTGTGTTATCTACATGCGGAATAGAATATACAAGCGAGTCAATTTAAAGGTCACTTTTTTCATAGATGCAATAAAAGATTTTTAATTTATAACACTAAGTTCATTTCAAATGGGTTTGAAGGAAAATAACTTTTAAAAAATTCGCATTTTTTCTTTTTCGAAAGAAACCTTAAAAATGTTTACGTGAAAAATACAGATTTTCGAATTGTTTAAAAATTGATTTTTTTTAAAATTATATTCATTAAAACACTGCAAACTTAATTGGTAACTATTAGAAACGTAAACTTTAGCGTTTCTTATAGATATAGGAATTTATTCCGCTGCTAAAGTTCATGTTTCGATCCTTTGTGTATTTGTCTAATTTTTCGCTAATTATTTTAGTTCGCATACGAAAAAAAAACCTTATATAGCACAAGTTACACAGCAAACATAAAAAAAATGGAACACTCTGTAAACAGAGAGTATACCTTTATGATGTACACGAATCAAAAATTTTAAACATTGTACAGTTTCCAGACAATTTCCAAGCCTTTTATCCGCACTCGCCTGTATATTCCATTAGTCACGATTAATTACAAAAGATTACTTACTACCTGGCTCATCCATAATTTATTTACACCTGCAAGTAAAAAATACTTTTCGGACGTTTCTTCTTAAATGCCTGTTGAGAAAAGGGACGTAACTCTACAACATTAAATTGGATTTATTGTGTAAGTACAAACGTAGGGTTATATTAAAGGACTTACCGTAGGGCGTCTCTTTCTTGGTCATGTGCTCGGAGAGGTCAATGCTGCGCTGATCGGTCGGAGCGGTGGGCAACGGTGGGGTGGGCGTCATCTCCAGTTCGATGGAGCAGTCGGGGCCGCTCCAACTCGATTCGCAAAAGCACTTGTTGTTGTTCGTACAGTCCTAAATTATAATTAACGAACGAAAAAAAAAATTACTTGCATTATGGGAATTTTTGTTGGGCGAAATCTGCAATTCCACACTCATTCCACAGTTCACCACAGATATTTACATTGCACGGTAGAAGAAAATGGTACCTTCTGCGATTATCATCACCGGTACAATGAGAATTATAACAACGTGGGTGATGTGTACCGTCAATTAATGGTTTCGATTTTCCCAAATTTAAATCAGCATTTTTTTTTGTGAAATATTCCCCACCGGCATATTCGAAATCGTTGGATTTAAGACCGTTAGCTTATTAGAAACACATGTTCAAAAACCTCCCCGGATTATTCAATTTTAAGATTTTGACGATATCAATAAATAACGAAATAATCTCCCATATCATCACAGAAAAAATAGTTGCAGACATTCTTTTGCAATGAGTTTTCTAAGTAATTTTCAGTTTTCCTTTTCCTTTTAATATATAACTAACAGTAGTAATAATGATTTTTTATAGTGTGAAGACGAATTCACGATAATATATTCTTAGAAAACAACAGTGTAGCTTGAAGCGAAGAGATCTAACATATAAATCTAAAATGCACATTTAAGGATAACAACTTATCCAGATGAATTGAAAAATCGCAAACAAAATAAAATTAAAATATCGATTAGAATATCCTTAGCAATTTTGAATTCCACAAATATTTCCATGTGTTCCTTTTTGTATCGATATATGAAAAATATTAAAAGTATCGACCAAAACACGATATGAATATGCAATGAAAACACATCAACGGGCCAAGCGATAGGAAAAGAATTTGATTAAAAAAAAGTAACGCGACGAAGCGCGCTAATAATTTCCGATCGAGAATTGTGATGGTCAAAATTATTAGCAATGGCAATGATTTTTTTGACAATTTCAAAATAAAAAATATCATGTCGTTTTCTTTGATTCGTCGAATTTCTGAGCTTCTCTAATGTCGTTTGGGAAATGCGTGTATACATATTCCTATAATTTTTAGGTAGTCCATTTAATGATGGTCAAATTCCTACAAAGGTACATGCAAATTCCTATAAGGTTTCCTATAATATTTCCAATTGAAATCAAACATTGAAGAAGACATAGATATAGGTTCCCATATATTTAACGATCGTGACAATTACCCAATTAACAATGACCCAGATGACCCCAGTTGGCGAAAGTACAGAAATTCAGAATACAGAAGCCTGCATTTTATTGCATGTTCACCCCATGAGGAAACAAAGTTACATGTACAAGAAATAAGTGCTTCGTGTAAGAGGAATGCGATGGACATAACAGGCGTTTGTAGGAATTTGACCATACACATTTTCGGTTTCTTCTACCTGACCCCATATTTATAGGAATTTACCATCCTCGTGGGAAATGTATGGCATAAACTTCTCAATATATCCAATATTTTTCTGTGATGCACATTGCTTATGATCATTAATTATTAATTATTTAAACATGATGTTTACGAGTATTTCAGCAAATTTTGCGGACTTTTATATATTGCAGCTGATTCTGTGGACTTTTGCATATGCGTATATCTCTAAAACAACACAATCTTTATATATCACTTACACCGTGTCCGGAGCATTCCAAATCGTTATTGTTTGTGGGACATTTGGTCTTATCCTGGTGCGGAAACACACTGGTGCACGTCTGATTGACGCAGATCAGGTTCTCGCCACAGGGTGTACCGTCCAGGACGAGTCCTTGCGCTTGGGTGCTGCGGATCGTCAGTTCGGTCGTCCGATGCAACGATCTATTCGCACAGATTGGGCAAATGGTGTAGACAGAATAATCGCCATTACGTTATAGACGGAGATTTAGTTACGCTAATGTAATGGATGCTGTGATAGCTTGTAACTCAATTACATTACGCTAGGGATGTTGCAACAATGAGGAGCATGGTTGGAGAAGAGTTTAAGTAACGTGAAACAGTAACTTATTGATTGTCAGATGTTTTTCGGTGAATGGTGTAAATCATCGGATTAAGATGTTTTGAAAATTGTAACAATAAGAAATTAGTTTTTTTGATCTAGCTCCCAAGCTAAATCTCTTTGATTTAGTTAATGAGTTTGTTCGGACATGGTGTAAATAAAAAATACATACTTCTAAGATTCTGCTTAAATTTTCAATCAGATATTGAAGCTGATAAAAAGCAATAGTTGAAATCGCGTAATTTTGGAAAATACGACTAATTATTAATAAATGCATTCAAGGAAAATACCGCGAAAGAGTTCGAAAATATTGTACGAAATTGTGCAGTTGTCTTCATTTAGATTTTGGCGTATGAATTTTTATTCCAACTAAATATATGAATGCTCATAGGTTCTTCTTGAACTCAATGATATAGAGTGAGTTCTATAACTCTTGTTCCATATTCCTTTCAACAATATCAACTCGGAAGTAAATTTTCCTATCATTCGTATTTGTAATTTATATAATTCTGTATCAAAAACTTTTGCGTCTGTAGGCATTTTGTACCAATCTTTAAGTTCATTTTAAAATATGTTAATTTCGAGAATTGTAAAGTGAAGTGTTCAAATTTTGATGTTTCCTTTTTAATGTCGAATTTATAGTTTATAAAATGCGTTCATATTAAATAATATTAATCTTGATATTGTTACTATACACGTAGCAGATTATATAATATTTAACAGATATCTAAACATGTACGTCCAATGTTGTATATTGTAATTTTTTATTTTTTAATGTGGTGTTCTTTAAAGTGTTATGATTTAAGTGTACTCTAACTGTTGTATACCCGATATGTATATAAATAAATAAACTAGTTTATGGATTGTATGATTATGTTGTCAATGCTCTATATTCTATATTCTAGGACTAGTGGGTGTTTTCCCAAAAGCGTGAGATCTATGTATATAGCGACTATCATCTGATGCATATATAGCAAGCAGCGTGAGCAGGACACAGCAGCCAGCAGGAGCAGTTATCCTGCAGTGTAGTCAGGGACTATAGCCTATAGCTATGTGTTGTATGAATACTCACTTGCATTCGAGTTCGATGCCGCTGCTCGCGATGATCGTGCGCGAGTACGACTGATCCTGCACCACGGAGACCGGATACCGAGATCCCCGTTGGCATTGCAGCGAGCCGCAGCGCACATTCTTCGGCGCACACTTCACGAACCGGTCCGGCGCATCATTGCCGCAATGGCCGTTTATCGAGCCCATCGGGTTGAACTGTTCGATGCACTGATGATCGGCCGCTATACCACCGGGGCCCCACACGCTTTGGCACTGTAATAGCAACGTGGGACACTGCCCTTTGAAGCAGTGACCCAACCCACCACCACCGCCACCGCCATCATATGAGGTACCACACCGTTTGCCGTTTTTCTTGAATGCGTCCGGTGGACAATCGCCCGATAAGCCCGTACAGTACTCGGGCAGGTCGCATTCGTTCCGCGCTTTTCGACACACTACATCAGTATCGCGCAACTGGCAGTTCTGGCAGCAAGGGCCCAACGCGCAATCAGCCTCTTTCGTTAGTTTACACGTGATCGGATCACAGCACGGGTCCACATTCGGGCAATCATCGATGGAGCCACAGTCGCAGTCTTCGCCTTCCTCGACAATACGATTACCGCACGTTCGTCGAACCTATACATAATTTGGGAATACCTACTTAAAACAAACTAATTTATATTAAGAACCAGTTGAGTTCTAGGTCGAGGACTTAAATAAGTACAACTAACAAAGAATATCATCACTTATAAACATATAAAGCAATTTACCTCCAGTTCGTTAGGTTTGTTGAACAGACAAATTCCATTGCCCGTCCTCAGTCTATCAATATAATCTGACTGGCTGCATTGCGAGAATTTATACGGTTGCACATTGTCAAGGCCGACAATAGCCTGTGCCATGATACAGCCGTGCCAATCCCTACAGAAGCACTCCTCTCTGCCATCGTCGTGCCCCATACCAATATTGTGGCCGATCATATGGGCCATGGTTCCAGCCAACAGGTGTGGTTCATACGTGTTGATGTCGACACTGATGCCAACCGCTTTGGCAGTGCACACGGTCGCTGGCACGGCCATTCCCGCCTCTCCGCCCGCGAATATTTCACCAGTCAACAATTGCGTCGTATCTTTGTCGACTTTAAACAGTTTCCGCGATGTGTAGTCATTAAAGTTCGATAATGCTTTACCGATATCTTGCTGGCGATCAATTAACGCTTGATTGCCACCCTGCCACGTTTCTACGTACACTACCGACACGCGCGTGTATAAAGTCCGAAAGTACAGGTCCACAATGTTGGCCACCTGGATGGAGTCATGCACCACCTCGGCCCGCGTGCTTCCATTACGCTTTTCGAACATGGCCTTATCGATAATGAGCGCGATCTCGATGTATTTGGTCGCGTCGCGAACGTCACGTCGCTCTCGGGCGGTTGCGTGAAGACCTGATGGGGAGGGCAGGAAGCCAGCGTGAGGGTTCAGTCGCCACTCCATATTACCTGTATTGGCACAGCCCTTATTTGCCTTGGTTCGTGCCTCGAAGATGACGTGTGGATGTTTCTGCTAGGGAAAGAGTAGTATCGTGCAGTCACGTGCATATAAAATCAGTTCAGATAGATTTAACAGTATCTTTGTGCTTTATCTTACATGTACTTTAATTTTTCACATGTTCGTTTGGATTCACATTCGGTCCTTAGTAATTGCGTTCTTAGGTGATATAGGACACCAAATCAAAAATTGGGTATAAAGAGCTCCAAACCAATATTTAAGAGTAAATATAAATCCTGAATATAGGAACTTAAAGGCTTCTCTATAATTAATTTCTCAATTTCCTAGTTTTAAACAAACAAAACGTCATACATTGACGATGAAGAAGATAAACCATATATTCATACCAAGTACTCGAATTAACTTTAGTGAGAAATAAGGTTACTAGTTCAATTACCTCTAATTTACTCCAATGTAGTAATTTGCTATTTATATAAGTATACATCCTGTCTACAACATTGAGCGCATCACCGTAGATATATAATTGTATTTTGATATTTTAACTCGGAATTATTTTTCCTAAAAGATAAAGCACTCAACACAACATGATGTGGCGGCGAGCAAGTATGGGTTAAGTTCATATGCACTCATCCTATCTGTTGCAAGCGGTAGAGGGAGAGCCACCGTATGCAGTATATCATCTGTTTCTTTGGTTCGCGTATCGTATGCGCCGTAAACGAAATAGCGGCCCGAGTTGCAATGGCAACGTGACGTCATGCTGCTTTTACAGCTAAGAATATATCGTTGTTTTAAGCTATTCCGGGCCGCTATTCTTTAGCGTCCAAACAGAGAAGCCTAGTCTAGTATACAGGAAAATTGATATAGAATAGCCAGATAAGACAGTTGCATTGTTCTGTGTAGTTACGTATGTACGATTTTGCCACGTGTTGCACCAAGAATATATTTAATAGAAATAATTTAATAAAAATGAATAGTGTTAGTTCTTTATTGAAAATAGAGTTTTGTAGACTTTCTCTTGTGGACAAAGTAAAAATTAAAGAATTAGGTAGGCCATTGCCTGATTTAGATTGATCACAAACTTCTGCAAGGAGTGTTTATATCAATGAAAGATAGAAGAGCGGAATACCACTTTCAAGAAGATAGGTTTCTGTCTTACGACGATGATGACCCATCTTCATTTTCGGCCCACCCACTGCGATATGGGTTCGGTTCGGATCTTTATGGTTATGCCAGTTTAGATAAGTTAAATGACCGTACACCTGTGCAATATAAGTGCTTTAAAGCCTATGCGATAAGGCGAAAAATAACGTAGGAACGTTAAAAAACTGATTCGGCGAAATTAGTTTAATGGTATTGGCGCTTTATAAAAAGGATGCAGAAGGCAGTTCATGTGTAACATATGAATAAAACAATTAGCTAATGCCATGGAAAACATATCAAATATTGGTGTGAGTAGCTTTTCCATCCATTATATGAGTTGTCAATTCAGTTATGTTTACACAACACAATTTAATTAACCCTCGCTGAAAACTAAGAGCTGGCTTTAAATGTAATCCGCGGCGGCATCAAAATACCAGCTAAATGTAACATATATGAATTTAGTTGCGTATGTATATATCATAATGTGAAACGATGGGTTTACTCTAGTTAATTCTTCAGTGGTTACCATTAAAAAGGAATTATGGTGCAGTATTATTGGGGGTTGCGTGGGTTTGAGTTTGGGTGATTCACTTCACTTGGCGAATATTTGAAGAGGAACGCCATCATTTCCTCGTATCCCCGTTCTGGGTTATCTATCGAAAATAACTAGACTTTTAAATCTGCTAACGAACTGTACAATCGATTTTCTAAGAATAACATTAATTATAGACGAAATGAACGTTAATTGCACCCTAATGCGAAAATTTTTGTTTAGATGTTTGTGGAAAAAGCGATGAGTAGGTTGGGTGATTGTAATTGTTTACAGGGAGTGAAAATAATGTATAAATATAGAAAACAATACGCAAAAAAATGCTCTCTGCAGTTCCATTAAAAAATCATTTTTAAAGTGTTTTGTTAATGAGCCGAGTGTTACCGAAGACTATATTTAAATATCCCAGCATTTGTTGAAGTTAAACATTTGTAACCATTAATAACGAGTTAACGTTGCATGAAAATAACATGGCGCATAAAGTTTGGGCAAGCAAATGTCGTTAATCCTATTAGCTCTTAAGTACCAAGGATCACGTAAATCTATCTTGTATATATTTTATCATTTTAATTTTTGCAGTAAAACTTACATAATTTGCAATATACTTAGAGTAATGCAGATTTTATAGTTTAATGCAAAATATGCGCACAAAATTACTACACGCATTATAAAATCCATTTTACCGTAAATTGTAGCATAGTAAACAATTTATGTCGGCAGTTTTGTTGATCGTGTTTTGATATAAAGTGAATTGACGTTACTCGACTGAACAATATTGTTAATAAAATGATTTTAAACATTGGGTTTGAAATGTTATCAACATTCGCTTGTGTTGTTAAGCTTTTATATTTAGTCTTCCCACTGAACATGTGAAAAATCTATGTGTGAAAAAATTAATCAAACATAAAATCACAAGGATATTAAATCCAACAATATCAGAACGAAGTATACTATAAGCAAACTTCACTAAATAAATAAAAACATGTAAATACAATAACAATTTTTAGATTTGGATGGCATTAAAGCAATATAAGAAAAATCTCATGTAAACAAAAAACGAATAATTTTTTCACGGCAATGGGATTGTCATATTATTTCAAAATATGAAATGAAACGTATCTACGAGGTGTGTTTAGAAAGTAATGAGACTGTTTCAATAAAACTCTTTATTTATTTTATATTTACAATTCAACCTTATCACCTTCAAAATAGTTCCCTTCTGAGGCCACACAGAACGACTTCCAACACTGCTCATAGCAGTGTTGGAAGTCGTTAAGTGGGATCGAACGAAGTTGATCCGTCACGGTTTTCTGAATGACGTTTATAGTGCCAAAGTGATGTCCCTTGAGTTGAATTTTCAACTTGGGAAAAGGGAAGAAGTCACAGGGTGATAGATCAGGCGAGTATGGGCGCTGAGGAACCACTGAAATTCCTTTTTGTGTCAAAAATTGCCTAATAGAGAGTGCTGTGTGACAAGGTGCGTTGTCATAATGCAACATTCAACTTTCAGAAATGCTTGGTCTGACTCGAACAACTCTTTTCCTTAGTCTCTCGAGAACTTCGCGGTAAAACTGCTGATTGACAGTTTGCCCCGGGGGCACAAACTCCTAATGAACAATCCCCTGACTGTCGAAAAAGCAAATGAGCATTGTTTTAATCTTGGATTTGCTCATCCGTGCTTTCTTCGGGCGTGGCGTGTCGGGGGTGTGCCACTCCTGACTTTGGCGTTTCGTTTCAGGATCGTATTCAAGTACCCAGGATTCGTCACCTGTGATCACGTTTTTTTTAGAAAATCTTTGTTAGTTTCAATGTTCTGCAGAAGATCTGAACACACAGCTCTCCGATGTTGTTTGATGCTCAGGTGTCAGGATTTTGAGAACCATCTTCGAACACACCTTTCGCATGCCCAAATCCTGGGTTAACATGTCGCAGATAGTGGCAATGTTCAAATTCAATTCACTGCTGATCATTCTGACAGTCATTTGTCGATCAGACATCAGAAAAACTCGCACTTTCTCCAAATTTTCGTCGGTTTTTGAACTGCGCTGTCGTTCTTTCCGATTTTCATCATTAACGTTTTCACGTTTCTCTAAAAAGGCTTTGTGCCACCTAAAAACTTGAGATTTCGATAAGACCTGCTCCCCATACGCTAGCGTTTATTTTGAAAAGTTTCCGTTGCAGTTTCGGCAAGTTTGACACAAAACTTTATCGCATAACGTTACTCAAATTTTGTTACGTCCATTTCCGTGACACACTTAAAAAACTAGCTTCACAAGAACACGTAGTAAAATAAGTGCAGTAGCAGTGGGTAGTTGAGACTTCTATTGGAGGTAGATCAAATCTTTATCTAAATGGTTAACTGGCGGGAAAACTTGCAATGTTGCCAAATCAGGCACTGTGCATGCGTTCTCACTACTCTTTAAACTTACCTCGTAGAATATAGCAAATAGCGTAGTGAAAACAACTTTTAATAACATTTGCGAAAGGTGAGTTGGTTTCAGGTCGCCTTTGCATCAGATAGCATAGTGCGGCTTTATGCCGTCGAGTGAGATGAAGAGATAGTGACTAAATCGAGTTTAAGTGTCTCCAATTAGATTTAAAGTCTCCCCCATGCGTCAGTGTATAAGTAACTAAAGCACACGCTGCGCCCATAAAATCAGTTAAATTCTAATTAGAAGAGCGAAATGGTCCCAGTGCTCATATGCAAAACTGCGTATCAACCTGGCTATGACATGTGTTCATATTAGCTGCCAGGCAGATGTTGTGCCGCAAAGGTCGTGGTTGTTAAAGAGTCCTAGTGGTACTGCCGGTGGATATTCATTTAACATCAACTGACAAGAAAACTTTCCACTCGCACTCGGATTTGCACATTAAATCCTTTTTTTCTTCAATATTATCGAGCTTTAAACAGGTATGCTATACACCAGATTGGAATTGGAGCTTATTTTAAACATGAATTTTATTTTGCAATTTCACAAAGAAGGCGGAACAATTTCCAAGTATTAATCAACCGTATGCCATGCGACCACCAAATATCTTTGACATAAGTTTTGTCGTTATATTTCAAAAGTATGTTTTGAAATATGACAGCGATCCAAGAGACGTTTATATTACGTATAAAAGTTGTTGGCGATGGCGGAAGATGTAATCCAAAGTTTTGTATGATTATCCTTGGAAGTTAGTATGATTGGAAATGGCTTATAAGTAATTATAGTCTCAAATGGACGAACATACATCTTCTGAATGTGATACTCGAATACTACAAACGTAGAAATAATATCATGTGTAAATAAATTTGATTTGTTAAAGAAAATCTACAAAGATTAAGTTAGATTAGTTATGAATTTTATAACCATCGTAAACTATATAGACAAAAGTCGTTTTAAAATAGTATTGACTGATTTTAAAATAGTATTCTGCGACAAAGAGGACTTACTGCAATTATTCTACTGTGTGATGCTAATAGAAATCACTAAAGTATTTTTTTTCATTGAAGAATGGCTACGATTATATTTTGTTTTATTCGTTTCCTGGGGGTGTAATTTTCCGTTCTCTCTTTCACACCCCGTACCCCTTTGTGTCCAAGTACTGCAACCTGTTGATGACATTGCTACAACAGAAACAGCAAGCCGCAACATTCCCGATTTCTCATCCCCTCTGGATGTTTTCCCAGTTCGCCACATTTCCAATGCGACAATTGCAATCATTCGGCCATATTGATGCGACCGTTTCCACTTCTGCATCGATATTTGTATGTCTGCTTTGTTCCACAACGTCATTTTCGCAACAAGAATTACTGTTTACTGTATGTTTATTTTTTTTATAAAATATATTAAAAAATGTTTGAAAACACATTGTTATCGAAAGATCAAAATTGAATAAATATTTTTGAGTTAATTAGACTAATAATTGAAATCAAAGATAGTATAGCTGAAGTGTTTGTCTTTAAACCGATCTAAGATAATTGCTAATATTTTTTATCGACTAGGAAATTAGTTGAATAAGCAAATATTAAATACTTCGTATGTATTTTTTTTAATTGGCGGAGAATGACAGAAGTATACGCATCATAAATCAAAACCGGCATAATGGCTTGATCAATTATGCTACGCTTCTGTCTTCTCCAAAGAATAAGTAGGTGTGTCTCGTGCAGAAGGTGCGCGTCCTAAGAAATGCAATGTTGACAAATCACCACGCACAGTTATAACCATTTTTATGCAATTAGAATGCAAATTAATACAAAAGTTATACTAGAATATAAGAAATGTTGATAAATACTTATCATATTTATGTCATAATTAATTTGTACGATAGCTATAAAATAGTGACAAATTTAAATTCTTAGACCTAGAGTATTTTTTGTTATCTGGCACCACTGGTACTGTATAACCCCGATAAGTACAAACCTATGCGCAGGCGACTACCAAAATTCTCCGCCAATTAAAAAAAAAATGAGCTGTATGTGCGTATATAATACGAAAAATAAGAAAATTTTGCTTTAGGCAGCATATTTATTAGTATGTATTTTGGACGTTGGACATATTTGTATTGCTGCAAAAAAAATGGGGGAAAGTTCGGAAGCTCGAATTGTTCGCCATTTTTATATTAAGCTGGACTTATTCGCGTTATCAAGCGTGGTTTTTACGAAGGAATATTTACGGAATACTTGAAAACTGCGTATAAAAACTTTTATCAAAAGTTTCTTTCTGTTGATCATATATAATGCTGCAGATATTTTCCATTTTCTTTTTTTTTTGGTAGGGTCCTTAACAAACAAGGGATGTATTCTGTTGGTTATCAGAATATGGGAGAATGCGGGGCGATTCCCTTGTTATTTCATGTTATATTCGGTTCTTGTGTAAAAATAAAAACATTCGTAAGTCCTGAAATCAGGAAGTAATTGAAAAAATAAGAAAACATGATATATTGCGAATAAGAACAAGCAATATAGCGAGCGTGGCATTATAAAAGCTCGACTTTAAAAGTAGGTTATTTTAAATTTAGGATAGAAACTTGCTAGAAATATTTTGTGATTTAAATTAACTTATTTTACTTTAAATAAAAAACACATTTACTTTAAACAAAAAATATCATTGATCATACAAATTGCATTACGTAAATTTTGTTTTATTTGTTTTGTGCAAAGCTTTAGTTTTCACATAAAATTTTGTGATGTAAATGAATGAATCAAAATTGCATATAATATTTATTCCACTATTTCTAAGCATCTCCATCTTTTACCTTATACAGTTTTAACTCTATAACTAGTTCTTCAGTCTTAACTTCATGATTCGATTCAAAACAACAAATAAGAGCGTAGTCTTCTTGCACAGAGAGAGACACCCACAAATGCAAATTCAGTAGGAGTTTGCTAATCCATCCACTATATTAAATTAGATTGTCCAGAGAAGTCCAGTGGCATAGTTAGTGGTGCTATTATCTAGGATGGTAGGCAAATAAATAGATTCAGGACCAACTGCGCTAAACCTACATAATTAGGTACTTTAGAACTGTGCCAAATTTGAATGGAAATTTCGATCGATTAGCCACTGATATAACCTGATTATGCAGCCGATTGCATTTCTATATTGGAATGAAAGACGAGTATTGATAGTTATCAAGTATCGATAATTTTTTGACCACGTTAAAATTCATCAATATATCCAATTGATATTACAATTCACCGGTATCGATAGAATATATGTTAGTATCGATTTGTTTTCGATACTTTTAACAGCAGATGATATCTTTAAATACAAGTGTTCTTGAATACGAGCGTTGGAAAGGAAATGATTGCATATTAAGTTGCCTAATGGATTGTAAATACGTATTTTAGCTTAGATTTGTTATGATACCCTCGAAACTTGAATTAGGATTATTCCAAAAACGATGCTGAAAACAATTTTCCAAACCATTTTACTTGTATACATATATCAGATGAAAAGGTGTAATTTAAAAATAAAATATTTTTCATATTAAATCGTTGTACAGATACTTGTTGTTGCATTTTAAATTTACAAATTGTAAAATATCGAAAAAAATGAATTTAAATATATTAGAGATGAAAAAAACGTTTGTATATACCAAAATACGCTACGCTTCTGTCTTCTCCAAAGAATAAGTAGGTGTGTCTAGTGCAGAAGGTGTGCGTGCTAAGAAATGCAATGTTGACTAATCACCACGCACAGTTATAACCATTTTATGTAATTAGAATGAATTCTTTGAAATTAATACAAAAGTTATACTAGAATATAAGAAATGTTGATAAATACTTATCATATTTATGTCATAATTAATTTGTACGATAGCTATAAAATAGTGACAAATTTAACTTCTTAGACCTACAGTATTTTTTGTTGTCTGGCACCACTGGTACTGTATAACCCCGATAAGCACAACCCTATGCGCAGACAACTACAAAAATTCTCAGCCAATTAAAAAAAAATTAGCTGTAATAAATATATTCTATATTTCCCAACGTTAAAAAATTCATAAACCAAGCAACTTTGTTACAAACAGTTGCCCAACTTAATGGAACATGATGCGAGTTCTAAATCTGATCCTTGCACCGCAAACTAAATTAATTGTGTCAATTATTGTACAACGCTTTCAAATATCCAACACGTAAGATATATGCAACATTGGCGATGAGGCGGACGTTGTCACTTGTCAACGGGTACCTAATTACGAGGGGTTCTTATTTGTACTAAAAGTATGTGGGGGCGATCGAAGAGATTGTTTGATTCTATGTTCTGTTGCGGGGGATGTGGATGATTAAATCGAAGAGTCGTTTCTAATATGGAATATGATTGATTTTGCTTCGAGTTTGGAATTGATAGATTGTGGATCGAGTTATTTATACTCGTTGAAAGCCCGTTATTGAAAGGGTCCTCTTCAGGATATCACTTCAGTATTAAAATAGGTTTTTCGTGATCAAACGTTTGTCCTTATAGTATTTGGATATTTGTTGATATCTTCTTCACGTCAAGTCAGGTCAGATAGTGATACCTGTCATATATAGAGATAACGAATTATATAACGAAATAAAAATAAAATTATTATTAAAATTAATAATTTAAATTAAATTTCAACATATTATGGATAGTTATATATATATATATATGAGGCCTGATATAATATATAAATAAATATGAGTCCTGACCTGACCTAATCTGGTCCGTACTGTAGTTAAATTTATTTCCAGAGAAATTCCATATTGGAAAGATAATTTCAGCAAATTACTGCGCAAAGTTTTTGCTTTGTACGTAATTATCCGAAAATTCTTTGGACAAGGCACTCAAACTTTCGTTTCTTTTTATTTTCCATAACACTTTAACAGATTGGTATTTTAAAAATCAATAACGAAACACTATACGATTGTATAACGATCTACAACGAATTACTAAAAAAAAATTCTAAACTACTGACCAACGAAAAACCGAATCTTTCAACGATATCAACGAACCTGGAACATTCCGAAAATAAATCAAACTATCGTGACCCGAATATTATACGTGGCTAATGAAATATTCCCAGTTAATTTGACGTGCGATGCTATTCAGATTTTCGTGTTAAGGGTAGCAGCAGTACCGGCATAAGGTCGGCACGCTCTGTGCAGATGTGTTCATTAAAACTTAGTCCAATTAATTTTAATTATAGCTGCCGGACGACCGTCAACAGCCGCCAACAACCGTCCCTTGCCAACAATGACATATAGGCGGCAATACCCCTCACGTTTACAATATTTCCATACCTTTACATAACTGAATAAGTCTATTTCAATAATGTATAGTTAGTTATACTTATACCACTGACTTCGTAAAATATGTAGACAAAGAGAAATGCGTTAATAATTTGTAGAGGAGTGATACAAACAATGGTGGCGCAATTTTGGAAATTAACGAATCCTTGTAGAACCCACTTCAAAAATACGATTATTTATAAATGTATTTCTAATTGTAATTCTTTATATTTTTTTTAATGGCATTAACTGTTGTCTGTATCATATCCAATATTATAAATGACAAAAAAATTCTTTCGGCGTTTTAATATAACCAAATGCCCATAATTTCTCAAAAATTCTTTTATCCAATTTTAGCGAAACCCAAGCAATTTACCCAGTCCCCTTTTTACAGGATTCAAAATGTATTCATAACCACTGCCATCAATTCCAGTCCAAATAAAAAACCCATCACATCCATACAAAAAAACGTAATGCATTCGGCGTATGACATTCATCCACAGAACACCTCTACAAGGTTTCAGGTGGATGACGGTAGAGTGGCCATTGTTTACCCTCACCGATGGCCATGCATATTCAACAGTTTATTACCAACAACGGTCGCAGTTCAAATCACAACGGCCTGTTGTGCAAAACCGCCTTTGTTACGTTGGCAGATATGATATGGTCAAAGAAGATGTCGATGGAATGTCTACGTGAATTGTGCAACAACGTTTTGGGGGGTGCCGAAGACGTTGTTGAAGAAAAAAGAGAATACAAATTTAAAGGGCCGTATTTTTCACGAAAACTTACCGAGATGAGATGGTTTTAATAATTAATTTTGAAAAATTAATTATTAAAACTTAATCACAATTAATGTGACCCCACGAATATATAAGACTGCCATTTTTCAGAGATCGTATAGCTATCAAATTTTTAAAATTTACAACGATTTGCCAAATGAAATTAAAAAGTCCACAATTTAAAACTAAGTTATCTGCTTATTCGTTTGGAAAACAATGCCAATTATGACTCTATTTTTCATTTTTTTCTTTTTGTATTTAATATTGTAGGGTGAATATAAATTCAATTGTATTTGTATTGAATATTGTACGTCTTGATGTGATGTGTCTTTAATACTTGTGTTGTGTGATATAAATTTGAATATATTAATATTTTGTGAAGGTGAAGCAACGTTATGTGAGTAAACAATATATAAATCTTTCGGCCATATTGAAAAACAGATATTTGTCAAATATACATGTTTTTTTTTTCAATGTACACCATTCTTATTTTTCTACAACGTTAAATAATTTATTATGTATTATGTATGTACTTTGAAAAATATTGAATAATAATAATTATTACTCACCGAAAGATCACCGCCGTAGAATGGATGGATGACGAAGGTCTCGTTGCCTATGTGGATGACGCCACTGACGCCGTTGCAGGTGTGAAAGGCCGCTGAGGCTCCGGGGTAGTCTTGTACCGTGCCGTGGTAGTAACAATGCTCGATTTCCTGCAAAAATCAAATCAAGATAATAAAATATATGTAAAATATGTTAGTTAAACAGTCCGCAATCCTAAAGATTGGTTGGAAACAGCACGCCATGCCGATCTATCCTGAGCTAATCCCTTCATCTCCCTATAGCTATTCATCTCAACGTCTTCAACTATCTGACTCACATACTCCAATCTAGGCCTACCTACCCCTCTCTTTCCCTCCACTCTACCTTCTATGATCAATTGCATAATCCCCCCATGCCTAAGAATATGCCCTACTAATCTGTCTCTCCTACGCTGTAATACTCTCCAAATACTTCTCTTCTCCCCTACTAACTCTAGTACAGCTTCATTTGTTACTTTATCTTATTTATTTGATCAATATCAATATGTCAATATTTGATCTTAAAATCTGTTCCTTTTCTACGAATGCCTTCCTACCCTGTGCTATCCTACACTTTATATCTACCTTGCTTCGATTATCTTTTGTGATTCTACTGCCTAAATAACAAAAATCTGACACTTCTTCGATTCTATTATCTCCTATTGTGATCCTCATTTTTCTACTGCATTCCTTTTTGTCACACCTCATCACTTTAGTTTTACCTATATTTATTTTCATGTTAAAATCCCTAGTCAATACTGCCTGCATACCATTCAATACCCTTTCTAAATTCTTTTCGCTTTCTTCCAATATAGCTATATCGTCGGCGAATCTCAACATATATATTTTCTCTCCCTGTACATTCACACCTACACTATACTCTTCTTTTACTTTGTTTATTGCATCTTCTATATATAGATTAAATAATAACGGTGAGAGTGTACATCCCTGCCGAACTCCCTTCCCTATTTTTGCTACCTCTTCTTCCCCCTCAATTCTAACTAAGGCAGTTTGGTGTTTATATAAATTAAAAATTATTCTCCTATCCTTATAATCTATACCCGTTTCTTTTAAAATTCTAAACATTATGTCCCAATCTACATTATCAAATGCCTTTTCTAAATCTACAAAAGCTATGCAAGTTACCTTTCCTACCCTCTTTCTTTTTTCTACTACCGTTCTTAGTGCTAGAATCGCCTCCCTCGTCCCTCTGTTTTTCCTAAAACCAAACTGATCTTCTCCTAGCCTTTCCTCTACTTTATTTTCTAATCTCCTATAAATAATCTTTAGCAATATCTTTGATGCATGTGATAGTAGACTAATGGTCCTATAGTTCTCACACAAATTAGCTCCTATTTTCTTCGACATTGTTACTATTCTACTACGCTAAAAATCCTGTGGTACTTCTCCCTTCTCATATATTTTACAAACTAACCTGTATAATCGCTCCTGCATTTTTCCCCCTGCGTGTTTTATTAATTTGGCTGGTATCATATCAATCCCCGCTGCTTTTTTATTCCGTAAATCATTTAATGCTCTATGAAACTCTGACCTAAGTATGCTAGGACCTAAGTCCTTGATGTTCCATTAGCCATGATTTCTACTTTCTGCTTGTACTTTTCATATACATCAGCTAATTTTAACCTATCGACATCTACTCTGACCTGTTTGGACTTCTGTAATTTCTTGAATTTGACCTCTGAGTCCAGGACTACTAAATTATGGTCACTATCAATATCTGCTCCAGGGTAACTCTTACAATTCTTAATCTGGTTCCTAAACCTCTCTTTAACCAGTATGTAATCTATCTGATACCTCCCTATATCTCCTGGCATTTTCCACGTATATATCCTGCGCTTGTGATTCTGAAAAAGCGTGTTTGCTACCACTAGCTTATTCCTAATACAAAACTCTACCAATCTATCCCCTCTATCATTACGTGTTCCTATTCCATATTCTCCTACTATTGAAACTTCCTTTCCCTTACCTACTACGGCATTCCAATCTCCGGTTACAATTAGATTATCCTGTCCTTTAACGTTTGCTAACCTAGATTCAATCTCCTCATAAATGGATTCTACCTCCTCATCATCGTGACTTGAAGTTGGCATATATACTTGCACTATAACTGTGTCCGTTGGCTTCGTGTCTAATCTAATAGTTATAATTCTATCACTAACTTGGCAATAACTCTTTATTCTACATCCCAACTTTCTATTCATTATAAAACCTACACCGGTATGCCCATTATCTGATGCTGTGGTTATTAATCTGTATTCTGCTGACCACGTATTTACTTGATCTTTCCTCCTAACTTCACTAATCCCTACAATATCCAGTCTAAGTCTCTCCATTTCTAATTTCAAATTCTCTAACTCTAATTCTCTAACTTGTTAAATTGTACATAGCAATTATTAAATAATTTAAATCGACAACATAAAATTGGGCTTGAATCGAAATTCATTAGATTTGATTTAGATTTATGCATGTATATACTTTTATAAGCATTTAACTCGGAATAATTCAAAACACTTTTAAACAATTTAAGTGAACTAATTTGAATAGGATGACCTGAGTGAGTCAAAAATATGCTCGGCTACAGCACTTTTATCATTTCTATTTAAACTGAAATGAGCTTCTTAAATCTAGTTTCAATTGGTCTACGTGTTTGTCTTCTATATATACTTTAGGATAACTAGAACAACATATTTCAGAAATCCAGATTTTTTATTGAAATTTATCAAATCTGTGGTATTTTCTAGAAAATTAGCGCAAAACTATTAGACCGATTATACGAAAGCTCGGATTATATGCAAAATGCATATTCTTGCATATTTTTGCATTTTCTTGCATATCTTATGCAAAATGCATTTTTGTGCATATTTATCTTATATCATGACATGTTTTGCCATTTTATGGAAAAATATTATTTTAAGATTTTTTTATTTTACATTTTGAAATTCATTGATATTTAATTTCTTTCGGAATAGGTTTAGGGAACTTAAAATTCATTAAAAATACATTAAAGGCATCATCAATCATGAATCAAAATTAAAGCTCGGATTATATGCAAATGCATATTTTTGCATATCTTGCATATTTGAGCTTTTTCTCGCATATCGTATGCAAAATGCATTTTTGTATATATTTATCTTATTTCACGACATATTTTGTTTTTTATTGTGCATATTTTGCACATATTATTGCATATTTTAATTAATTTTAATATTTTATTTAAATTCCTTGCATATAAATCAGAGCTTTAATTATATGTTACTATAAAATTATATTAATTTAAAATGCTATCTAAACCACGCGCAATTATAGAATCAAAAGGTAATTTTATTTTTTATTGATTTTTATTTTTAGTTAATTTTATCCAATTTAGAAGTAGTTAGGTTAATCTGCAGTACATCCAAATTATTTAAAAAAAATTAAATTATTTATTTTGATATAATATATATTTGCAAAGAAATGATATGCTAAAATCGGAATTTAATAAATATATTTTCTCAGTAAAATCTAACATAATTTACTAAATAGTGAAAAAAAAATTTTTCACATTAAAATTAAAATGTTTCTATGAATATAAAAGTTAGACACTTGAACTAATATTTACGGTTGATAAACATATTCTATAAAAATTTTATTCATAGGCTCTTAGATAAAATACAAAATCTTAAATATATTTAATAATTTTACGTTTGTGTCGGTGTCGCTTTTTTTTTGTTGCGTGTAATTTAAAAGTAAATAAATTCACGAGAGTATATTTTTATATTATTTCGGTAAATAGAGTGTAAAAAATTACATGTATTAAATTGTACAAGCAAAATGAATGTACAGATGTGCATGCACATATTTTGATATAAAATGTTTACAATTCATGAAGGGCTTCGTCCTTTATGTATATTTAAAAAAATCCAGGAAAAACACGGTTAGGGACATGCGAAAATTCTTTTACTTCATATTTTACCCGCATTATAGTTGCATGTGGATTTCATGTTTAACTGGGAAATTATTAGCAAATATACAGTTCGGATTTAACCACCGCGTTGGATATTTATATTCGCATACTCAAAAATAAAGCAAATTAATTTCGAGCAGAAAAATTTGCACAAGACCCGAAATATTTGAGTGAGCAGAACAGGTAACAATTTTATATTTGTAAAAATCGGCTTTTACTAATAATGGAAAATTATAATTTACCGTAATTCGAAAACATATGTTTAGTAAGAAAAATGTAATAGCAACATTTTTATATAATATTCTTTTTATGCCACAAAGTAGAGCAATATAAAGTGATATAACTTTAGCTACATTAATATCTAATAAAATTTGTTGTTGTAAATTGAATACTAGCAAATGTGAACGTTGCATTTTGTTTAATGTGATTATCATTTTAATACTTTTTGCAGACGTTTACCAACAAATAATTGATTTTAAATTGACAGTAATTTCGCTAATGATATTGCCATAAAAATTTCGATAACAAGTGCAACAAATTTAAACCCTCTTCGGCTCTCATGACTCTGTACATTCTAATTTCCAGTGAAATCTCGTTTAATGAAAGTATTATACCTCGGAGCAAGTTCGAGGTATTTCTTTTCAGTACTGTCTTAAGAAGTAAATATACGTACCGTAAAAACAAGACCAAGACAAAAATAAAGCCACTATCAAAGAAGGATTAGCGATAACTTGAGTTGAAAAGGTTTGCTATTTTGATTTCTATCCGCAAAAATACACGTCTTCATATTTTTATTTAGAATTTCATATTACGATTTTATAGAAGCTTAGTATAAATATTATAGTACGGTTTTTGTTAATTTATTTTGATCGAAATCCATTCTTAGTAACTATTTTCAATTATTTTTTTTTACCAAGATGTACCAAGATTCTCTTGGTATATAAATGTTCCCTAAAATTATGAAATTTCAACAAATTAATGAAGAAATTCAAAAAAGATTGAATTTACGAATTAATTAACTTTATAATAATTGGCTGCTTTGCAAAAAATCCCATTTTTTTTGCCTTATTACGAATCTGATTAATCGTCAAGGGTATGTTGTCTGGCCAATTTTCACCCCTGCATTTACAACAACTTCAATCTACGATACGGCTTGCTTAACACACACCCCTAAATTAAATTTGATAAAACTTTTTCAGGGAGGTAAATGTGCAGCGCCGTCGTGGCCTTAGAAAGTTAGAAAAGTTTCAACATTTCAATGAAAGCATCTACATACGTACTTGCGCACTATGAACACCTGCGTTAACGGTATTTGTGTTTATTTTTTTTTGTTTTCCTTCTTCAGCTAGACCCTGGATTGTCTAAGTTAATTTAGTTGAAAGTATTTTACAAGAATATAAGAGATGTACAAAAGAAATGTGAAGATTTAACGTTGAAGGTATTTCATCAATTGAGTGATTTTTTTCATGTTATTTTAGAGATGAAGATGCAATGTTGAAATATATATTTTTTTGGCAAAGATAAATTGATTTATGTTAAGATGAATTATTTTGTACAAGTATATTATTACAATATATGATGGTTTTCAAAAATTTAAGTACATATAAACGGAAAAGTTTTAAAAATTGCAATATAACATATGATTTTTTATATAAAGTAGAAGAAAGATAAAGTACCTTTACCTGTTTGGACACTTGTTCGGCTCCGTTCGCTAGGAAATGCTTCTGCATTATATTAGGAGCAATAAGTTGCCTGAAACAGAAGAAAAAGCAATCATTAACAACAGATGAAAGAAGAGTTTTTGTGGTAATACTACACACATCAACGGGCAACGGTATGCTTGAACATTAGGCATATAATAGTATAGAAATACCGTAACTTAAAGCATTAAGTAGCTAGATGCGCATTTCGAAGGCTATGCCTCCATCTTCAGTAGCACAAGATAAAAACGAAATAAAATACCTCTGTCACGAATCATGTTTAAATAAATAAGTCAACATGATAGAAGTATTTCAAAAATGGCAAGTCGAGGGAACATTACACAAAAAAAAATTTTTTTTGCAGTCTGGCAATTCATCTATTTAACCATTTTTTCTAGTATTAATTGTATCTAATAAATAAGGCACTTTGTATTAGTAAAATCTATTCTTATAGATATATGATTATATATGATCCAAAAATGCGCGGTATCCCCTTAACAATAAAATTTATTTTTAAAAGTGTACAAGTATATTTTTTAATTTGAAAAAACACTTGGTATAATCTGAGGAATAATAATAAAATAAAAGCGTAGTATATTTGATTTTTTAATTTTATTACATGTAAACTAGTTTTCTGCTGTTATTGAAAAAACGATATATTTCATTTAATCATATACATTTTTAATATAAAAATATGAAACTTTGTAAAATGCATCGTATTTTAATATATAATTTAGTATATAACTTTCCTAGGTACAAATTATACACAAAATTCATTAAAATTTAAAATATTCTGAGAATGCAAATTTCTTAAGAAATATTTCATATAGGAGATCATTTAAAAAATTGTGATGACTAACAATGAAATTTTGTTTACATATATTTTTCATATACACAAAATTATATTTTCCAATAAATTTTGGGCTTTATATTATTACAATATCTTATAATGTATCTGTTATGTCCTCTGGGGTTTTCTTCGAGTATTATACCCTTAGTTCAGCCTAAGAAAATACTATTTCTTTTTATTGAGTCATCATGAAATATGTATTGTATATATTATCATTTATATATCCTTATGTTTTTTTGTATAGGGCAATTATTTGGAGGGGGTTATACAATATAGTGCGAAGAGGACAATGGTCCACGATTTTATGGTAAATTTTTGTTCAAATATTCTGTGGTAAATTAGTAAATTAAATTTATGTGACTGATCGAAATCGAAAAGTGGTTTGTTGTAAAAAAATCCCGTTATTAATTGCAGAATTTGGTGTAAGTGAATTAGTTTTAATAAATTTGTCTTAATGATTGTTCGTCAGAAGTTCATCAAAATAGTTCAATGAAATGAAATTTTAGTTTTAGCAACAAAAATATTGACTAATTGTTTTACTAGTAGAATAGTAACAATGCCGAAGAAAATAGGAGCTAATTTGTGTGAGAACTATAGGACCATTAGTCTACTATCACATGCATCGAAGATATTGTTAAAGATTATTTATAGGAGATTAGAAAATAAAGTAGAGGAAAGGCTAGGAGAAGATCAGTTTGGTTTTAGGAAAAACAGAGGGACGAGAGAGGCGATTCTAGCACTAAGAACGGTAGTAGAAAAAAGAAATAGGGTAGGAAAGGTAACTTGCATAGCTTTTGTAGACTTAGAAAAGGCATTTGATAATGTAGATTGGGACATAATGTTTAGAATTTTAAAAGAAACGGGTATAGATTATAAGGATAGGAGAATAATTTTTAATTTATATAAACACCAAACTGCCTTAGTTAGAATTGAGGGGGAAGAAGAGGTAGCAAAAATAGGGAAGGGAGTTCGGCAGGGATGTACACTCTCACCGTTATTATTTAATCTATATATAGAAGATGCAATAAACAAAGTAAAAGAAGAGTATAGTGTAGGTGTGACTGTACAGGGAGAGAAAATATATATGTTGAGATTCGCCGACGATATAGCTATATTGGAAGAAAGCGAAAAGAATTTAGAAAGGGTATTGAATGGTATGCAGGCAGTATTGACTAGGGATTTGAACATGAAAATAAATATAGGTAAAACTAAAGTGATGAGGTGTGACAAAAAGGAATGCAGTAGAAAAATGAGGATCTCAATAGGAGATAATAGAATCGAAGAAGTGTCAGATTTTTGTTATTTAGGCAGTAGAATCACAAAAGATAATCGAAGCAAGGTAGATATAAAGTGTAGGATAGCACAGGGTAGGAAGGCATTCGTAGAAAAGGAACAGATTTTAAGATCAAATATTGACTTGGGTATTAGAAAAAGATTACTGAAGGTATATGTTTGGAGTGTAGCACTGTACGGGTGTGAGGCGTGGACTATAGGAAAAGAAGAGAAGCGTAGATTATAAGCATTCGAAATGTGGTGTTATAGGAGGATGATGAGGATTGGTTGGGAAGATAAAGTAACAAATGAAGCTGTACTAGAGTTAGTAGGGGAGAAGAGAAGTATTTGGAGAGTGTTACAGCGTAGGAGAGACAGATTAGTAGGGCATATTCTTAGGCATGGGGGGATTATGCAATTGATCATAGAAGGTAGAGTGGAGGGAAAGAGAGGGGTAGGTAGGCCTAGATTGGAGTATGTGAGTCAGATAGTTGAAGACGTTGAGATGAATAGCTATAGGGAGATGAAGGGATTAGCTCAGGATAGATCGGCATGGCGTGCTGTTTCCAACCAATCTTTAGGATTGCGGACTCTTTAACTAACTAATAATAAAAGTTAATTTTCTTTTACTGGCCATGAAAGATGCAATTTTTTATTCAAGCACAATTTTTTTTCTGCGAGTAAAAAATTAATACCCACTATATAAAGTATACTATAGCGTAAAGCGAACATTTTATTGTGTTTAAAGGAAAAATACGTTTTCATTCGAAAATTGTTTTAGATCCACTTTAAACATATCCTATTGAATGTTGTCTACAACTGCAAGACATCAATTTTTGTTTCATCTAGTTACGTATGCAGTCAAACGTACAAGAGTGAATTCACTCGTACTTTGTAATTCCTAATACATTCTCCTTTGTGCCTTTGTGGAGGAAGCACTATCTCATTTTCAACTTATTACTTACGCTGCTGTATTTCTAATATGCTCGAACTTTATTTTTACTGAAAATTTACCTGCAATCCTTTGTGAAACTATATTATTTTTTACAGCACTGCAATATTTTATAAAGATAAAATTATATGTACTGAATCAAGAGCCGGCTTTAGAATATTATCACATATCGTTGAAGAAAAATGTATACGCAGCTAAAAAAAAAATTAACATATATTTGATTAATTTGTGCATACATTTCTATTTGACTTTTTATTGGTAGTCAAAGATTTTTAGATTTCTATTGTTTATATAAAAATGTTAATGTTATTTTGGTTGCGCATAAATTTTGTGCGGGTTTCTATAATTACACAACAACGATTATTTTGTGGTTGCACAATTACAGGTACAAAATTCGTCTATGGTGTTACGTAAATTCATCCAAAAATAACCGCGTGGTTTTGTCAGATTTTGAAATGTTAATAAATAATTTGAAGGAACGCCTGACCTGACAAGCGCACAGTATATATAGAACCTATGTGTATATCGTTATGACGATATGTTAAGGTCTTGGCTGTTTTATTGGCAATATATTCCGGGGATATTTTCGGCAATAAATTTTATATTATGCACGTGGGTTTCGGTCCAGAAACAGAGCGGGCACAAAATAGGAAGAGAAACTGTAACTTAACATCTTACATATGATCTTCGCTACAGATGTTGTTGCATATGCAACCAGGAAAATATGGGAAAAACAAGAATACAATATGATGATAGACGGTCTTGATAAAACTTAAGTTATTATATCGATAATAACGTAAATGTTCTGTTGTGTGGTTTCTTTAATCGGATGCCTTAACAATAAATTTATATAAAGCGAAAAATTAAATTTTTTTAAGTTATAAAAAATTTTGTATGCACAAAATATACTAAACACACAATAAATAACGCCTTTTTTCAATAAAAAAATATACGAATTATATTTTTGTTCTATTTTCTGATTTTTTTGGTAATAAAATGGAAAATTCGGAGTTTAGTGCGATTTTACGATATATATGACGATATTTTAAAAAAAAAATTCAAAAAATATATATATATATATGTAATACTATTCGCTTTATTAAAACAAAACTGTTGTTATATATGTAGATATTTAACAAAGAAATTAGTGATATTTTCAACATAGGGGTTAAAAAAATAGAAATTTGCATGTAACGCGACTTTAAACTTGAATTTTATAAAGGCAAATTATAAAATACAATAAAAATAAATTATATTAAATTATATAATTTATTAAATATATATTATATATTTAATAAATTAAATATTTGCACGAGTTAATCTAGATAAGGCGGCCACGTGATTACACTGCCGGAATTTCTATATGAAATGTTTTTATCTCGGAAGAGCCCAGGCTAAAAAGTTCAGTTCTTTAGATCGTCAGCGAACAGTTTCTGATACTACCATAACATCGAAGAATATACCCTCGAAACAGAATTTGCACTTATTCATCTATAAATATCATTATCTAGTTATTTCGATGCAAGGTATACACCGTTTTATTGAAAGTGACAGAAGTTCACGCATCTTAAATCAAGACCTGTATAATGGCTTGACCAATACAGTACAGAGCAGTGCTAGTCAAAATAGTATGGCGTCAGTCGTACGGCACATTGAATCTGTGCTGTGGGTACGCTTGTGTATTGTCAATAGAAAAACTAGGTGTGGCTGAGTACCTTGTGTATATAAGTATATAGTAATATATATAAGTGCAGCCCTTATGCGTAGTAGTGGACGATATTGATCCACCACTTAAAAAAAAAACGATGTATAAGCGAGTTTAAGATATTGGCAATTTGATGCCAATATGTTGAGCTACCTACATATTTTTGCAAATGGATCAATCAGTGTAGTATAAAAGTGAATGATGAAGGATTGATGAAATTAAATGAAATGATGAAATTAATGAATGATTTCTGAAGCTTGTCAAAATTGAGCACAAATTCCCTTGACCAGATTTAAAATGTTCAAATAATCGATACTTTCAGAAGATATCTGATGTCAATTTTAAACTAGTGTACAAATACTACACTAGCTGTTAAACCAGCCGTTCAAAACTGAAAATGAACATTACAACATTTTATATTAGAGTACTCCTTCTATAGACGTTACATATACATTGTTCCTTATAAGATCGTTGATGGTGTTCTCCTCGAGCTGGCTGCAGCTCTAACAGTTAATTTAATCCTTGAAGCAGCTGAAGAGGCTATAACCGAATTGGCGGTGGTGCCAAACTCAAGCCGACTCTTCCAACCTGAGAATTACGACCCTTAAATAAATTCAACTGACCTTGCCAAATTTAAAAGATATAAAATGAAAGGCTTCAGTTTCAGTGACGAAACTTTTAGATTGCTTCGATTATAATATCATCTTTTGATGCTACGCGCTTCTGTCGAATTAAATTTGTAGGATGAAAGAACGTTACATTGACAATTTTTAATACACATAACTTATAAAAGATGATATACCGTTTTTTTTTTCGCGGATGGAAAATGTTAAATATTTCTATTTAATTTTATAAACGCGCTTTAAAAAAAAACACATGAGCACAAAAAGTATGAGCACGGACAAAATCAATGATTGCCCATTATCTGACCAATCATGGTGTAATGTTATCGCTTCACCCTCATTGAACAACAACGCCCTAAGAGCCCCCCAACATGGCATAAATTGAGGGGTGTCACATTTACACACACCGATGATGGGGTGGATGGGGTGTAAGCCCTAATAAGGACCGGATTAAGGTAATTGGCTCTTTGGTGAATGTGTTTTTGTAGATAATGAACAGAAAAATATAAACAAGGAAATAATCTGTTTTAAAATGTATTAAAACAGGGATTCCAAATGGGGTCGATACAAATGCCCTGGGGGATGGACATGTGAGATACTTTTTGCATTGTTATTAAAAAATTCAATAAAAACAAAATCAATAATAAAGATTGTGAATTTATTTAATATTTTTTAAATCTCGAAGTTTATTAATCTTTTTTTTTAATTCGATCATTTGAATTAATAATATATAATATATAAGGGGGGCGGTAATTTTTTTTTAAGTTGGCCCCAATATATAGGTCAAAAATAACACAAAAAATAAATGCAACTTTATTATTCGAAGACAATTAGTTCATTGTAATTATATAAAAATGAATTGAGGCGTAAAAAAATGTATGATATCTCAATTAAAAAAATCAAATTGAAATTGACGAACATTTTTATTTCAGTAAATTGACAGAAACTATTTTCGTCAAATGTTCCTGTATCGTAACATTTTTTTATAAGACTACACAATGAACCGAATAACACATTTTTTTAACATTTTAGTGCACCCGAGTTTTAGCTCGTTAAAATCGTTTTTTGGACAGTATTTAGGATTTTTTTTCTTCTTGTATATGTACTACGGACCTGAGCCTAAACTGTAAATATAAACCTGTTTTTTAAACGTGGTTTTAAGTCAGAATTGTTTCAAAACGATTGGTTATGATTTTCGGTAAAACATGATGTTTGTATTAGAGGATATAACAAAGAATATATTTACCAGTTCGATATAAATATTTGAAAAATGAGTAAACAACTTGTTTGAAAAGAGTGGTTTTAGCAACTAAATTTCATATAGAAAACAGATTTTATGTATAAATCGGTTTGTATGTATATGTATATATCATAAAATTCCATTATGTGGTCAAAGGACGAAATGGGGAACGAGTGGGACTGAGGATGGTGAAAAGGGAGGTTATATAGTTTTTTTTTTAGCATCCTAAACGTTTTTTGTTTAGGGATACAATTATGTAAATAAATGATACCGCGCAGAAATCAAAAGTGAATTAATTCAGACATTGCTAAAACAGAGTCCTTCAGTTTTGCGCTATTTTATTTTATCGAAATGTATTCAATTTTTAATTCTGTGTAAAATTGAATATACACTTTAGAAATTCGTTTTAAAAATATGAAAAAATTGTAATTGGATTGGATTGGACTAAAAACGTCTTAATTTAAATACAAAATGAATCCAAACCAAAAAATTAGATTGGACCAAAAAGTTCAAGCTCCATAGCTTTTGTTATAACGATATAATTAACTGAATTTCAAAACGAATTATAAATAATGTTTTTGGTGCTATGATTTTTTAGTTACTTTTTAGATTTATTTGTTCATTTCGTATGAATTTATAAAAAATTATATTAATTAAAATATATATTAAACACCAACAACATATATGTAAAATTTTTGGCAAAAACATTGCACAATTAATTCGGTTTAGTGAAAGAAGAGTTGTAAAAAATTTAATGTAAAGCACTGCAAATAAAAGTAGCGCAATAAAAATGATGGAGACGTCTTTTATATAAAAATTTGCAGTTTACTAATTTGTTGGCTTGATATCAGTGACGGACTCACCATTTTCTTAAGAAGCGTCTATAAAATAGTATTTTTCGCAATGAAATTATAACGGATAGTTTTTCCCATATTCTCACAATTTTTTCAAACAAAATTATCAAAAATTAGAATCTTACGTTTAATACCATTTTTTTTTTTTAAATAAAAATTAATTTTAAGGAAGTAAAATATATACAATCTTAAAAATACAAATTTGTAGTTTTTATATCTCTCCCTCAATATGGAATATCACAACATAACGGCAAAATCTATAACCTACTTAAAATTAATTTTCATTTCGATAAATGTAAATATCGTTTTATATGAAAATATTATAAACGACATTTACAATATGGTAAGTATTCATACCAATTTAAAATGCATATAATTTACAGCGAAGAAAAATAAATCGCTCTACCAATGCGGCGTTAAATTGGAAAATTATTCTGGTTACGGCACTGCCTGTTATCTGCAACGTACTGAAAATATCCGCTATATAAATACGTACATATCATAAATCAGCATGCAAAATATGATTTAAATTATTCTGGGGACACGTCACGTATTGTAATATATGAATAAGTTACCACAGTGCGTATTTTTTGCCACATTAATGTATGTGTAAATGTTTTGCGTTGCAACGTCGCATATTTAGGCAACATCATTGATGTAAAGTGGATATTTAGCAGTGTGTAAATAATGGTTACATTTGCACGGACGCCCATATATTGCCACATTGTTGATTTTGTTGTGACGTATGGTGATAACATTATTATACACTAAATATAAATTTATAAATTATTTACAGCGAATAGGATCATATTTGTCGCTGAAATATTCATTCAAAGGATATTAAAGCGATTGAAATTGTTTATGATGTGTTTGTAAAATGCCGTATTATTTAAGGATTTTTTTTGCGACAAGAAATTGTTTAATATAAATAGAGAAAATACAAAAAAAATTTTTTTAGATAGATAGACAGACCGACAGACCGACAGACAGACAGACAGACAGACAAACAGACCGACAGACCGACAGACCGACAGACCGACAGACCGACAGACCGACAGGCAGGCAGGCAGGCAGACAGGCAGACAGGCAGACAGGCAGACAGGCAGACAGGCAGACAGGCAGACAGGCAGACAGGCAGACAGGCAGACAGGCAGACAGGCAGACAGGCAGACAGGCAGACAGGCAGACAGGCAGACAGGCAGACAGGCAGACAGGCAGACAGGCAGACAGGCAGACAGGCAGACAGGCAGACAGGCAGACAGGCAGACAGGCAGACAGGCAGACAGGCAGACAGGCAGACAGACAGACAGGCAGACAGGCAGACAGGCAGACAGGCAGACAGACAGACAGACAGGCAGACAGGCAGACAGGCAGACAGACAGACAGACAGACAGACAGACAGACAGACAGACAGACAGACAGACAGACAGACAGACAGACAGACAGACAGACAGACAGACAGACAGACAGACAGACAGACAGACAGACAGACAGACAGACAGACAGACAGACAGACAGACAGACAGACAGATAGATAGATAGATAGATAGATAGATAGATAGATAGATAGATAGATAGATAGATAGATAGATAGATAGATAGATAGATAGATAGATAGATATATAGATAGATAGATAGATAGATAGATAGATAGATAGATAGATAGATTCATAATTTTTATAGCGATAATTTGAAGAAAAGGAAGTATTTGGAAGATATTACAGCACAAAGAGATGGATTAGAAGATATGCTAAATCTGTTTTTGGAATGGACAAAAAATTGCATTAAAATTCTGAGTAGATCATATTTAGAAGAACTTATGAGTAGATAAAAGGTAGACTAGAAGGAGACATAAAAGCTCATAGGCTCATATAATTGACTAACTATATTATAAAGATTTCAGTGATTACGGAATTTTTTTGAAAATATTGTAAATATTTACTCCATATATTTTAAATGCTTCTTGAATAAATATGTATCGATACACAAGATATTTAAGAAAAACTCCAAAATACAGAAAGAACGCCCGATTTCATAAAAATAATTATAATTTGTATAAGTTAAAATAAAAGTTTTAAACGCAAATATTTTGAATTGGGTTAAAAATATTGCACATACATTTTGATTTAAATCGTTTTTCCATGGTTAAAAACAATTTGTAAACTAATTACCGCTTCAGTCGAATAAACCGGCATATTTTGTGTTCACATTAAAGTTTTGACAAATTTGAACCAAAAAAAAAAAAGAATAGATTGTTGAAAAAATAAATTTCTTACGGTATTCTACAACTTTAAAGATAATTCTATTTAAATTGACTATTGACTATTTTTACAGAGTCAATGCCAAATATTAAGAATTTTTAAATTAACAAAATATTTTATGTACGTTTTTATTTATATTTTTACAATATACATTTCACAAGAAAATTCACGTTGTAACTGTACTACAACTTTGTTTCGAAACATTAAAAATCAGTTTTCATCGAATAACTTTTTGCATTAACCTTATGTAGAAATTATACTCTTCAGCTTACAATTTCTTCTTCAATTATTCGGCGTAAGTATATTATTTTGTATGTTTTACATTAAAATTGTCACGCTTTAATATTACATTACACATACCATCTATATACATTCTGAAATGATAAAGGAACATATAGAACATCATAAATAAATATAAGATATTTGCAATATTCGACCATTCCTAGTTATTCCCGTGCTCAGATGTCGTGTATATAGAAATGGTAGAAATCTATTTGCTGTCAATAGATACAGATATAGATCACACACACGCAGACTTCAAGGCAAGTTTTCATTTGAAATATGTACGCAATTTATAGCCCATATTCAATTTATAATTCCCCCCCAGAATATTCCGAAACTTGTGCGTGTATCTATATGCAAAACATATATTCGGCAGTTTAGAACTTTTCGCATAATGACTTCTTATAAAGTTCTTTACCAATACAGTTTTTCTTGTGAGCGCTGACGGTATTTCAGCGAAACACTTGATTTATTGAATATTAAGTAGGTACAGTAAATTCAAACATTCTGCAAATCTCCCATAAGAAAAATAAGTTGTACAAAACCATTCTACGATAGAGAGTTATTCAGTTTTTACAGCATCTTTTTTTGTGGTAAAATATTAGAAAGGAAACGTCTCGTTTATTAATTTCACTATTACGTACAAATCTTATTTCAATTTCAATCAAAGTTCAACGTTGAATTTTCGCTAGCACAAGAAATAGAAAAATGAATTAAAAAAAATAGTAATCGATATTATTGCACCTGTAAAAATAATAAATAAAAAGAATCGAACGATGTGCTGAATTAAATTGGGTAAAACATGAAATAGAAAATTTCTTTGAGGAGGTTAATTTTGTTAAAAGTTAAATCCAATTATTTCTAATTAATTTGAAATGGTTTGGCTAAAATACTTTAAATTTTAAGAGCATTCAATTCAGAACAGATTTCTAGAGAAACGAATTTCCATAATTCGAGCAAATTAATTTTTATCGATTGGCAATGATACTATTTTTAGTATAATATGTTTATCCTTTATCATGGCCTTTATATCACTACGGTGTTAAATAATAGTAACTTAAAGCATTAAGTAGCTAGATGCGCATTTCGAAGGCTATGCCCCCATCTTCAGTAGCACAAGATTGAAACAAAATAAAATACCTCTGTCAGGAATCGTGATTGATATACTATTAAATAAATAAGTCAACATGACACAAGTATTTCAAAATTGGCATATAATAAATCTTTTAAAACAATATAAATTAATAATTAACGAAACAAATAAGTAACAACAATAAACATTGATTTGTCAATTCTAAAATACTTTCTAAATCGAAAATAATTTCATAAGCATTTAACTCGGAATAATTCAAAACACTTTTACGTAATTTAAGTGAACGAATTTGAATACGATGACCTGAGTTAGTCAAAAATATGCTCGGCTACAGCACTTTTATCTTTTCAGATGCAGATTAAAAGATTGTATATTTAATACCTATATTTTTGTGTCAAAATTTGTGTACAAAAAAAAGGATTTTGTTGGTGGTCTCAAATACAATTTAGAACTTTTATTTTTTGAGTAATTTTACCATTTCTGTCGGAGAATGTAGCGTACATTTAAATAATGTTACTTTTGCAACGTTCATTTTTGGAAAATCTGAGTATTGCATGGCTCAATTTATTCAAAAATAAAGCGAGAAACATGATAAACTTTTAAATTTAAAGATCAATGTGTACACTAAACATAAACTTAGATTGGAGGTTCAATGAGATCTTCTTGGACTTCGCAAAGAAGATTATCTTGTTCTACACCAACCAAATTATCTTCAGCTTCATCAAATATGCGCTTATAAAAATCGAAATTAAGTTGCTCATTTCCTCAGTTTTGTCCATAATATTTGCAAGAGAAAAGAATTTACATCAGTTTTCTTTTCTGCTTTCAGAAAAATTCGTTCTTTTATCATACTTCACTTTATTTGGTCCATAGATTTTCCTCTCTTGCAAATACTTTTTGGCATACTGATGGTACTTTTATAGAAAGGCTCGCCTTGAACAAGAACGTTTCTACTGATTGTGGCTTTCTTCAATAATATTCTTTTCGATACCTTAAATTAGAAGTGCCATGACCCAGGCAACTTGAATACAAATTCTTTAGCTTCTTTCCAATCCAAATTGCTGCAGTCTATTCCTGGTTTTTTTACGGTCGCGAATTGTTAAAAAAAAAATTTTGCAAGCTAAAATTTTAATAGGATAATATGATCTTTGATCGGAATATATCAGTTTATAGCTTTTAATTTTCTCTACAAGATGTCACCAATTTTGACAAAAACGGAGTATGTGAATTTTGGAACCAGACACCTCAAATGACCTAAATGCTCCTTAAATCTAGTTTGAATTGTCTACGTTCCTCTAGTAACATAAGTTGTTTGTAGTAAAGCATTTTCACAACTCAATTATATTTCTGGAAATATCACGAAATAATTATAACAGAGCTGTCAACTTCAACTCTGATTAAGTATCGCGGGCGATTGTTTCATGCCGCGGATAATTTATGCCCCTCGGTTTAAAGCCCCGACAATTCTAATGCGTTCGCAGTTCGTGCAGTTTCTTTTTTGCTCGGTTTATTTATGTGGCGCTTGTGGTTTTAGCGCGGTAAGATTTAGTAGAACAGCGCCATCTAGCGTAGACTCCCTGATGCAGCAAAGGCATCAATCGACCAAAAATAAATAGACAAAAATTTTACACGGCGAATTGAACGGCACTTACACTCGTATATACAGAACCAATATTCGGGGTAATTTCTCATTTTTCGATTAAATTAATTTAATGATGTAGTGTTCGGTTTAGTTAAGGTAATTTTCGACCGTAAGAAAGATAGACGGGTAAGTCATATCCTTAGATACGGCGGTCTTATGCAAGCAATTATACAATGTAGAAGAGACGGAGTAAATACATCCTGATTATATTAAATGAAAGGAGATGTGAAGGATTTAAGTCAGGACTAATTTTTATGCAAAAATAAAAATTTGTTGTAAAGTAGATCGACTATTTTTCCTATTTCCACAAGAGTTTGCCCTTTTTAGAAAACGCACACTATATCCATTCGCCCATTTGTCGCTTACGTTTACTTTTATGTACGACTGTTTGTAGGAACTCTTTGTTTTTGTCAACTGCAAAACTTACTACTTGCTATTTTCTTGCAAGTCTATATACATATTAGGACATATGTGGAACTAGCGAGCAAGAAATATAATATTCGACGTTAATATAAGAGACGGGTGAATTTTTAGTGGCAAAACATTTTAAGACAGAATCTTTACATGTGCAAAATACAGATATGTTAGTTTTAACAGATGTTTTAAAGAGATTTTTAAAAAATGAAGTAAGAGATATTTTATATAAAATAAGTAGAAAGTATCGCGTATTTAATTTAATAACAATTCTTTTAATATGTGCAAATGTAAGCAAATATCAAAATTTGCTGTTATTTATCTAACTTAAGTAATAAACTAAAATCTAGTAAAAATGTATAATAAACAACTTTGATTTAATTAATTATTTACGTCGTAGACGTTTTAAGAAATTAAATGCTTGCACACAAAATACGATTTTAGCACAGTGTCCTTTTTTTTAAGACAACTTTTTAAGACTTTCTTGACATTATTTTTAATTACCGACATATGCGCTACAAGTGAAAATATTGTTGCACGCAATTTTTATGCAATTAGTAATTTAACTATTGTAATAATCTAATGATATGTATCCCAAGTGCGCTTTATATAAATGCTTCCAATTAAATCTACATCAAGTGCATATTTGTACATCTTCACGTATAAAAAAGCGACTGCTTTTCTATTCGAGTCAGAAAACCGTATAACTTTTGTTTTTATTGCCGTTGAGAAAGACGAAAACTTGTTACGTACAACTGTCTTATAGCGTAATTATATCCTCAGGCTTTAGAAGAAGTGCTTTCTTATTACACAACGCACAAAGCTAGTTTAATGGCCAAACATTTGCGCTTTTGAGAATATATCATTTTCGTAGTGTTTTATTTCAAGTTACACTTTTACGATTTTCTTAATTATTTCTTTCGCCGTATTTAAATCGATTTAAATAAACTGTTTATGCAAATTCACTATTTATTTTTTCTACTATATATGATATATTCATACAAAACACCCTGTATATGCACAGGTGAGCAAAGTATTAGAAGGAATGCAAAAAATAACGAATTTATATGTTGAATTTTGCTCGTCAATAATTTTCCATAAATCGGTATATATCTGTTTTAACTAGCAAAAGTCAATAATCACGTAATAAAAACGTGTTCTTTGATTTATAACAATGGATGCCAAAGATTCCGCATTGTCTGCAAATATTTAAATACTACAGGAAATATTAACCATATATAGAATACAATTGGATTAATTATCATATTATAGCACATTATTTTTTTAATTAATTATAATCATATTTTTTTTTAAAGAGTCCGCAATCCTAAAGATTGGTTGGAAACAGCACGCCATGCCGATCTATCCTGAGCTAATCCCTTCATCTCCCTATAGCTATTCATCTCAACGTCTTCAACTATCTGACTCACATACTCCAATCTAGGCCTACCTACCCCCCTCTTTCCCTCCACTCTACCTTCTATGATCAATTGCATAATCCCCCCATGCCTAAGAATATGCCCTACTAATCTGTCTCTCCTACGCTGTAACACTCTCCAAATACTTCTCTTCTCCCCTACTAACTCTAGTACAGCTTCATTTGTTACTTTATCTTCCCAACCAATCCTCATCATCCTCCTATAACACCACATTTCGAATGCTTGTAATCTACGCTTCTCTTCCTTTCCTATAGTCCACGCCTCACACCCGTACAGTGCTACACTCCAAACATATACCTTCAGTAATCTTTTTCTAATACCCAAGTCAATATTTGATCTTAAAATCTGTTCTTTTTCTACGAATGCCTTCCTACCCTGTGCTATCCTACACTTTATATCTACCTTGCTTCGATTATCTTTTGTGATTCTACTGCCTAAATAACAAAAATTTGACACTTCTTCGATTCTATTATCTCCTATTGTGATCCTCATTTTTCTACTGCATTCCTTTTTGTCATACCTCATCACTTTAGTTTTACCTATATTTATTTTCATGTTAAAATCCCTAGTCAATACTGCCTGCATACCATTCAATACCCTTTCTAAATTCTTTTCGCTTTCTTCCAATATAGCTATATCGTCGGCGAATCTCAACATATATATTTTCTCTCCCTGTACATTCACACCTACACTATACTCTGCTTTTACTTTGTTTATTGCATCTTCTATATATAGCTTAAATAATAACGGTGAAAGTGTACATCCCTGCCGAACTCCCTTCCCTATTTTTGCTACCTCTTCTTCCCCCTCAATTCTAACTAAGGCAGTTTGGTGTTTATATAAATTAAAAATTATTCTCCTATCCTTATAATCTATTCCCGTTTCTTTTAAAATTCTAAACATTATCTCCCAATCTACATTATCAAATGCCTTTTCTAAGTCTACAAAAGCTATGCAAGTTACCTTTCCTACCCTCTTTCTTTTTTCTACTACCGTTCTTAGTTCCTCCCTCGTCCCTCTATTTTTCCTAAAACCAAGCTGATCTTCTCCTAGCCTTTCCTCTACTTTATTTTCTAATCTCCTATAAATAATCTTTAACAATATCTTCGATGCATGTGATAGTAGACTAATGGTCCTATAGTTCTCACACAAATTAGCTCCTATTTTCTTCGGCATTGTTACTATTCTACTACGCTGAAAATCCTGTGGTACTTCTCCCTTCTCATATATTTTACAAACTAACCTGTATAATCGCTCCTGCATTTTTTCCCCTGCGTGTTTTATTAATTCGGCTGCTATCATATCAATCCCCGCTGCTATGTTATTCCGTAAATCATTTAATGCTCTATGAAACTCTGACCTAAGTATGCTAGGACCTAAGTCATCCTCATCTATCTGTTCCACACTTTCTAGCTCCTCCATGTCCTGCCTACCTTTATATAAATCTTCAAGATACTCCTTCCATCTTCTAGCTTTTTCCTTATTTTCTGTGAGTTCCTTACCCTGCTTATCACATATAATGTTACCCTTTGGTTTTACTTTAGAAAAATGTGACTTGATTTTCCTGTAGCCCAAATCTACTTTACCTCTTCTCATATCCTCCTCAATATCCTCACAATTTCCTTTTATCCACTCTTCTTTCGCTAGCTTGCATTTCCTATTAATTAAGTTCCTTAGTTCCTTATATTTTTTCTGTCCTGCTTCTGTGTTTCCAATTTTAATTTTCCTTCTAGCTTCTATCATTTCAACTATTTCTTCCGTGATCCATTCCCTCATACCTGCCCTTTTCTTTGTGCCTAATACTTCATTTGCTGCTGTAGTTAACCCATTTCTGATTTCCCTCCATTCGCAATCTATGTCGCTCCTTGATGTTCCATTAGCCATGATTTCTACTTTCTGCTTGTACTTTTCACATACATCAGCTAATTTTAACCTATCGACATCTACTCTGACCTGTTTAGACTTCTGTAATTTCTTGAATTTGACCTCTGAGTCCAGGACTACTAAATTATGGTCACTATCAATATCTGCTCCAGGGTAACTCTTACAATTCTTAATCTGGTTCCTAAACCTCTCTTTAACCAGTATGTAATCTATCTGATACCTCCCTATATCTCCTGGCATTTTCCACGTATATATCCTGCGCTTGTGATTCTGAAAAAGCGTGTTTGCTACCACTATAATCATATATTAAGAATAAAAGTACAAGTCCAAGTTTGTAGCGCGTGGTTTTTTAACGAGCTTCAAATTTTTGAAAATTTAAAATTCATTTCTATAATCGTGAGAATACACCTGTGATTAGAAAAAATTGAAGAAAAAAAATGTAATTCATATGGAAATGAGCGGTATGAAGGTAAAGTACGTCAATTTAATTCCCGTAGCTATTGTAAGGTAAATAGGTTAAAAGATGATTTGCATATGTTATACTGGAGCTATTAAAAAATTGGTTGGTAATGAAATCGGCGCTTCTCCAGTACACTTGTAGCTTTTAACGTAGACGCAGGTATAATTTTCCAAAACTAGTTTGTAGGGCATTAGGCAAAATGGCATTGGTACTCAAGGAAATTGCTAATGGTTATAGCTACGCTTTTCGCGAATTAGCAGGTAACTAGAAATATTAGTAAAAAGGATTTTTTTAGTGCACGGAGAATTACTAAAAATATCAATCATTAGTAAACACGAACTCTTTATAAACGTAGATTTTATACGATATATTATTCATTAAATAAAAGCGAAGCGTTGAATTATGGCAGGTTTCTTTTAATTAGTAATTTTCGAAGGGTGCCGCTTGGAAAAGTATCAATGTTACTCGGGATATATTTTTAGATCCTCGAGTGAATGATTGGTTCTTAATGCGAAGCCCGGTCCCAACATTAGCCATAATAGGGTTGTACTTGTGGTTTATATTCGATGTGGGACCGAAATTCATGAAGAATAGGAAACCGTATAACATTGAAAAGATATTGGTTCTGTACAATGCTGTCCAAATAATAATTTGTCTTTACACAGTGATAGAGGTAAGGGAGCTGTACTTACGAAAATGTTGGACGTATAATAATTGATAAATTAGGAATGTATATGAAGAATGGATTCATTATTTTTAGGGTATACGATTGGGTTTAATGCATTATGATTGGAGGTGTGCCGCTATGGAGACAACTTCTGGAGATAGAGAAGTTGGGGCAGCGCGAATATTCTGGCTATATTTTATGACAAAATTATTTGACTTGTTCGATACTGTGAGTATTTGTATATTTTTTGAACAAACTAAATATTTTATAAAAATTATCACTACGGTGTTAAATAATATCACCCAACCACCGTAACTTAAAGCATTAAGTAGCTAGATGCGCATTTCGAAGGTTGTACCCCCATCTTCATTAGCACAAGATAAAAACAATCGTAAACATTTTCTATAAAACTATTTATTGCGTGAGCAGACTTACATTTTTGCTTTTCGTGTGAATTTTTATTTGCCAGCCATAAATGATTGTCGATTAAATTGTAGGTGTTTTTCATTTTACGTAAGAAGGAAAACCAAATGAGCTTTCTGCATATTTACCATCATGCTGGGATGATCGCTTTGACATATTTGTACGCGAAATTTCTACCAGGAGGACAAAATATGTACACGGTTGTTATAAACAGTTTTGTACACGTTATTATGTATTCATATTATTTGCTCTCCGCTTATAATCCCGAATACAAGAAAAGCATTTGGTGGAAGAGATACATCACCCAGTTGCAATTGGTAAGAGCATTCATTTACATTGTGCGAAATGAAATTGTTTACAATTTTTCATATATTTATTCAACTACTACATTCGCTGATACTTTTCTGGATTGAAGATAACTAAATTAAATTGTTTTTTTTTTAACCAGAAATTAGATTTTATGAGTTTCAAAATTCGAAATTAAACCTACAATTTCTCCGAATATTTAGCTTTAACTTTAAATTTTAGTTCATTCTCTACGATCCTCTTATATTTTTATTTCCAGTTTCAATTTGGTGTGATATGTTTGATGCATCTTAACGTCATATTTTTCCAACCGCAATGTACGTTCCCAAAGGTGTCTTTAATTTTGACTTTGCCGCAGCATGCCGCATTCTTCTGCCTCTTCGGGAATTTCTATTACAACACATATGTTACGACCAAGAAAGTAGCGCACTAATTTGAAATAAAATCACATTGTATGTATATATATTTTAATAAAAAAAATTAATTTCTCAACACAATTTCATATTATCATTTCTCTGTGCCCCAGACGAAAGTTTTTATTATTGTGCGAATGGTGGAAGGTATTGTTTTATAATATTTCAATATATGTTGATGTTAACAATGACCTAATGAATAATGCAAGAATTCGAATTAATGTTATGCATCGAAATTCTTGCGTGTGATATTGTTAAAAGTACCGATGCTTCGTTAAAATTGACCTCTATACCGTAAGACGATTATAAATGACTTGGCATTTATATATTCCAATTCACGTTGATTATGCAAATTGGGTAGACTATCTGCTTCACGTTTTCTTAAAGATTTTAATTTGGAAAGTCATTTCCGTGTAATAACGCCATGTCACAGCGTCGATGCTGATGGATTTACATAATATATCTTAAGACAATCGTTTACATTTACTCAAATTTGGGGTTTTTTAAAAAATCTGCGCTATAATTTTTTTTTTTAATTTGTAGAGTACTAATATCACCATGGTGACAGATTCAGCATTTATACCGGTCTGAAAATTATTTTTTAAATGGTAAAGAATATTGTACAAAATTTAAGTCGCTTTGCCTATACTATATTAAATACGTTTCAATACAGTGTATTTAAATTTTTTAATTGTAAAGTATTATTAACTAAATGAAAGGTAATTCACATTGAACTAGTTATAATATTTTACGTGTATCATCTACGTCTTTAGCAACGTTAATAAACTAATAAATCGTTTATAGACAAGTGATATTTTTGAGATAACCAAGAATTGGCCAGGTTGAATTTTCCGCGAAAACGATAGCATATAGATTGCGTTCTTTCTGTATTAAATATCCATACATAGTATCGAACCATAATACGTATGAAGAGATCACCACTTTATATAATTTTTCACAAAATGCCGCCATTAATTTAACAGCCCAGAAATTCGGGAAAATTCTGCGAAGTTTTTTTTATTGGCACAAATTATTAATTATAGAAGTTTTATTAATTACTATTGCACCACTATTCCAATAACTGTACATATATTTTTGTTATGTCGAAGATATGAAGATATTTTGTTTGCGTAGAATTTGATGTGAAGGAAAATCATCGCGCCTGATTTATTTTGCATTTACTTAGTGTATGATTGTGATTAAAAATGTATTGTGATTAAAAAAAATTATATTTCTGCAAAATATATTTCAAAATAAAATGGACGCATGTCTTATTTATCTATATTAACATTATTATGTCCTGCTAACGAAAATACGACCAGTGTGGGTATTAATTTTTGATTAAATTTTTATGGACGAAAAGTAAAAATGACAGAAATGTACCATACCTGTTTTATTTTTCGAATTAAAAAATTACAAGCAAATGGTTTTTAACCGAAAGTTCTGATACTTTGCAAAATACTTTTGCACTTTCTATACATGCTCCCTTTACTGTTGGATCCATTTAAATTATGAAATTTAAATACTCAACAACTTGAGAATCGATCAAATTAATACGAAATTTAGAGCAGAATTGCAAATATAGTCGAAATAGGAATATTTTACTATTCATTAATGTAAAAAATAATTTTTGCGACATTTGTAGACGATTTTGCTATTGTACGGGACAATTTCACGTTTTTCAGGTACAAAATAAGTTACGATTGGAAACTCCCGAAGAAAATGTATTAATATTTCACTTACGTGTTAAGCTCGAGATCTAGACGAAACTTGTGATTGAACGCCTTAATGAGAAGCGAGGTGCGATGGAAATGCTTTCCCGTCTGTAAAAAAAATACATAACATCTTTAAAACGGCTGTGGTTGGAACAAATGAAAATTAAAGCAACGCAGAAATTTTTTAAATATTTATTTTCGGCACGCAATTCTAGAATGTCATTGACCAATAATCAAATATCCAGCCAGATGAACATTTTGTTTTCCTTGCAACGAAGAACAAAATAATAAATCTCGAATGACAGGCAGCTTCCGAAACTCACCCGCAATATAATAAACCTTATTTTTAAGTCCAACTCATCGCGGTATTTTCGAAAAAAAAAAATCGGAACGGTTGAATGTGTTTAATATTTTATGTATTACGCGTGTTTCTGCGCTCGGTGGGTATTATATATTTTTGATGAGAATTTCGCGCTATTCGAATGGAAAGATATTGGTGCTGCGTTCACGCAAGGATAAGCCGGCGATTTGCCTTTCCATAGAACTCGGGGCCTGTCAAATCGTGGACAAATGAAGACGGCGATTGAAGAGAACTTTTGCGCGCACTGCTCTAGATAGATATAAGATGGTAACTACACGAAGAAGTAAGAAACAACGTAGAAGAGACGTTGTACACATAGATCAGATAATTTTATTACAAGAAATCATGGAAAATTTTGGTGAATTTTTTACATATTATTAAAAATGTAATATACTAATGGTAAGAAAATGGAAATTACGGTTGACATATTTGCAGTACCTTAGTACTGCGAAGAATATTATACCTTGGTATAATATTCTTTTCCTCATCATTGAATTTTAAACTATATTTGGTTGGATTCGTAATTAGTGTATCTATCAAAAATTCAAAAAATTTATCGACTTAAAACTTAAATCGAACTAAGTAAAATAATCAAAAATCGGTCTGCTAACGAATTAAATTTTATTTTATATGTGATATTTAATATTAATAACATTATCGTTACTTAAGTTACGAAAAATGTATTTTTGAGAAAACTGTATATCGGTACTGTTTTCCCAATCAAATATAAATAAATAAAAACCATCTAAAATTACTGATGTTTTTAAACGCTTGTTTAAAAGTCGACCACCAAAAAATTGTGACCATAATATTCCATTCAATACGTTTCAGCTCGTTTATATACGAAAACTTCAAAGTTCTAGGAAAAATTGTATAGAATATCACCCAAATACCGTAACTCAAAGCATTTAGTAGCTAGATGCGCATTTCGAAGGCTATGCCACCATATTCAGTAGCACAAGCTAAAACTAAATAAAATACCTCTGTCACGAATCGTGATTGATACACTATTAAATATATAAGTCAACATGACAGAAGTATTGTAAAGACATGATAAAATACGATAAAAATATGCTCGGCTACAGCACTTTTATTTAATCTGAAATGAGCTAAATGCTCCTTAAATCTAGTTTCAATTGGTCTATGTGTTTGTCTTCTATATATACTTTAGTACAACTAGCACAAGATATTTCATAAATGCCAGATTTTTGATTGAAATGAATCAATTCTTTGGGACTTCCTAAAAAATTGACGCAAGGTTATTAGAAGTATTATATGTTACTTTAAAATTATATTTGTTTAAAATAAAATAATAAAAAGCGCATAAAATATCTAACAGTAAAAAGTTATTCAATGCTAAGTGAACTGAAAAATTAAATTTTGAAAATAAAAAATATTCGCATGGGTGAAAATGTAAGTTATAAAATGTATGTTGACGTTGAAAATGTAAAAATGTTTAAAATGTCGTTATTTTAGTTTTAAAGTATATATTGTAGTTAATATTAATGCAATTTTTGCTGGATAATTTTATTTAGTTATAATTATATAATTACATCGGATTACTCAACCATTATGGTTTTTCAGCAAACTGACAGGATGCATAAATTTCCATGCATGTTCCGCTTAGTTATTCTCTCATTCGCTTCAACCGAAGAAGGCTGATATTCGTGGTTTTCTCTTCTGGATGCTGCTGCGAATCTGTATAGTAGTATTGCCGCCTCTGCGAATGCATCCACATCGCATTTAATATATTATTTCTAGCTACTAATGTACATTTTCTGCGCGTTCATATACACAGAACGCATTTTCCGCCTTATCACCGTATATTAACGAACCGTGCGTCAGCAGTTGCAGATTTATGCCCACGAAATTATGAGTGTAAGCACATTTTCTCAAAAATCCCTAAAATTACGAGCTCATGTTAAGATCAACACAATTACATATATATACAACGAATCGTTTATCTTCTTAAAACATTTTTCTATTTTTAAAAGCAGTGGATAAATTTAGATTAAATATATTAGAGGCGCCCATACCATATTCCAAGATCAAAGTTTGATATTATAATACTTTTGTTATACGATTTTGATTTTGCACGGTTTGCAAAATAACCGATTTACAAAAATTTAAAAAAAAAATTTACGCTGCGCATATATTTGCACAGTAATTTTTTAGTACCGTTCGTTTGTTAACACCGGCATTAAAACTAAAAAAATTAAACCTGCTATATTGTGGTAAAGCTTACGCTTTGCGTTGTCTTATGGGAATTAAGGACGATTCGATCCGATTCTTAATTTATTTAGCTTAATGCACATGGAGAGACCACAGATAAGGCCTCTCACTAATATACATATACAATTTTATATAGTATATAAATAGTACGAAATTAAGATATTATTCGTAAAATAAATCGCTTAAAAATTTAAAAAGATAAAAGGAAAACATCGAGGTTGTTAATTTTATCATTAAAAGTACGCATATGTCTCAGAATTGTTTTTCTTTAAATGGTAAATTCTTTCAGCAAAAAGAAAGTACAACTATAGGAAATTCTTTATTGCTAAGTCCATTTATTGCTAATTTGTTTATTTTGACAGTTATTTTGAAACTAAGTTAAAGGAAACTGAAATTTATTTTCCTAGAGTTTGGATTAGATATGTAGATGGCATCTTTGCGCTTTGTGATACTTAAAAATCTAATATTGATGATTATATGAAGATATTAAATTAAAAATTTCCTTCAATTAAATTTACTTATAAAATCGAAAATAATAATCAGTTACCTTTCTTAGATATTTTAGTCCTTAGAAATAATAATATTTTAGAATTTGATACAGAACTCGGTTATAATTCGGTTATTGCAGGTACCGAGCAATTTTGATTTACTAACCGAGGTGACTTATTATCCGAGGTAGGGAATGGATACAAATTTAATGAATTAGATTTCTAGTTGAATTTTATTTCAATAATACCTAACATTTAAAACATTTAAACATTAAACAATAAAAAAAAATCTTTTTTCATTGTCTGCTTTTTTCGAGAATTCCAAGTTATTGTTTCTAAATGCTCTTCTATTTCATATAAATTATCTAAATATAGACTTTTTTCTTCGACTGCATAATATGTAATTAATTTACGAACAAGTAACAATGCTTCAGAGGTTGTAGGTTTTGGGTCTGGCATTATCTCTTCTTCTGCTTGTTCGTCATCTGATTTTTCATTTCTTGTCTGTACGTCTCTTACTAAACGGAGATCAGACATTTTTCCAGTCATGGGAAGGTCTTCATCCATTTCGATAAAATCTTCTAAATGATTTGAAGTTGGAATATCGAAAGATTGTAGCCAATGTTTCATAGGTAAATCAGCTTCCTCATCAAAATGATGGTCGCATAAACCCGCATGCCGGAAGCAGTTCCTAATTATAGCACCGGTGACGTCCTTCCAAGCTTTTTTCACAATTTGCAAAGCATCAAGTAGAGTTACTTTGCTCAAGTTAAAGTTTGCGCCGTCGGTTTCCATCTTTTTCAAAACCAGTCTTTTTCTGTACGCACATTTCAGGCTTCTTATTACTCCTTGATCCATCGGCTGTAGAATACTGGTTGTGTTTAGAGGCAAAAACTTCAAAGTTATAAATTTCAATCCTAGTATGCGAGGATGAGCTTGACAATTATCCAAATTAAGTAGAACGGTTTTTATCATTGCTTTTTTGAGGTCCTCTTCCCAACGTCGGATTTCTTTTTCAAATAACTCACTTGTCATTCAAGACTTCTTATTGGCTTCATAGGTCACAGGCAAACTTTTTACATTTTTGAAGCATCGTGGGTTTTTTGATTTGCCGATCACTAACAATTTTTTTTTTCAGTACTGCTTACATTAGCACAAACAAAAATAGTGATCCTTTCTTTTGGTAGTTTTCCGCCAATGCATTTTTCATTTGTGAACTTTAAAGTGTGATCTGGTGTCATCTTGAAGAAGAGGCCTGTCTCGTCCCCGTTGAAGATGTCTTCATCTTTAAAAAATTTCCGGATTTCTTCCCACTCATTTTTAATCCACGCACTGGTGATATTCAAATTGACATCTTTGGCTTTGCCAATCATTTTCCCAAAATTGATTTCATGCCATTTTTTTTTTTAAAACGGTCTATCCATGCCGTGGAACATTCAAAATTTTCTATTCCCAACAATTCAGCCAAATTTCCAGCTTTTACTTAGAGAATAGTTCCGCTTACCGGTAAATTGAGCGTTCTTTGTTGTTTAAACCAGGTCAATAAAGCAGCGTCTACATCCTGGTGAGTAGGTTTCCTCATACGCTTCACACTTTTGCTTCCTTAATTTTCTTTGATTTTATTTCCAGCCGTCCATATTGAACCCACCGATGAGTTTACTAAGTTGAAATACTTACACACTTCACTTTTCTTCACACCGCTTTCTAACATTTTCACCACTGCCAGTTTTGTTTCTAAGGATATTGCTTTACGCTTAAGGCTTGCCATTTCGTTTTCTAAGAGATCAAACTCAAAACTGATTTGATGTTTTTGCTTGCAAGCTATTAAAGAACCTCATTAGTCGGTAATTACTATAAAACCTGTCTAATCTCCTAAACGATTCAAATCATAATGTCAACATAATGACTTAATAAGCCAAGTATGAAGACTTATTATCCGAAGTCATAATACATAGAATATATGAGCCTTGGGTTGGGACCAAGCCATTTTTACTTACTAACCGAGTTGACTTATTAACCGATGATTTACTAATCGACTCGACTGGATATAGAAAAGCTACAAATACGGACTGCTATATAAAGAACGATTCAAATCATTGTCGTCTAAAAAATCTGGTATTTATGAAATATCTTTTGCTAGTGTCCTAAAGTATATATAGAAGACAAACGCGTAGACCAATTAAAACGAGATTTAAGGAGCATTTAACTCATTTCATATTATATTTTTATAATTCGATTAAAATTTTACCACGTCGACAGAAATTTATAAAAAACAAGTGAAAAGAAAAGTCATATCTTTAAAAACCAAAATTAAAATTCTAGATCATCTAGGTACATGGAGAAAGAACTAACATCAACTACAATCGAGTGATGAAAGTGAAATTCCACCAACCAGGAAGAAAAGATTAATAATCTATGATAGTAATTAAACTTTTGAACTGATTTTTTATGAATTTTGTATTTCTAATTTCTATAAAATGAATTACATATAACCTTATATATTTGCTATTTCACCAATGCACTGATATTTTTTGTTTTTCATTTGTATTTTATTTTTATATTACGTTGAAATAAATGAATTTCAATAAATAACTGACTAAATTATGCGCATTATTTTTTTTTCACACAAAAAGCAATGAATTCGATTTACACGGTATTCTGAAGAACCAATCTTCCATGTAAATTGGTGTATACGATAAGTAAGTATTGAAATAATTGTGTACAATTTCTTTGCGAATAATGAAAAATATAATTTAACAATAATTCCGAAAGGTAGTCGATGCACAAGACTCTTTTTCTTGAATGTTACCAGTCTGAGAAAAGCGTGCGGCTAGAGGAAAGTTTCGCGTGAGACCTCCACGAGGACCGAAGTGATAAATCTGCACAACAAAAGTTACATACAACTCAGACACACTAGCATCTCTTCTACAACGGGGTGGACCGTTAGAGGAGAGTGAAATGGACTCGGGCTAAGTGCAAGCGTTCAAGCTGTCACTCTAATAGCTGGTCGTCATTTGAGACCTAACCAAACCCAAATCAAAATTGCTCCAGCTCTTTTTAACATTGCCATTCTAAAGTGGACCGTTTCACTACAATCGAATATATCCAACCTTCGAATATGCTAATTGGAAATTGAATTTTCTTAAGAAGTCTAGCGTAACCAGACCCTCAAATCTATTTAAACACTCATTACCGAATGTTTCATTTTTTTATAAAAAAATTATTACATTGTGGTCGATTACTGTATCTAAAGACCGTTCGAAATAAAACAGGAAACCAACTTGCACATCTACGTAGTAAAGTAGTGGTCTACCAACTGTAACTCTTTACTCTTTGTTTTTCGCGGTGAAATACGAGATGGTGCGTCCATGGCCATCATCTTCCATTGTGGATATACGGAGCTAACACTTATACGCCTCCAGAGCATTACAAAAGAAAGAATAATACCAAGCCCATTCAACAAATAATGTGAGAATGTATACACAATACAAGAATGCGTGTTTGCGTTTAGTTATTTATGTTTTACAAAATTTTAGTGCACGATTTTATTTACGCAATCGATTATTGAAATCTACTCCTGCGGTAGCGATTGGTAAATAACCAAAATCTTATATATAAAAAATAAATAACAGTTAGTGTATTTTTTCTTAGAAGTAAAAGGACAAATTTATATTTATACAATAATGTAGAATATCACCCAAATACCGTAACTTAAAGCATTAAGTAGCTAGATGCGTATTTCGAAGGCTATGCCCCCATCTTCAGTAGCACAAGATAAAAACGAAATAAAATACATCTCGGATATATAGATGATAATATACAATACATATTTCATGATGACTCAATAAAAAGAAATAGTATTTTCTTAGGCTAAACTAAGGGTATAATACTCCAGAGGACATAACATATAAATCATAAGATATTGTAATAATATAAAGCCCAAAATTGATTTGAAAATATAATGTTGTGTATATGAAAAATATAAGTAAACAAATTTTCATTGTTATTCATCACAATTTTTTAAATGATCTGTTTGAAATATTTCTTAAGAAATTTGCATTGTCAGGATTTTTAATGTTTTGAACTTCTTATGAATTTAGTGTGCAATTTTTACCTAGGAAAATTCTATATTGAAATATGATGCATTTTACAAAGTTTCATATTTTTACATAAAAAATGTATATATCTTTTTTCCATAGAAGAAATCTATTAAAACATCTAATAAAATTAAAAAATCAAATATACTATGCTTTAATTTTATTATTATTCCTCAAGTTATATCGAGTATTTTTTTAAATCAAAAAATATACTGTACTTTTGAAAATAAAATTTATTGTTAAGGGGATACCGCGCATTTTTTGATAATATATAATCATATATCTATAAGAATAAATTCAACTAGTACAAAGTGTCATATTTATTAGACACAATTAATACTAAAAAAATGGTTAAATTGATTGAACTGTCCTACTGCAAAAAAATATTTTTTAGTGTAATGTTGCCTTGACTAGCAACAATTTTTTTTGTGTATTTTGTCAATAATTCTACTGAAAGTACTAAAATCAAAATTTCCAACTCGTTTCGATATTTACGAAGCCCATCTGCAAATATAACTATATACGTCATTTAAATTTAAGTAAATATACTATATTTTAATTATTTCAGCCCCTAGCTATGCTAGTTAAAAAATTGCCATTGCTGTTCAATTAAAAATTGCTGTTTGATAATGCAATTGCATTCGAATTTTCTAGCCATGAACTTGTGTTTGTTCACATCTCCTCTTATGTGCATTCTACCTGCAAGGTTTTACGGTCCATTTATAGGGAAATGTAATTTCGGTGAAACCCGCTTACACGTCCAATATTCGTTAATAAGTTTACTTTTCCATTTCCTCTATAAACAGCTATATACATTTTTTTTTACAAACGTTTACAAATATTTTTTTGTACATAAAGTTTTATTTTTAATCAATTAAAAGACTGTTTGATTCAATAAAGAATGAGTTATAATATGATAGGTGTAGGCTGAAAGAGGATCTTAAAACTTTATTGTTTCATTTGTTCCCAATCCCCATGATCGAAGGAATTGACAATTTTGTTTTAGAGGAAAAAAGTTGATTTTTGACCCTTTTTTTGGGGGGTCTAAAGTAAGATTTATATTAGTTTGAGTAGAAATTTTTATGGCCATATTAATTTTAGTAAATCAAATATGGGGGATAAAATTTTTATAATTTTCATTTGATTATTTATCTATTTTATAGGAAAGAAACAATTTAAAGTAGCTTAATTTCTAATTATTTTGTATTTTATTATTTTTTGTATGTTATTAATTTTATTTTTAATTGAGAAATTTATTTAAAAATGGCAGAATTTAAATAAATTATATTTTAATTAGATTTAATATTAATTATTTTAATATTATAGCAAACGTTATATGCTTAATTAAAAAATTATCACTACGGTGTTAAATTATCATATAGAATATCACCCAAATAACGTAACTTAAAGCATTAAGTAGCTACATGCGCATTTCGAAGGCTATGCCCCTATCTTCAGTAGCACAAGATAAACATTTAACTCGGAACAATTCAAAACACCTTTACGTAATTTAAGTGAACTAATTTGAATAGGATGACCTGAGTTAGTCAAAAATATGCTCGGCTACAGCACTTTTACCTTTTCTATTTAATCCGAAATGCTCCTTAGTAAATCTAGTTTCAATTGGTCTACGCGTTTGTCTTCTATATATACTTTAGGACAACTAGAACAAGATATTTCATAATTTTGTTTATTTGCAACGTAATAACACTGGAACGACATGTTTCAAGCTGGCGTAATATCCTGTTCTCTCTTCAGATCGGTATCGTAACCATCGCGGTATGCATGTGTCCTTTCTCTTGACAAGGAAAATACTTCTAATCAATAACGTCCTTAACAGCTTCCTCCTCCGGATCGTGTGGAGTTGCGAAGCAACTTATTTGTTTATGACCCGAATTAATTCGTCGCTCGATGCCGCTCTTCGCGCACCCAATTCCACTTCTACTAGACGGGAAAACGTGGGTCAGGGGCAATTTGCCAACGCGATTTTTCTTGGCAATTGTAGTTTTCAAACGTGTCAAATATATTGCAGAACGAAATGAAATCGGTTTCGAATAAAAATTATTAGTTGTAAAACCGATTTTGCAAAAGAATGTGTGTTTGTGTTTATTCATTTGTTTTGCAATATTTTGTTTATGCAATCGATTATTTAAATCTACCCTTCGAGGCAGTGATTGGTACATCAATTTCCATATTTTTTGATATACAAAATCTTATTGTGCCAAAATAGGCTTTACTAATAAAATGCTTTTGTAATTGCTTATTTAAGTTAAGGTTTGTATTTTTTCGTCACTGAGTTCGGTTGAAGTCTTATACAATATTATAAAATACAGGGGTGCCAGAAAGAGCAAGGATGAGCCTTATATCTTATAAAGCTTATTATTTGATGGCATTCCTTTTGGCTGTACTTTCCTAATCTAGCACATGCAAATAAATGGATTTATTATTATTATTATATTGTACATTTTTGTAAATTAAAGATATAAATTTTCTTTTATCTCAAATAACAAAGAAAATTTGATGTAGAACGTTCTTGCGTTAATGGTATTATCGTTATCAAATGTCCCAGACCGTCTTGGTGTTGGAAAAGATGTAGCAGGCGCAAGTTGACGTAACAACAACGTGTTTACAGCTCGCCATGGAAACTGGGGCGTGGTGCAACGGCAACACTGCTTACAAAATGTAGACGCTGCTTGAATTAGCAAAAAAAATTATAAAATCTTTTTATCGGCATGTGTATTTTTATCGATTTTATTAATACATACATACATAATCCTTCCTCTTCTACCTTTCGGTGTAGAGGCTTTTATTAATACGGTAGAAAAATGACCATACTGCTTTTATTAGATTTTTTTTTCAGTGGCATATTTTAAGAATTTTGTAAAAATATTAAGTAAGTAATCGACGTAATATGTTTTAAATAATTAAACAAAATTGGTATTCTTTGAAACGTTTTTTTTTCTTTCTTAGTCTAAATAAGAATGTACGTTTTTTAAAATATGTTCACGAAAAAAAATTTCTATTTAATTCGCGTAAACTTTTATATCGGCGATATTTACTGGTAAATTAGATAAAGCAAACTAATTAATACCCGTACATTTTTTTTTTAACCATCATTTATTTACTGTTACAGAAATGCTTAAATGCTAATCTAAGTTGTATTTAGTTCTTGTTGGATTAAAAAATGAAAATTTTCTAGATTATGTAAAAAGCCTTCGCCGAGGTAGTTCTTAATATTATTCATATAGATAAGGAATCTATAATTTGTATAAAAAGAGAAAAATAATTACCTTCTTATACAAAGTGTTCAATAATCTTAATATCAGGATAAGACAATTACCAAATTCTTTAGATGATACATCTAAATGGTATTTTGAATATCATGTTAAAGAATTCTTTAAAAAATATATTATTTTAGAGATAATTTCTTCTCATACAGTATCCAGTGCTAATTGGTTATAATCAAACAAAAATGACACTACGTTCAACTTATTTATATCCAAGCGTAAAAAGAGTTTGAGTTTGAGAAAATAAGTGATTTTGTATATGATACGCCACTGAATATTGTCTTGTTGTATAATGTAAATCGATACAATTTCTCAATTACTCTAATGCATTATATTCTCCTATATAATTCTGTCTGAAATATTGAAGTTAACAAAGTTAATATATCATAATATATAGCAGAAAGCAATTGACGTTCATCATTAAAATTTTGAATATTCTACAAGTTGCTTAATATATCGAAAGATATATTTACAAAAAATTACAGCGAAATTCTTCGCGAAAAATTTTTAAACTCAATAAATCTTAACACATGATTTTCTTTTTGAAACATCGGTCTATAATTTTTGGACCCATCGCTTTATATGGTAAAAATTGTATGGTTATGATAAAAAAGTTCAGTTATTTTTAAATATTACTGTTGATGTAGTTAATATTATCCTTCACGATTTACCATAATCTGAACTGAATTTAAGTGTTTTGTTTGCGAAACGTATAGTAGTATAAAATATCACCCAAATACTGTAACTTAGAGCATTAAGTAGCTAGATGCGCATTTCGAAGGCTATGCCCCCATCTTCAGTAGCACAAGATAAAAACAAAATAAAATACCTCTGTCACGAATCGTGATTAATATACTATTAAATAAATAAGTCAACATGACAGAAGTATTTTGAAAAATGGCATATAATATGGCCTTTTAAAACAATATAAATTGGGCCTGAGTCTAAATTCATTAAATTTGATTTAGATTTATGCATGTATATACTTTCATAAGCATTTAACTCGGAATAATTCAAAACACTTTTACGTAATTTAAGTGAATAGGATGACCTGGTTAGTCAAAAATATGCTCGGATACAGCACTTTTATCTTTTATATTTAATCTGAAATGAGCTAAATGCTCCTTAAATCTAGTTACAATTGGTCTACGTGTTTGTTTGTTATTAAATGTTACTTTAAAATTATATTTATTTAAAATACTATCTAAACCACGTGCAATTATACAATCAAATGGTAATTTAACAAATTTTGGAGTTGATTTATTACTTTGTTCTAAACTACTAATATTTCTGATATTGTTTTAAATTTTCTTAATATGTTATTTATAATTTTATAAGACTAGCCATTTTGTACTGCTTAGTTAGTTAAAGAGTCCGCAATCCTAAAGATTGGTTGGAAACAGCACGCCATGCCGATCTATCCTGAGCTAATCCCTTCATCTCCCTATAGCTATTCATCTCAACGTCTTCAACTATCTGACTCACATACTCCAATCTAGGCCTACCTACCCCTCTCTTTCCCTCCACTCTACCTTCTATGATCAATTGCATAATCCCCCCATGCCTAAGAATATGCCCTACTAATCTGTCTCTCCTACGCTGTAACACTCTCCAAATACTTCTCTTCTCCCCTACTAACTCTAGTACAGCTTCATTTGTTACTTTATCTTCCCAACCAATCCTCATCATCCTCCTATAACACCACATTTCAAGTGCTTGTAATCTACGCTTCTCTTCCTTTCCTATAGTCCACGCCTCACACCCGTACAGTGCTACACTCCAAACATATACCTTCAGTAATCTTTTTCTAATACCCAAGTCAATATTTGATCTTAAAATCTGTTCTTTTTCTACGAATGCCTTCCTACCCTGTGCTATCCTACACTTTATATCTACCTTGCTTCGATTATCTTTTGTGATTCTACTGCCTAAATAACAAAAATCTGACACTTCTTCGATTCTATTATCTCCTATTGTGATCCTCATTTTTCTACTGCATTCCTTTTTGTCACACCTCATCACTTTAGTTTTACCTATATTTATTTTCATGTTAAAATCCCTAGTCAATACTGCCTGCATACCATTCAATACCCTTTCTAATTTCTTTTCGCTTTCTTCCAATATAGCTATATCGTCGGCGAATCTCAGCATATATATTTTCTCTCCCTGTACATTCACACCTACACTATACTCTTCTTTTACTTTGTTTATTGCATCTTCTATATATAGATTAAATAATAACGGTGAGAGTGTACATCCCTGCCGAACTCCCTTCCCTATTTTTGCTACCTCTTCTTCCCCCTCAATTCTAACTAAGGCAGTTTGGTGTTTATATAAATTAAAAATTATTCTCCTATCCTTATAATCTATACCCGTTTCTTTTAAAATTCTAAACATTATGTCCCAATCTACATTGTCAAATGCCTTTTCTAAGTCTACAAAAGCTATGCAAGTTACCTTTCCTACCCTATTTCTTTTTTCTACTACCGTTCTTAGTGCTAGAATCGCCTCCCTCGTCCCTCTGTTTTTCCTAAAACCAAACTGATCTTCTCCTAGCCTTTCCTCTACTTTATTTTCTAATCTCCTATAAATAATCTTTAACAATATCTTCGATGCATGTGATAGTAGGCTAATGGTCCTATAGTTCTCACACAAATTAGCTCCTATTTTCTTCGGCATTGTTACTATTCTACTACGCTGAAAATCCTGTGGTACTTCTCCCTTCTCATATATTTTACAAACTAACCTGTATAATCGCTCCTGCATTTTTTCCCCTGCGTGTTTTATTAATTCGGCTGGTATCATATCAATCCCCGCTGCTTTGTTATTCCGTAAATCATTTAATGCTCTATGAAACTCTGACCTAAGTATGCTAGGACCTAAGTCATCCTCATCTATCTGTTCCATTCTATTGTACTGCTATATTTCGGATATTATTTAATTCAATGTTATATTTATTATTAGACAAAGGAAAATTTAAATAAGCGGTTAATTAAAAAATTAAAAGCAACATATTTATGTTGACGAAAATTATTTAAATCGTTCCTTTTTGAATCGTCTGTATATTTGTAGCTTTTCTATATATATATATATATATATATATATCAAATTCTAATATATTATTTGAATTTGATATAAATATAATAATAATAATAATAATAATCACCGTAGTGATAATTTTTAAAGTATAATGTCAATATAATAAAGATTTCATTATATTATATCATTTCAATATACTCTGTAGACATATGTATATATATATAATTATTGGAAATTTTTTTATTTTACAGAATTATTTCTCAAGAGAGTGTCTATTTACAGACACTTGACGTATATATTTGCACGCTATGAAACACTTTAGAGGAGCAATTGAATTTTTAAGACATTGTCGTTTAAATGTGCACTAGCTGCTTCGGCAATACATTTCATTTTATAAATTAAGTACAAATACAAAAGACCAAAATTTTCACTACAGAAGTTTCAGATACATTTGTGTAGTTTTCAACAAATGGAACATCTAGGAACGACATAGATTGCGAATGAAGGGAAATCAGAAATGGGTTAACTACAGCAGCAAATGAAGTATTAGGCACAAAGAAAAGGGCAGGTAGGAGGGAATGGATCACGGAAGAAATAGTTGAAATGATAGAAGCAAGAAGGAAAATTAAAATTGGAAACACAGAAGCAGGACAGAAAAAATATAAGGAACTAAGGAACTTAATTAATAGGAAATGCAAGCTAGCGAAACAAGAGTGGATAAAAGGAAATTGTGAGGATATTGAGGAGGATATGAGAAGAGGTAAAGTAGATTTGGGCTACAGGAAAATTAAGTCACATTTTTCTAAAGTAAAACCAAAGGGTAACATTATATGTGATAAGCAGGGTAAGGAACTCACAGAAAATAAGGAAAAAGCTAGAAGATGGAAGAAGTATCTTGAAGACTTATATAAAGGTAGGCAGGACATGGAGGAGCTAGAAAGTGTGGAACAGATAGATGAGGATGACTTAGGTCCTAGCATACTTAGGTCAGAGTTTCATTGAGCATTAAATGATTTACGGAATAACAAAGCAGCGGGGATTGATATGATACCAGCCGAATAAATAAAACACGCAGGGGAAAAAATGCAGGAGCGATTATACAGGTTAGTTTGTAAAATATATGAGAAGGGAGAAGTACCACAGGATTTTCAGTGTAGTAGAATAGTAACAATGCCGAAGAAAATAGGAGCTAATTTGTGTGAGAACTATAGGACCATTAGTCTACTATCACATGCATCGAAGATATTGTTAAAGATTATTTATAGGAGATTAGAAAATAAAGTAGAGGAAAGGCTAGGAGAAGATCAGTTTGGTTTTAGGAAAAACAGAGGGACGAGGGAGGCGATTCTAGCACTAAGAACGGTAGTAGAAAAAAGAAAGAGAGTAGGAAAGGTAACTTGCATAGCTTTTGTAGATTTAGAAAAGGCATTTGATAATGTAGATTGGGACATAATGTTTAGAATTTTAAAAGAAACGGGTATAGATTATAAGGATAGGAGAATAATTTTTAATTTATATAAACACCAAACTGCCTTAGTTAGAATTGAGGGGGAAGAAGAGGTAGCAAAAATAGGGAAGGGAGTTCGGCAGGGATGTACACTTTCACCGTTATTATTTAATCTATATATAGAAGATGCAATAAACAAAGTAAAAGAAGAGTATAGTGTAGGTGTGAATGTACAGGGAGAGAAAATATATATGTTGAGATTCGCCGACGATATAGCTATATTGGAAGAAAGCGAAAAGAATTTAGAAAGGGTATTGAATGGTATGCAGGCAGTATTGACTAGGGATTTTAACATGAAAATAAATATAGGTAAAACTAAAGTGATGAGGTGTGACAAAAAGGAATGCAGTAGAAAAATGAGGATCTCAATAGGAGATAATAGAATCGAAGAAGTGTCAGATTTTTGTTATTTAGGCAGTAGAATCACAAAAGATAATCGAAGCAAGGTAGATATAAAGTGTAGGATAGCACAGGGTAGGAAGGCATTCGTAGAAAAAGAACCGATTTTAAGATCAAATATTGACTTGGGTATTAGAAAAAGATTACTGAAGGTATATGTTTGGAGTGTAGCACTGTACGGGTGTGAGCCGTGGAATATAGGAAAGGAAGAGAAGCGTAGATTACAAGCATTCGAAATGTGGTGTTATAGGAGGATGATGAGGATTGGTTGGGAAGATAAAGTAACAAATGAAGCTGTACTAGAGTTAGTAGGGGAGAAGAGAAGTATTTGGAGAGTGTTACAGCGTAGGAGAGACAGATTAGTAGGGCATATTCTTAGGCATGGGGGGATTATGCAATTGATCATAGAAGGTAGAGTGGAGGGAAAGAGAGGGGTAGGTAGGCCTAGATTGGAGTATGTGAGTCAGATAGTTGAAGACGTTGAGATGAATAGCTATAGGGAGATGAAGGGATTAGCTCAGGATAGATCGGCATGGCGTGCTGTTTCCAACCAATCTTTAGGATTGCGGACTCTTTAACTAATCAACAAACATTTCCCGAAATGAAAAACAAATACCACGGGTGTATACATATTCCTATAATTTTCAGGTAGTCGAGTTAATGATGGTGAAATTCCTGCAAAGGTACATGTAAATTCCTACAAGATTCGGTCTTCAAGAAAATAAGCTCCTGAATCCCTCGTTACTGATATTCAAAAGAAATATTTCCAATTGAAATCAAACATTGAAATCAAACATATTTAACGATTCATGACAATTATCCAATTAACAATGACCCAGATGACCCCAGTTGGTGAAAGTACAGAAATTCAGAATGCAGAAGCCTGTATTTTATTGCATGATCACCACCGAGGAAACAAAGTCACGTGTGCAAGAAATAAGTGCTTCGTGTAAGAGGAAGGCGATGGACAACAGGCGTTTGTAGGAATTTGACCAAACACATTTGCAGTTTCTTCTACCTGACCCCATATTTATAGGAATTTACCATCCTCGGATACCACCTACCAAATGCCAAAATATATTATATAATAGTTTTTGCCAATATCAAGTTCTTGGGACATTTAGAAGTACGAAAATAATTCGTTGACCCTCATTTTTGAGTCATTTGAAACTTTTGCTATTTTTTTTTGTGGTATTATCTCACCAGGAAGAAACCAAACGATTTAAAGGCACACATTTATATAGGTATAAATATATTTTTACATTTCGCTTTATATGTGCAAATAAAACGTATTAATTGGTATGGAATTTGCTGAGGCTTATAGCTTTGTCATGGTAATTTCCGACAGAAGAGTAATTCGCTCTTCCGGGACCGTAGTCATCGTTATTCCCGCAATTCAACGCTGTAACTATATACGGTAATTTTTAAATATCTATGTATAAATCCACATTATTTTGCATTGGAGGGCCATATTCTTTGTATGTGGCATTCTGCGGTATAGCGCCATTATGATATTGTTCGAAAATCCATAGATTTTATCAAAAAATTGTGGTGTAGTAACTTTTTTGGTGTAAAAAAGTTTTGTGTCGAAAAATTGTGGTGTAATACATTTTCGACCAAGAGTTTATTTAATATCAGATTTGGTCACTTAAAATTTAATCACAAACGTCATAATTAAAGATTCAATTTCTCAAATAATGTAGTAAAAAAAACATGTTTTATTTTAGGAAATTTGTAACGGATTAAATTAAAATGTTTACATCTACGAAGGATGGCAAATATTAAACAAAAGAACACATATTTTTTGACACCCGAAGAAATATATATTCGAATTCAATAATAAACCAAATTTTTAGGTCATTGAAGAGTAACTAAATAATCTTTCACGTGCAAATGAAAATTATAAATTTCGATTTCGAAATTTCGTATTGAATTAATGAGTAGAGTTTAAATTCACAATTCGTTGCAGAGCCGTCAATAAATATGTTTTTGACCGTTCTAAATCATCTGCATTTCATCGCCAATCGAATTTCAGCCAGTCATTTATGTTTGATGTATCAAGCGTTGCTAAATGTAGTCCACACAATACACGAGAGTTCGATTCGAATTGTTTTAGCAGTTGATTTAAACTCAATGACGGATGTATGACGCAATCAACTAGATTCTATTATAAGCGAAGCCCATGGAAAAAGCCTAGAAAATTGATAGCCTATAAATAACGAAGCGAAAAACAAACTTAAATCGAATTCCATAAATCATTGAAACAATCATCAAACGACTCTAAAAATTCATATCCCATATGAACAGCTCGTTCGAGACTGTTGCGGTCTCGAATTTTTTTTTTAATGACCACTAATGATTGAAATACGCAATCAGTTTTATTCCTGTGATCAGATTTATAGCCATTTTGCATTGTTTTGGGCAGCACTTGTTAAACTTTGACCAAAATCGCCAAAAAAATCGGAATATTTCAAAGGTATATATACACGACTTTTTCACTTTTTTCGACGATAATTTCAACTTTTTCCGTTTGAACCGGAAATCAGTAAAATATAGTTTTAAGACGATTTATAGCCATTTTGCAATGTTTTGGGCAGCACTTGTTAAACTTTGACCAAAATCGCCAAAAAAATCGGAATATTTCAAAGGTATATATACACGACTTTTTCACTTTTTTCGACGATAATTTCAACTTTTTCCGTTTGAACCGGAAATCAGTAAAATATAGTTTTAAGACGATTTATAGCCATTTTGCAATGTTTTGGGCAGCACTTGTTAAACTTTGACCAAAATCGCCAAAAAAATCGGAATATTTCAAAGGTATATATACACGACTTTTTCACTTTTTTCGACGATAATTTCAACTTTTTCCGTTTGAACCGGAAATCAGTAAAATATAGTTTTAAGACGATTTATAGCCATTTTGCAATGTTTTGGGCAGCACTTGTTAAACTTTGACCAAAATCGCCAAAAAAATCGGAATATTTCAAAGGTATATATACACGACTTTTTCACTTTTTTCGACGATAATTTCAACTTTTTCCGTTTGAACCGGAAATCAGTAAAATATAGTTTTAAGACGATTTATAGCCATTTTGCAATGTTTTGGGCAGCACTTGTTAAACTTTGACCAAAATCGCCAAAAAAATCGGAATATTTTAAAGGTATATATACACGACTTTTTCACTTTGAAGCGGAAATCAGTAAAATATAGTTTTAAGACGATTTATAGCCATTTTGCATTGTTTTGGGCAGCACTTGTTAAACTTTGACCAAAATCGCCAAAAAAATCGGAATATTTCAAAGGTTTCAAATATAAAAAAGTGCAAAAGTGCAAAAGTGCAAATATACCTTTGAAATATTTCGATTTTTCGTTGATTTTGGTCAAAGTTTAACAAGTACCCAAAACAGTGCAAAATGACTATAAATCGTCTTAAAACTCTATTTTAAGATGATTTTCTGCAAGAATTCTTCGATTTATAAAAGTCAACACAACAAGTATAAGTACAAATTGTAGCTATCTTTGTGAACGAAATGTAATTTCCTTTTTGTTTTTTTTGCTAAACTGAAAATTGTTAAAGATTTTTTAGAAAATAAATTGAAGAGTTTTGAAGGTAGTAAATTGTATACTTCTTTAGGTACAATAATTAATACTTCTTTAGGTACAATTATAAAGAAATTGAAATGAGTGATAGAAGTGAAATATTTGTTGATGACGGAAGTTTAAGTTACGAATTGGGCATTTTAAAAATTGTTTTTGATGGAGTGTAAGAGGAGGAATATATTGAGGAGTGCAAGTTAATATATGGCTCGTATATTTATTAAAAGTGCATTGTAACTAATGCCAATGACAATGTATTTTATCGAATTTTATCATTTCGATACATTTCTCCTGGGTTGTTGAATGTTTACACATTTTATTCATTTTTTGATGTTGCTGATGTCGAACAGCTGACCGTGTTCGAACACAGTAATCGAATGTTTGGTTGAAGTCAATTTGGGACTCAACGCGCGTATTGAATTCAATTAACATATTGCTTATGGCGCCACGCTAAGTGGAAAATTGTCAAAATTTTGTTCCTGTGTATTTGGTCAATATACTAGCGCAGTCTTCAGTTATCTTCACCAAGCTTTCGTGGGGAAGATATCGACAGATGTCGCCACATGAAAATCAACCGCTTAAGTTGATTCGTTTTCGTATATGGACTTGCAACGTCTACGTATACATTGTCATTGGCTTTACCACAATATAGCAAACGTTACTATTTCTGTCATAAATGACAATAATAAAGCAATCTAGCGCAGATATAATGCATATACTATCTGAATCTGTTTGCATAGTGGTCCATATACCAGCGGGAATTCTTGTAACAATTTTCGCTGCTACTTTCATCATGCCATCTCCACAAGGGTAGAGTACATATACGTGTGCATTAAAGCATAATTCGTATTCATCTGCACGTTTATCTAGCTCGAAAGAGCAAATTGCTTCATTGTGTAAGAACAACACTGAGTGTTGCAAAAAAATATTTTTTAAAAGCGACATAAAGTTCAAGGCTTTAAAATTATATTTTAGGTCAGCTAACCAATGAGAAAACTATGTCAGTTCTTGTTGGGGATGTTTGCGTTACTGCTAGTGACGTCACTGTTGTTGGGGAATTGTGTGAACCGCAGCTAAGCGGCAACACTGTACGGAATTAGGCCAATAGACCACAATAACAACACCATCGTCTGCTATGACGCATACGTATCCTCGAATGAGGATAATTGCTGACTAAATAAGCTTACGCGAATTTACTCTGGATATTGTATATTATATTAAGACACACCAAACCGGATTAAGAAACAGTTCAACTTATAAAAGCACCGCTGTCTTATGATAGTGTTAATCTTAAAAAGTGCCGAATTGAATTGTTGATTTAAGAAACTTCAAGATGAAAAAAAAATTCTCAGCGAAAAAAAGTTTTCTTAGATCTGCGTTTGATTGTCTATTATGAATATTTGTGGTTTTTAATTGGCGAAGAATGCAAATTGAAAAGGTATAGTTAATAAGGCAGAAGTATGGTTTACAAGGGATTTCAAAATATTTTTCAAATTTGTCAAGAGTAATATAATGGACATAAAGTTGTAGTTTTTAAAGTTGTATAATTAAACAAATATAATTAATCAAAACACTAAGATTTTTTTCAATTTTATAATACCCGAATTAAAAGTATATGACCAAAATTTGATCCAAACTTAGGTAAACAAACATAGTTGTGTTATCCTCTATTTTGCATTTTTTTTGGATAATTACGTAATTAAATATCCACCGTGGTAAAAAAATATATTATATTGCTCTTCCTCTCCTTCGTTATGACACGTTCAAAACGCTCTTCATTTTTTCAACAAATTCTAGGATTTTCAACGTATACAAATTATAATAAAACTGTACCTTTTCAACATAATATTGTCCTAAAATGTGCAACATTTATAGAATCCGAACAAGGAACAATGTTTATATTATCATATCTAGTTTGCGTTAATTGCTTATTTGCGTTCTAACGAACGGGTTCATCTAACTAACCAACACTGCCATATTTGAGCTGAAACATTACCAACGTATTTATCTGCGGCAGCAAGAGCAGAAGGAATCTGCTACCTCATTTTCACACCAACTTGTAACAGTAACTCGGCATTGTGCAAATACAAAATCGGTAAATATTGTCACAAGCGTTTCGATTTGCAAAATGATACACCAGTAAATATGAAGTGGAGAATATGTTTAATTATAATTGACGCTTCGTACGATGGTATATAGTTGCCTGCGTATTATACGTACATGAATAATTCAACTGGTCCTATTTGTATACAATTATGAAGAAGAATGACATAGCTATTTAATTTAAATTGCACATCCAAAATCTTAACAGTAACTCCCAGTGGATTTCCCACTCTCCCATTCCACTCACTGTACTACGACTCAATATTATTTTTGTAAAAACTACTATGAAAGAAAGTTATATTCACATTATTAAATATATTATAAGAAATAAGTAAAGTATTTTCCCTTTCTACTTTCATTACCTTGCTCTAAGACTTATCTCTCTAACTTGTCGTCTTCGGACAACGGCGAAAGAAGAAGTCTAATGGTAATAGCAATGAATACTAACTATATAAAGAAGGCTAACGCTGTGTTATTTTTCCCGGTATATAAATTTCGACTGAGAGCGATGTCGGCCTCTTTACAGTTGATCGAAGAACTAATGATTGGCAGAATTCTGCAGGTTTCATTGCTGTATTTTGTAATTGCGGCAGCCAGTGTTGTGATGTATGTTATTGACTTACTATCTTTGTTTTCTTAATAGGATAGAGTGACATAGGGATTACATGTGGATTGGAGTAGTTACTTGGGCCGACATTTGGACGCAATACTAGTTAAAGGTTTGTGCAATATAGTAGTCTTATTAATGAGTACCCGCAAATTGTGTCAATTATATAAAAATATAATATATACCAAATATATAATATAGAATATAAAAACCAATTCTATTGTTGCCCAAGAAAACAATTGACCCATTACAATTATTTATGATAAAAAGCTTTTTACTATGATTTCACTTTTAATCGTATTATTCTATCATTACTGACGCCAACTGATAATCAATATTCATCGCTTAATTTACATAAAATTTTAAAGAATTTAGAGGAATTTTTAAATCAAGAAAACAGCTGTGGTTCAGAAAATAATCGATATATTCGATTGTAATCTAACACCTTTTACTACTAACAATATTGCAAACAATTAATCGGGTGTTATTTTCGTATTTTATTGTATCAATATTCACGAATAAAATATGCCTTTCCAAATTTGCTAAAATCTATTTAGGTGAAAGATTATTGGTAATTTCTAATTCTTAAGAAATATGTCATGCCTAAGTTTGCCTATGAAGCTATGTGGTTACTGCACAGAATACGCTATACATCGCTGGCAACTCGGAACCATTCGACTGTCGGTTTACTACTTCGTGTTTTCAGCTGTTTTGGTATACAAGGTGGGAAATGGTTCTTTGAGTATGTTTAAAAACTTTTAAGCGTCTGGCTGTTCAACTATGACTATTTAGAAATATTAATTCTTTAGCGAACCATCTAGTCAATTTACTAATTAAGTAACCTCTATACTGCTTACATTTAAATTATATTACGATAAAAATAGAATAATTGTAAATTTCTACAACAAAGCAATACACTTTATATTTAAATCAATAAGCAATAACTTATATTACGCAAGTTGTTGCAAAAACCATATAGATTTTATTATAAAACAATAAATAAAAGTTAAATTATACAAAACATTAAAATGGGAAAGTGAAGAAACAAAAAGTAAACTTGGTGGCACTAGTGCACCTATTAAAAGCGCAAAATATAAGAAGTTAGTTAAACTTGCCTGAAATAATTTTGTATATTTTGCGTTGGTAAACTGTTTATTTTAATTTTTAATTTTAAAAAGATGAAATGTGTGGTGATATTATTAGATTTTATTAAAAAATTAATATAATTAAAATATTATACTAAAAATATATTATTGGCTTCGCATCATGAACAAAGTAAAAAATGTTAAAATATGTTACAATCAATAGTTTACTTTATCATTAACTAATTTTGGGCAACCATTGTAAAAATAACATTGGAAAAGCGTACGGTACATTTACAATAAATATTACATAAATATCTCTTGACATCGCAATCATTATCGCTTGTAAGTTGATCACATAAATTATGTTGCACAAACTAAACGCTCTTAGAATTTCTTACAACTTACGGCTAACGGTATACTACGCTAGGCAACTTAACCTATTGCACGCCTAGCGTGTAAAACACGTGTAATGCGCAATAGCAACCCCTGGGGCTGTGGCCAAAGATATCATCTGAGTCCTGACTCAAATAAGTGCAGATATTTCATTGTATTTGTTAATATTGTACATATGGCAACGCTGTATTGATTCTCCTATTCACCACCACGAGCCAGCACTGTATGGATGTTGTTTTCTAATGAGTAAGACAAGCACACCTAAAAAATGCTTTCTATCCTTCAGGCTCGATTTGGCCGTATGCGTTAGCCTTCTTTATATAGTTGGTATTCATTGGTAATAGTAAAAGTAATAGTAATAGTAAAATGTAATAGTCTATACACCTAACCCTGCAATAGGTTGATAGCAAAAAGAAAAAAGAAACATGTTCTTTTTAAACTATAAAATATAGGTAAGTCGACGTATCAAACAAGCGTGATATTTACCAGTTCATTTTCACTTTTTCAGTTCTACGCTGCTTTTTCAATAGATTTCCGAGTAATATAATGTAATTAGTCGTTTGCTATATGTGCACTCTTATTAATTGAACATATCTACGTCGGAAAATAAATAAAAATTTTAAATAATTACTGAAATTACAAAATATATTAGTAGCATCGATACTAAAATAAGAAACGCACGGTTAATCATTAATAAATAATTGTTGTAAAATTTATTATAAAAAGGTATTTATTGTAAAAGGTAAATTCAGACTTTTTCATCAATGAATTTTTGAAGCTAACTATAATGTGAGCCGTTTATTTTTATAGTGGTGTAAGTCCATTTTCCTAAATATTGAGATATTTAAGGGTACGCGTTTTAATCGAATCAAAAATATTAATGATCACTTTCTGTTTTTTTGTGGTGACAAATATTTGAGGTATATAAAACTTTTGAGGTATATAAAATATATCGGAATTGCTTGAAGAAAAATTGGGACTTTGTGACCACAAATGGACTTACACCATTTCAAAATGATGAAATTTTCAATAATATTCTTGCAATAAATTATTTGCAACATGAATTTGAATATGTACACATTTCGAAATAATTTGTCAAATTTTATTAAATCATCCGAATCAGCCGGCGAAAGTGAAGAACTACGTACTCAAGTACAATACTTAGAGGATCGTATTATTATCTGGTTAATATATTCCATCTCGCGAACGGCAGTGTGAAAAATAAAATCTCTGATGTTGTATTATGTCTGAAAGAAACGCTCGCCTCATCTAATTGTATTTTATTTAGGATTCTTAAGAGCTTTTTAGCATCGCCGAGCGCCCGCCTTGACAGACGTGCAATTAATTAATATCAAATTACGATGTTTTTGATCAAAGAGAACGTTATAGAGCCGATAATATATAATACATACGCTAAGAAGAGTAATGCTTTGAAATACCTTTAAACTTCTAATACGACAAATATTTTTGCAGAGATAAAATTTTTGTACACGGAATCCATATCATTTTCAATGTGATTTTATAAACTTAAAAACGCCAGAAATTCTTTACTTGTGTTAAAAAAAAAACAAGCACAGCCAGTTATTTTTCAGCATCTTCTTGAAAGATCTACAAAAATAAAATGCGTGAGACTCTCGCGCGGTAGAAGTGCAACTTCTTAGCTCCTAGGAAAAGTTGATTTTATACATTTGTTAACGATTTTTTTTATTCGATATTCGATCACATATAGTACACACTGTACCTAGCGGATTATTGAAAAATTATTTATCAAATCCGCGATGAACAGGTTGAAAGAATATAAATTTTGTGTGTGATGCACTAGTGGGTGCATTTTCATTTGTCGATGGCTCGCTCAGCTGTATCAGATTCATTTCGTTGATCTTTCACACCACGTGTATCTTCACGTGCCTGAATCAGTGGCATTCAAATTCTCTATACCACTCACTGTGTCCTCACTTAACGACGGTACCGATTCATCCAGTGTATTTGAGGTTGTTAGAAGGTTATGTTGACCACCGTGTTTTTTTAACGCCCTTTGACTGGCTCGATACTCTCTACTTCTTTCCAAGGTACTTGTTGGCACTTTTCTTGGCGGTTTATTCGCTTTCTTCCGTTCTCTATAGGCTCACACTCTGCCTGTACTTGTCTTTTTCTCCATTTCACTTTTCACACAATGGGAATTGTTAGCTAAAAGATTAAGCTATGTTTGTGTAATATATAATAAAACACGCAAGCGTCTACTGGTTGCCTTATGCTACGTATATACACAGTACACGCAGCGCATGCGCGTAGCCAATTTGCCCTACCGCGCCTATAAAAGTCTCACTTCAAAAAAAATTTCGGGGCTTTGCTTCATTTTATAAGCTCTTTGTATATTTTACTGTAACGTAGTTAAACATGTTCACATTTGAAACTACTATATAGATTCTAAATTTCATTGTATGTTTGTGAGGCGTGGACAATATTAAAGGAAGATAAACGTATCAAGAGTTTCTTTTTTGGTAAATAGACGTGATAGGTGACGTATTAGGAAACTTGTTAATAACATTTAAAATTTCCGTTTACAAAATCCTTCCAAGTTGTATTTGAATTTTCGCAAACACAAAAAAATTGATAATATCCAATAAATTCACGTTCGTGTTGAGGTACATACCTCAATATGAAGATTATTCTTGAGTGTGTGGTGCGGCGTATACGGGGGGGGGGAGACATTATTTGATATAGGGTAGGCTATAGAAAGATATTAAAAGTAACGCGTATGAAAGCGATTTTATGTGATTTCTGGTGGAAATTCGTTTTCAATATCGCATTTTAACTGTCGCCCAAAATCAAACATGATAACGAATGCTGTTCAGCGTTCGTTCATAGTATATAACTAAGACGTGTGTATTTCTAACGAATGACAACTTTTAAAGTCGATAAGGCAGTTAAGGACATTCAGTGCCTAATGTAATGTCCATAGGGCCCAGTAAATATATTTTTTATATTTTAGACTAAATTTGTATTACTGAATATGCTCTACATATAGGAAAAATTAAAGAATTTGTATTGCTACTGGTATACCTTAATTAATCAAATTTACATTTCATTATCATCTTGTACAATTTTACGATTTCTTATGCTTTCGTACTTTCAAAAATGATCTAAATGAAAAAACCGCATGAGAGATAAATTTAGCATTGCTTGATTTTATATTAAATCATTTTATATAAAAAAAAATTGAAATCTTTAAAAAAAACTACTAAAAATTTAACAATATCTGATTCTGCGGACATAAACGGAAGTGAGGAAACGCAAAATGCTGATATGTTTAAATTTGTTTATAAAATTAAATATGTTAATAAATAAAAAACCATAGATATGATCTATACAATGATAATCCTTTCAAAATTAATTGGATTCATAAAAAATAAAAAATACATATAATTATTATTCGGTGGCAGAACGTTTACAAATAATTACATATTCATCTTCAGTTGATGGTAAACTGGTAAACTAGCGTTGTAAGCCAGATGGGTTTTTTGAATAAAATTTTAAAAAGTTTTTAAAAATCAAATATGTTAATGTTCTGATTTGAAAGATGGCATCGGGTATGTGTGTGTGCATCGTGAAGATATGTCAAGATAAAGCATTCGTACGAGTGCTTTGTGCTACGGAAATCACACAGATGACTGAACCAGATATTACCGTTAACCAACCATGAAATCTATACTATTTCAATTCATCTTATATACCTCTAAATCCCCCAAGCCGCTCAAACACACTGCCATTTTCATATGTTTCCATTTCTACGTGTTCGATTATTTTTCATTTTCAATTTTTTTTTTCAGCTTCTCCCCTTTTTATTCAATAAAAATCGGTTAAATTTTAGTCAAACAATCAGCGGCAATATTACGATTTTTTCATTTCATTTTCAACATTTTTCCTTTTCGTAAATGTACATTTTCAGTCATATGATTTCAATGTGAAATATCGCTGGAAGCGTCTGGTATATTAAATTTGTTTTGTTAAGTTTTAATAATAACTCGATGGGATATTCGTCACCGTAATAAAAAAAAACCTCATAAACCACAATTGTTCGAAAATGAGATTTTAGTACCATCTAGTTGCAAATCATTGTAACGCATCATTACAGAAAACCTCTTACGTAATAACTTAAAATCCATATCGATATTACATTTGTTTTTATAAAAACAAACAAATAATGCAGTTTTTTTCCTGTTCTGAAAAATTGATCATTATTATAATCGAAATTGTGTCGTAACGAAAATATGTTTTCTTTAATGGTTCTTTAGTTCCGATTGTAAATGTGTTAAAACGAAATATTTTAAATGTAAATCAATTCACCAATATACCAATATCTACGTGCTCGTACATATTATATTGTGTGATATTTTTTGGGGGGATATAAAAGCGTGGCACGTGAAGGGGAAAGATATTATGCAGAAATTGTTATGGTGGGTTGAATGCTGAAATCGGTTCCGGGCCAGGCAGCGTCGCGTGATGATGAAAATTGTCAATTCTATTCAACTTTCTACGTCATTCTTGTTTAAAAATCGTCCGTGTTTATTATACGGCGGTGAGCACGAACACAGCGCGATTATTATGAATGCAGAAATTTGCGAATTGGAGCGTAACAACAAATTAATTCGACAAATCTTTTTTCGGCGAAGTTCGCGCGCACGTACATTGTTTAATTATATAATTAAGTGCGACTAGCTGGAAGGGTGCAAAATGAAGAATGAATCTATTAATGTGATCGTTCGCCATTTTCGTATACGTTGTCCGTTTGTACAAGCAATTATAGAAATAAATAATTAATACAGATTTTGAAATGCCCGCCAAATATGAGCAATCCAAAAATAGACACAGTTCAATATTTAATTATGCGATTTAATCAAATATGCCAAGCCATAATCAAATTAGCACAATATTTTTGTATTCACTTTAGTTTTTAGTAGACTATTTAATGTATTAATAATAAAATTCTATTCGGGGTATAAGTTGCTAAATGTAGGTTAAAATTTTTACTCTCTTAACATTTATTTAATGTATATTATTTTATATTACATAATTTAAAAAATATATTTCGTACGAAATATTAACATATACAATAAATTATAAAGTGACTTATTGCAAAAAATGCTTTATATTTAAATAATTGATTGATTTAGGCGTTGCTCTTTGAAGTCTATAATATTTTTATTTCCGCTTTATATATATGTATATAAATTAAAAAAATTGTGATGTATTAATAAATATTTTACGGATTTCTTAATATTCTATATATTATATTTTACTAATTATTTTTAACTTTTCACTTTACAATTTAATCTTCGACAACGAGCAGAATTTCGTAAAAAATCATCAGTTTAATTAAAATAGCGATCTCATTGTATCTATTCCATTACTGGTTAATTAAAGGTAAAAGCAGATGAAAGAATTAATTTGGTGTAATGGAAGCTTTTTACAACATTGAGAGAAGATATTACAATGTAATATAAATTCAGTTTTCAATGCACGCTTTTTTTGATATTTTTGCAATTCCAAGAATGTATTTTTGTTATTAGACCACCCTCCAAATCATTTTAAAAAACCATTACATCGTATCCTTTCATAATATTTTTTGAAAATATACGGACAGAAAATATTTCTTAATAGAGATGTGTCGACCAGACGAAATATTGTTCTTCTATGGTGGGTTTCGCTTGAATGGAATTTTGTAAGAATGCCAACGTTAGTGTAAGCTTAGTCGAATGATTGGATCGAGGGCTATAGAATATAAGAATGTCCATAGCAATTATATTTTTTCGTAAAAAATGCGATGCCATGTCGTGGAATTACGCAATCATTGGAAGACTTATTGTGCAAGTACATGTACAAAATTATGATTTTTAAAGGTCGTACCTTATTTTTTATATAGAAAACCAACAAGGGTATTTTAAATGTAATTTGATCCGACTGCTTTAATGAGTATATTCGTTTCATCAAATTTTCTATATGCACTGCCTTGTAAATACGATTTATTGAACGATTTTCTGGCCTTTTTATAAAAAAAAATCTCCCTACCACCACCGAAAGTAAGTAATTATTTCTTTGTGAAAGAAATTGGTTATATTTAACAACAGCAAAAGACCAATGCACCGAAAAGTACTTACACTTCTTTTTACTTCTGTAAATATTGATATGAAAACAAATTATAACAGGATGTAAATATGAGAATGATGTAGAAAATTTAATATGAAAACGCATTTTTCTCTTAGTCAGACCCAAACTCAAGTAAAGAAAAAAGATTTATTTAACATGAACAAACATAAATAATAGGCGGACATTATCAAATCGAAGGTTGCCAAAAGAAAAACATTTCACATCAGGCATCAGGCATCTTGCCTTAGAACAATAAGACATTCAATATTTATTCTTTGATTCATGTGGAAGCTAACATTAAGGTTAGTAGCAGTGGCGGCTCTTGACATTTCAATTGGTGGGGGCTCATTTCTTAAAAAATAACATATTACTAAGAAATCTTACCTAAAATGGATTAAATTAAATTCAATCATTTCTTGAAAGTGATATTCCTCTCTTCTATCTTTCATTTATATAAACACTCCCTGTACAAGTTTGTACAAGAGATAAATTTCAATCAGGCAATAGCCTACCTAATCTTTAATTTTCACTTTGTCCTCAAGAGAAAGTCTACAAAACTCTATTTTCAATCAAAAACTAACATTATTCATTTTTATTAAATATATTCTTGGAGAAACACGTGGCAAAATCGTACATACGTAACTACATAGAACACAGCAACTGTCTTATCTGGCTATTCTATATCAATTTTCCTGTATACTAGACTAGGCTTCTCTGTTGGGACGCTAAAGAATCGCGTTCCGGAATAGCTTAAAACAACGATATATTCTTAGCTGTAGAAGCAGCGTGACGTCACGTTACCACAGCAACGCGGACCGCTAGTTTGTTTGCAGCTCGTACGCTACGCAAACCAAAGAAACAGATGATATACTGTATACGGTGGCTCTCACTCTACCGCTTGCAACAGATAGGATGAGATTTGACTGGTACTTGCTAGCTGCCATATCGTGTTGAGTGTTATGTACGTTCGCGGCGCAAGTTTTATCTTTTAGGAAAAATAATGCCTAGTTAAAATATCACAATACAATTATATATCTACGGTGATGCGCTCAATGTTCAGGGGGGGCTCGACAGAAACCGCCACTGGTTAGTAGCCTTTTCCAGCGCTTGACAAACAGAATGTATATACACGCAGGTCGTAGCTTATATAGTCACAATGGATAAAACAACAGGGGAATACCATTTTCATTCTATCAGAATTCAACAAAGTGAATTTTAAAAGCACAATTTGCTCCGTTCCATTATTTATCGAGCTAATTAATTATGCGTTTTTGCCCAACGCCCATCTGAGCTAAGAGCTGTCCAATAACAACTACCACTTCTATGCTCTGCTCTATGATCATCAAAAAAAGTTTAAAGCTTCTTTTGGAATACACATTTGCAAAAGTTAGTTTTACAATTATTTTATTTTATTTGCATATATTTATATGCGAGCCTTCAATTTTTTTTAAAGACAAAATGAATCTGTTTATGCCTAGATAAACTAGTAGCCTAGATGACCCTGTAGATAAACTACAGGGTCATAAAATTTCAGTCATGTGAAGAGTGACAATAAAATTTCGAAACGGCCCATAAAGAAATATCGTGCCTTGCCCAATTTGCTGCATATATATTCTCATTTGTATATCGGTCAAATTTCTTTGAATACGGTATATATGGATAGTTTATACTTTACGTTGTTTTTCTTGCAGTGTTTAAGCCAAAGCCGTATAAGAAGTAAATTGATTTTCCGTTTATTCTCCACGTGTTCGGCGGCTTGACGTGGAAACTGCAAAGTCGACGCATTATTTCGTCGAAAGACATATATCATTTTCTTTTGTGCATAAACCCATTATACCATACACTGTGAAAATGTATATAGAATATACCTATATATAAGTATATGAATGGTGTGTTGAATGTTAGGCAATAAAGCCAGGCTAGCGTGTGTCGCAAAAAAAGTCAAAAGGTGCTGTATTTCACATGGAGCTTTGCCACATTTCCAGCAATATTGATGAAAAGATGGAAATATTCACGAATTTCCTAAAAGCATATTCTAATTCTAATAGACGAAACCCATCTCTAATATATCCCAGTTTCTTACACACTCTCTTTATATCTAATTAGATTTCTATATAAAAGATATTATGTGTCAAAAAATATTTTGCCTTCCTTTTATATCGAGAAGAAACAATAAAAACCAAATAGGAAGAACGTTAGAGTGGATAAAAAATTTTTAGCGTTACATTTTTACTTCTGAATTTAAAACAAACAAATTTTGCCTTCCTTTTATATTATGAAGAAACAATAAAAACCAAATAGGAGAACATAAGAATGGATAAAAAATGTTTAGGGTATATTTTTTACTTCTGAATTTAAAACACAGAAGTCAAAAAAATTTCCCTTCCTTTTATATTAAGAAGAAACAATAAAAACCAAATGGAAAGAACATTAGAGTGGATAAAAAATTTTTAGCGCTACATTTTTTACTTCTGAATTTAAAACGAACAAATCAAAAAAATTTCCCTTCCTTTTATTTTAAGAAGAAACAATAAAAACGAAATGGGAAGAACATTAGAGTGGATAAAAAAATTTTAGCGCTATATTTTTTACTTCTGAATTTAAAACAAACAAATCAAAAAAATGTCCCTTTCTTTTATATTAAGAAGAAACAATAAAAACCAAAATGGGAAGAACATTAGAGTGGATAAAAAAAATTTATACGTCTGATTTAAAACAAAAAAATCTTAATTGACCAATATTTATTCGACCGCCACGGAATAAGCTAGCAATCATATATTTTTTTTTCAATATATTTTTACGTCAGTTGGTCATCCCTGAGTATTTGTCAAATTGAAGAGCTATTTATACATATACAGCAATTCCTAGAATCCTCCCAGATACAAATTACTTTTCGCCCCTTGCACCCCTGCTTTGCTACCTCACACCTCACGCTCATTCTGCAAGGAGATGGTCTGAGTGCCATCTATTCTGCACAGGTAAAAAGCAGGACCGTATTGAACAAATTTTTACGCATATAAAACCAAAACGTAAATTTAATATATTTTCAATATCGTCGGCGGCTTACTTACAAATAATGCAAAAGTATATAGTATATATGAATATTTAAAAAATTTGCACCGTCTATAGTATCACATATCTGCTATACTGATAGTTTATTTAATGTTCAAAAATTTTGATCTATTGGATGAAAATTGTGATACCTCGGACGGTACTTTTCTTACGCTTTGCATCTTTCTATATTTAGTGATGAGTTCGGCACTGTTTATTCAACAAATGATTTACAAAGAGAAAAAAAATTCAATATATTTACGGTATACACACGAGTAGGAGAAGAACTCGTATAAAGATTAGTTTACTTGGATTTATGCGTTGATGCGAAAATATTGGAATATTGATTTCAATTCCAGATACAAAACAGATTCATCTGATCAATTCGAAACGTTTCTTCCCGACTGACATAAACAACAAGGCAAATCTATAAAAATGCGAGTTTTTAATTTTATACTGACTTGTATTTCGAAAAGAAAGTTATTATTAAGTCAAAAGCACTTTTCATACAATTTCTTGTGATTAGAGTATGAGCAAAAAAATAATGAATTAATTCGATAATCATTCTTCGATCATTTGAATTGAATCAAATCGAATTATTACTTATCTTAAATAAACAATTAGCGAGAAATTTGGCAACAATTCCAAAGGAACATAAGACGATTTCAATTTATCATAAAAATGAAACCTTTTTGAAATAACATAAACACTTCGTATTTTTCATGTCTTAATTTAAACATTATCGTTGCGGACGGATATAAATCCCTACAGTCACGTACATTTTCAAATAAACGATGTATTTTCAGTGTACTGTATATACAAATGAAGAGATGGTAAACTGATGTAGATGCAATAGCAATCTCGTTTCCAAATAGTTGCGAATATATCGCAAATAAGACGAGAAAAAAAAAACTGCGGTTTTGGTAGTCGACGAATCCGAACTAAATTGCTTTTTCATTGTGTAACGATTGAAAATAGCAAATACAACTCACATTGACGCCATAATTACACATTTCATTGCAATTTGCATGTACGCTCCTGATTTCTATAGATCCCATAAAGATTATCGCCTTATGGCATATTAAGCACAATGCAAGTGATTTATAAAAAAAATTTGCACAAAAAATATTACATTGCATTTTCATCTATAAATTGATAGTATGCTAGATGCGCATTTCGTAGGCTATGCCCCCATGTTCATAAAAAAATAGATATTAAACACAGTTTTTTTTAAAGACAAAATGAACAAATATGGAAAATCAAGGTGAATTCATCATTCGCAGATTCTCTTTGGTGGGATTACCATTTGGTAAAGGTTATACCAGCAAATGGAAACCGAATAAAGCATCAGACATGGAAGCTATGCATCATACAGCCGCTAAATGTAATTTCGAATTCAGTTATGCCCTCGTACAGAGTTTTGACCCCATTCTGATAATTGATAGTTGGCATAAATAGAATTCTCATTGATGTTGAATATAAAATTCCCAGCCATACTTTAATAATATCGAACTTGCAGATAAAATGTTTTAAAATATAATAATACAAGTATTTTTTCGGACAATGCCGAATTTGATTTTCGATTCAAGCTCATTTAAGGTACTTTAAGAAATAAAAAATAAATTGATATATTTTTAAATATTACTCAATGTGCTGTAACTATCTAGCAATTCACTTATATATTAATTAGTATATTTTGAAGGCCAAGGAATTTTTAGTTACTCCATGCGTATGTCCTCACTCTGTATATATATATATACGTATAATTCATATATATTTGAACGTCACGTCATATTACGGGATTCACAGTAGACAAAGGCTTGTACAAAGGTCCTCTCTGATTGGGGAATTTAATCCCTTCAAATTATATTCGGGCTCTGTGTGCGTATTCCAGTTGATAGTATAGTGCTTTGCTCTTATACTCTAAAGCCGGATGCTATTTGCAACTTGTCTGTGAACCGTTTTAATTTATTTGGCACGGTAGCTCAAACGTGGTAAAAGTATTGACGTTTGCTTAATATCGTGACAGACGATACATGCGATAGACGTATTTTTTTGCAATTTAAACGTAAATAAAGCGACGGGAATTTTGTATATACGCACGATACTAATTAATTACGAAAAGAACGAAAAGTCAAATGGAAGGTATACATAAAAAACTAAAACAAAAGGAAATTGAAAAAAACAAATGAAATTTCTTTGAATATATTTAAAAAATATCTGTATAGAAAATTCTTCAATTTGATGATTATATACAATATGATAAAACTTTGCACAAAGATTATTTAAAAGTTCCAAGCTTGCGAAAAAATGCTACAAGGGAAAATTATCCGTATTTTTTGAGTTATTTACTATATTAACGTTAACGTATAACATTAACGTAGTAATGTATTTTGTAGTTATTTAGTATATTAACCTTAACGTAGTGATCTATTTTATAGTTATTTACTATATTAGCGTTAACGTATAACTTTAACGTAGTATTGTATTTTGTAGTTATTAGGTATAACATTAACGTAGTGATGTGTCTTGTAGTTATTTACTATGTTAACGTTAACGTATAACTAGTAGTTGATGTATAACTAGTTAACGTAGTATTGTATTTTGTGGTTATTACGTATAATATTAACGTAGTAATGTATTTTGTAGTTATTTATTATAATAACGTTAACGCATAACATTAACGTAGTAACGTATTTTGTAATTATTTATTATATTAACGTTAATGTCTAACATTAACGTAGTGATGTATTTTGTACGTATTTACTATATTAACATCAACGTATAACTTTAACGTAGTATTGTATTTTGTAGTTATTACATACAACATTAATGTAGTAATGTATTTTGTAGTTATTTAATATGTTAACGTTCACGTATAACATTAACGTAGTAATGTATTTTGTAGTTATTTAGTATATTAACCTTAACGTAGTGATCTATTTTATAGTTATTTACTATATTAGCGTTAACGTATAACTTTAACGTAGTATTGCATTTTGTAGTTAGTAGGTATAACATTAACGTAGTGATGTGTCTTGTAGTTATTTACTATGTTAACGTTAACGTATAACTAGTAGTTGATGTATAACTAGTTAACGTAGTATTGTATTTTGTGGTTATTACGTATAATATTAACGTAGTAATGTATTTTGTAGTTATTTATTATAATAACGTTAACGCATAACATTAACGTAGTAACGTATTTTGTAATTATTTATTATATTAACGTTAACGTCTAACATTAACGTAGTGATGTATTTTGTACGTATTTACTATATTAACATCAACGTACAACTTTAACGTAGTATTGTATTTTGTAGTTATTACATACAACATTAATGTAGTAATGTATTTTGTAGTTATTTAATATGTTAACGTTCACGTATAACATTAACGTAGTAATGTATTTTGTAATTATTTGCCATATTAATGTTAACGCGTAACATTAACGTACTAATGTATTTTGTAGTTATTTATAATATTAACGTTAACGTATAACATTAACGTAGTAATGTATTTTGTAGTTATTAACTATATTAACGTTAACGTATAATATAAAAAATATTTTCTTAAGTTTTTAACAAAGCGTGTTTTACGAAATATTGTCTTCACTTGGAAATAGTTAAATGCAAATTTACCAAAAATTGCATTATATCTTTTCTCGTAACTTTTACCGTTCAAATATGAATTTTATTTATTGCAGGTGGTTACGTTATTAAGGAATTTAATTATTTAAAATAATTTACATATTAAATCGGATTAATATTCCGGTATAATGGTTTTTATTTTAGTATGGCCTTTATTAATGCACATTAAAAATTAAAATGTGTTCGAATATATAAATAATTAAAAATGTAAATATAGTCGAATCCACTAAATTATAAAATATTTATTTATTAACATAATATTAATTCAGGTTTATGAACATTTTATTAAAATATATTATCTTGTTTCAAAATCAATGCATTGGAAAAAGCGCGGATTGTTTCTGAAAACTATGCATTTATTTTTATTTGGTGAATTGATTAAGTTTACTCAATTTCTATAATCAAATTCCAACCACCATTTACTCTTCATTTTATCTACCGTAAGGCAAGCATCATTTTCTATTTGCGCAACAGGCGGCCAATTACATATTTTCGAACTTTAGTCTGAGTTTAGATTTTTTTTGTTTAATTTTTCTACGAATTAAAGATGATGCTGCAACCGCTATTTTTTCAGTTTTTTTTAAGAAGGCTTTACCAAATATTTCTTCTAATAATAATGAAATGTTGAAAAGTCTGGTGGCTAAAATATTTTTCATATTTTTTATAAAGGCTACAGATTTTTTTAACCAATGTGGCGAAGGATCGAAAGCGATGAACTCAAAATATGTTTTGTAATTTCTCTTTCAAAATGTCTATTCACACTAATAATTTTCCATTCGCTCTATCCGATCAAATATTTCGTTATAACAATTTAGAAGCTATTATTTTGGGAACTTTAATAGAAATAGGTAAACTGTACATTAGGCTTTTTAGCGTTTCACCCGTCCAAAAGCAATACAATCACGAAAGAGGGCTTAGGCTAGTGTATATCGGTTGTCTTTACGTTCTTCTTTTAGATACAGCCTTATTGGTAACCCACACGCGTTACTAAGTCCATTTGCCGATATTGAATTTCTTAGTTTCTCCAACGAAGTTAATTTAATTTTATATATAAAATAATGGTAACAATGACAACTCTTCCGAAAAAAATTGAACCTCTCCTTAATTGCAAATTTATTAATACTGTACGTTAGTATTATAAAATGTTGGTGAAATTCTTCGGTATACCAAAAATATATACCGAATCATTTGCGGCCAGATCATTGACTTGTGCGCAAATTCTTACAGATCACGAATTCCAATGAATCTTTAAGAATAATGCAATCATTCTTCGTCTATACAAGTTAGGATTCATCACCTTTCGGTGTCTATTGTTCAGAAGTGTTATATCATGGCCACTTTCACACCTATCAAATTTTACTGTCGAAAGTAAAATTTGTAGACGCGCGAAAAGCCATCAAACTGTTTCTGGTTTTATTGTCTTATTTGCGCAGTATAAATACTTACTACACAGGGTGTTTTCAACCATTCGTAATAATATTTTTCAAAAAAATAACCAATTTAATTATACAATCAGTTGCTAGAGCATACCTATACTTATTACCGTAAAAAAAAACAATTTTTTCGAATAGGACCTGAGTATAGACTTGTTTTAAATATTGTAAATTTCAAGTACTGTAGAATTTGAGTGCATGTAGGATGGAGAATAGTAAATGCACCCTGTATAATGGCCTAAGGTATATGGAAAGAGCACAATTCCCAAATCATTCTATTTATTTATATATACTCCGCATTCCAAACACGTAAAATCGGGTACCGTTGAGGATAAACGCCATCCAGACTGCTGGCAGACCATCCGCAAGATTTATGGATGAAGGCGAAAATATCAGGTGACACAAGCATTTTCAATATGCGCATTATTACGAACGAACGTTTACATAACCAAATTTGAATACATCATCGGTCGAAACATTAGTTGACTTTAGCATTTCAACGATATTTTACATAAAATATTGTTGATTTGAAAAGGGCGATATGTCAGAATTTTATGCATGAGCAAAATCAGAATTTTGCCAGGGAAAAATAAAGTTGCTCGGGCCGGGAAATAATATTTTAGAATATTTGTGATAAGAAAACATACCATATTTTTATAACTTTGCAGCAATAAATTTCAGTACAAATTTGATTAACAAATGAAATTTTTATTAACACAAATAAATCGTGCATATATTGATGTTAACACACCATAAATAGGTAGTTTATTTATAAAATCACTGCCGAAATATGAGCTAAATATTTAATTTTCAAGTTACTAAAAATGGATTTTAATTCGATTTCATTTCAACTATTTAATAATGCCTGCATATATGATGCTAAAATATGTTGTGTCCTTTTAAGTATTTAAAATGCAGTGGCCAAAAATGCACCGATCCACATCTTTAGCAATATCACAGATATAATTATTATATGAAGAATTATTACGCAAAATTTTCATGATGGAACCGACATTATAAATTCTGGATGTTAAATCTGCACAATTCAGGAATTTTGGTATCACACTTTAATCATATTAAATAAACCAGTTTTTTTTTTTCAATTTTAGCATATTTAAATAGACTATACATGAGCTTCAACCGAAATAAAAAAGAAGTCGTAATGAGAAAACAACATCATAAAAACAATAAATATCCCGAATATTTTAAAGCCTCATATGAAAAGCAGGGGTTCGGCAGCGTATCTAGCATTTCTTTAATATTGATTATTTTTCTATAATATTTTTAAAAAATGTTCCTAAAAGATGGTGCTATTGAACGATATATTTCTTATATTTTTAATTTACGATAAGATGTCGAAAAAAATCACAACCTATCATCAAAAAATATGATTTTTCAAACGTTATTTTATCGAGGAAGCTAATGAAAAAAAATTAAAAGGGTTGGACCGTTCTATAGCTAAAGATCTTGTCTATAACCAGTAAAAATTGCGTTATTTAATTTGCTAAATTTAATGAATTATATTTCATTTAATAGTTGGGCTAACATTGGTAAACCCTTGCAATCGAAACGGCAGGGGTTCGGAGCGTGTCTGGTATTTCTCCAATTTGTATTATTTTAGTATAATATTTTTAGAGAATGTTTCTAAAAGATGGTGTTATTGAACGGTATATTTCTTATATTTTTAAATTTTCAATAACACGTCGAAAAAAATAACAACTTTCATCAAAAAAGACGATTATTCAGACGTTATTTTATCGAGGAAGCTAATGAAAAAAAAATGAAAAGTGTTAGACCGTTCTATAGCTAAAGATCTTGTCTATAATCAGTAAAAATTGCATTATTTAATTTGCTAAATTTAATTAACTATATTTCATTTAATAGTTGGGCTAACATTGGTAAACCGTTGCAATCGAAACGGCAGGGGTTCGGAGCGTGTCTGGTATTTCTCCAATTTGTATTATTTTAGTATAATATTTCTAGAGAATGTTTCTAAAAGATGGTGTTATTGAACGGTATATTTCTTATATTTTTAAATTTTCAATAACATGTCGAAAAAAATAACAACTTTCATCAAAAAAGACGATTATTCAGACGTTATTTTATCGAGGAAGCTAATGAAAAAAAAATGAAAAGTGTTAGACCGTTCTATAGCTAAAGATCTTGTCTATAATCTGTAAAAATTGCGTTATTTAATTTGCTAAATTTAATTAACTATATTTCATTTAATAGTTGGGCTAACATTGGTAAACCGTTGCAATCGAAACGGTAGGGGTTCGGAGAGTGTCTGGTATTTATCCAATTTTTATTATTTTAGTATAATATTTTTCGAAAATGTTTCTAAAAGATGGTGTTATTGAACGGTATATTCCTTATATTTTTAAATTTTCAATAACATGTCGAAAAAAATAACAACTTTCATCAAAAAAGACGATTATTCAGACGTTATTTTATTGAGGAAGCTAATGCAAAAAAAATGAAAAGTATTAGACCGTTCTATAGCTAAAGGTCTTATCTATAATCAGTAAAAATTGCGTTATTTAATTTGCTAAATTTAATTAACTATATTTCATTTAATAGTTGGGCTAACATTGGTAAACCCTTGCAATCGAAACGGCAGGGGTTCGGAGAGTGCCTGGTATTTCTCCAATTTTTATTATTTTAGTATAATATTTTTCGAAAATATTTCTAAAAGATGGTGTTATTTAACGGTATATTCCTTATATTTTTAAATTTTCAATAACATGTCGAAAAGAATCAAAACTTTCATAAGAAAAGACGATTTTTTAGACGATATTTTATCGAGGAAGCTAGTGAAAAAAATATGAAAAAAGCTTGACTGTTCCATAGCTAGACATCTGCTCTAAAATCAGTAAAAATTGCGTGATGTAATTTGCTTTCGTTTAATAATTGGGCTAACATTTGTAAATCCTTGCAATCGAAACGGCAGGGGTTCGACAGCGTGTCTCGTATTTCCGCAATTTTGATCATTATTCTACAATATTTTTAGAAAATATTCCTAAAGGATAGGGCCTTTGAACGGTATACATTTTATATTTTTTAAATTTCAAATACATGTCGATAAAAATTACAACTTTCATCAAACAAGGCGATTTTTCAGACGCTAACGCAACTACACCCTTGCAATCCAATTGTAATTCAGCATAGAAACACATGAAATTCCTTCTTACCCGTTGGCGTCCGGAGCCACGTCCAGGGCTGCCCTGGTAGCTGCTACTGCTACCACCCCCGGTGCTACTACTGCTGCTGTCACTACCCTGACCTCTCTGAAACATAGAAATGAAAGCACCGTCAATGAATGCGTGTTCACAATATTGGCATTCACATTCAAACATTAATAGAAATGAGCGTGAAGGTAGTGTCAATTGAGTGAAATATTGTCCGGAATTAAACTAGAATAGTAGAATACATGAAAAAATTTTATTGAAAGAAACATATATGAAACATTTTTCTTAAAATTAGTACAAGTAAAATTTAATTTATCTTGTTAGATCGCTTATTAATTATAAATAAAATTCGTGAATACATAAACAAAACGTATTCAAATTTGCTTAGATTTATTGCACTTCTTCAGTAGTTTAAACAAGAAGAAGAAATCCTCAGAAATTTAATATTTGATTGCAATCAGATGCTAATATTATATTCCGAAAAATATATATTTACGGATTTTCTCTAAAGCAGGGAAGCTAATAATAGCCGCATCAAAATTATTTATTATTACATATAAAATGGTTATATAGCGAAACGTTTACATCAGATATACGTACAAGAATTCTTCAAATTAAGCAATTGAATTACAAACCCTGATTCTGTGGCAGGTTAGATATAATGAAACGGATATTTCGGACAACTATATAGACATGTTTCAGCGACGCAAGTGCAATTCAGTATATTACATTTACAACTACCACGAATTCTAGGTACGATCTAACAAAGTACAAGCCGTTGTTATTAATATTCGTCGTCCTTGTGACATGGACAAGTAAAGTTTCCAAATCAAGTTAGTAACGCGTTGTGTACGATGAGCACCCCTTAAGTGGTCTAACTGACCACAAACCTAATACGCGTTTGATTAATGTTTGATGCAAACTACAGTGCTGCACTCTATCGGTTATGTCCGGCTTACAGTGGCGAATCGAAATTTTGCAAAAATCAATATACCGCACACGATCTCGTTTTTGATAGAAATATTAACAGGCTTCTATCAAATAATATTTTTGATGTGCCTGGAATATACTATCGACGTATTTATTTTTTTTTATCGAAGATATATTTTATCGAAGACAATTTTAATTTTATATTAGTTAGTTAATTCTAAGGATTGATTGGAAACAGTATGCCATCTGTCGATCTCTTTATAGTTATTCATCCCATTTTTTGTCGTTGCAAAAAAATAAAAGAACTTCTCTCTTTTGTTCATAATTTCAGAATTTTTCTAATTGATATGATTTGCTATAGATTTCTTATACAGTATCTGAATTTATAGTAAAAAAATGCAGAATGCAGGTCAATAGAGAAGACATAGTATAAATTCACATAGTCCAGCTCTGATTATTTGCTGATGGCCGATTATAAGCGAGAAACTATATACCAGGGGTGGCCAACTAGTTTGTCTTGTAATCGACTTTTCTATTTAAAAAGTGATCGCGACCTACCTGTGTAAAATTATTAATATAATGACATAATCAAGTTCCTTAAAAATCGATATCTAGTGAATTATGAACAAATTCATAAAATATATGTATAATAAAAGATTTATTCATGCGAAGTTTGTGGTTTCATATCTTCTATCAAGTGTTCATGAGTGAGGTCCATAAAGAGAATAGTAATGAATCTTCGGTTTGTGAATTGGTAATTAAAGAACGATGCTATGTCTTTGTTAACTTTAAATATGAAAAAGCCGATTGACACAAATACGTTGATCCAAAACGAGAATAGATATATTCATTGCATTTTTAAATATTTGGGTACTTCTCGCAACTAACACATTTCCAAAAGTCGTCTTCATCAAGCTCCCTGGCTTTTAAAATTAAATCAGATTGTACAGTTATAATTTCATTCTCTAATTTAGTTTTTTCCAAGTCAAAAATATCAGTAATTTTTGCAGCAATGTATTTCGCATTTAAATCTTTCATAAAATGAAAAGATAAATCGCTACCTTAGAATTACAAGGTTCTAACTAACATTTATACCAAAATGCATTGCACCACATAGTAACTACTTTAATTTAACATACAAACGAATTTTTGTCCCTATCTACCGGCTACTTTATGAATTATTTTGCAAATAAGGTATCATCCGTGCGTTTACTTAATAAAATTCATTATATCAGAGTTCTATATACGCAGTTAGAACCATATTAGATGGTATCTACTTCTTTACTGTCAGATAGGACCTTCTTAATTCATCGGTAGTCGGGCAGAAAGGCAGAAATTCTACATCTACCCTGGAAGATCCAAAGAATTTATTATCAACAGCCCAAAACTGACGGCAAAAGAAATCATTTTATTCAGATGCTGCAATTCATGTCTCTTCAAGATAAAGTACTAAACTGACTGGTAAGATTTTGTTCTTCAAAATAAGTACAGTTTTCTTAATGAGTTTTTATTTCATAGACTGGAAAGGCACAACATTTAAACACTGAAAATGTTAAAAAGAACAGAAAAATTGAAGAAGAAAAATACGGGTTCATCGGATATCGAATTTTATCATCGGATATAGAGTTGTTGAGTTCTAATTTTTGACTATTGTATAATAAATATGGTTGCACAAAAATGTATTCTTTTATTATATCAAATAATTTGGTGTAGTTACATCTGGCGTTAAATTTGGAAACGCTAAATCATTGAGCCAACTTATCTTCGCCTTATTTCGTGCTTTTTGTCTCGTTTTACTAGCGCTACATTCGAAACAATCAGTTTTTGTGTCCAACTGTGCGCGATCGACCAAAAATCGCTTCGCGATCGACTTGTTGGCCACCCCTGCTATATAGTATACTATAACTACATTTAACGTGAGAGTCAATGCAATTGCTCCACATTGGCAGTTCAAAGCTACATCTAGTTTATATTGAGATATGCTCACGGACATGCAGTCACTTGTATATCAAATGAGGATCTACGCTCTCAAAACATAATGGCCGCTGAAACTCCATGGCGTACATGTGTAACGTTCATACAATTCATTTGGGCACACTTCATGCCCATGGAATTTCCAGAAACCAAATAGATATTAGCAAACTACTTCATCTACATTCGGATTACCGTTTTGGTTGTGGATCCTACTCACTCCGAATGAGTGAGGAATATCTAAAGGAATGTCTTTAATTATGACCAACTCAAGCAACCATTCCGGTTGCTTTGGGCTAACTGTGCTCAAAAGTCTTTGGGAATTATTGTTGGTACACTATTTTGCATTAATATAAAATCTAAATGTGTTTAATTCATGGGACTTTTTAAGTTCAAGTTGTGCTTTTCAATTGGGTTCTCAAACAAAGTTTGGCACAAAAAAACCGACGAAATTTAAATCAACTTTCAAATGGTACGAGCAAAGCGGGTGAATTTAAGTTTGGAGCACTTTAAAATTGCGGGCTACTTAGTGCAAGCACGTATTCTGCAAGTCCACTGGAACTAGCGCAATATTGTGTGTTGAACATAATGTTGTTGAAAACTCGCCCCCCAAATAGAATTATACTTAAGAGGCTCTAGCATTTGAAATGGAAGTAGTGACGTAAGAGCGGGTTAAGAAGGAAACTGTTTTCAAATTGCCGGTTTTCGGCAAAAACCGCTTTCAACTATTTGAAGAAATAATCAGAATTGATATGAAATAATGCTTTTGAAGCATTGACTATTTCGCTAATAGATATATACTCGCATTTTTATATTAAATTGAAATTGAAATGGTTAAAGTTAGTTTAAGAATGGGATTCTTCGATGGTAAGCAATATAGCTTTATATATAGAAACATACACGCATATGTCTGGAGCAAGGTTGAGGAGAACAATTGTCGGAGAAACTGCGGAAAGTTTTCTTTTTAAACGGGCAGAACTTTTCTGGTCGTTGAACTAATTACTTACTTGTCTGGTCACTTAGCTAATGAAGAGTCTCGAGCACGTATGCAGCGCGTAGACAGAATATTGATTCAAATTAATTGAAAAGAGGTAAGGAAAGAACTCGGTCCATTATTCAACCGACTGCCTAAAAAGATGCTTAAAGAATTCAAAAAATCGCGGCCTAATATACAATATTGTCCAGAGGGATCTAATTTTAACTAACTTTATAACGAAATAAAATAGGATGACATATCATTACGTTATATATATTTTTTATTTATAATGATCTTAAACCGTAGTTTATTGAACCAGCAAACCGTTTCATTCATTCACACTATCTTACGCCCAGGAACTCTTTCATTCTAGGATGTTTATAACAGGGGTACAATCTTCTCGACTTGGGGTCTGTCAAGCCATTTAAATAACACATACAAAGGAGGTCCAATCGGATTGGAAGGATGAAAAACACTTTAGGATAAATAGACACAAAGCTGCATAAGAGTTCTTTGTATTATCAATTGCCTCTTTGTATGATATATTTTGCACAGCCATAATATTTTTAATCTTTCTTTGCTTATCGAATTCCGGGCCATCCCCAAATGATTACCCTTGCAATGCACGCACACTGCAATAGAAGATTCGCAAATAGCAAAATCTTGTTTGTCACCGCACTTCTTACAACGAGTATCACCCTTACATAATTTATCAGTATGTCCATATCTGTAGCATTTTATGCATTGGACCACCTCGCAACAGACTTTATGTATAGCAACCATTGACGGTAATTTTTTGGCCCTTAAAAGCCACTCAGTAGGTTCAAGTATAAATTCGTTATCAATTTGTTTCCTTCTCATTGACCTCTAAATTATCATATATTTCACCTGACATAAAAGAAATATTTTCCCACACTTCTTGATCCGATATTGAAGATTCTATATCTCTGTCTTCGAATCAAAAACAAAGGTATATAAACTTTGTACTTGTTATCTTTAAAATACTTCGATTCAATTAACTTATTAGAAGACCCAGGAGATTTTAAAGTAACCTTAACCGTATTTCTGCCAATTTTTGCAATTTTCAAAACACCACCAAATGATTATTAAATATTTGTTTGCTAAGAGTCATTGGATGTAAGAACGCCAGCCAAACTAGGTTCACTTTCAATATAAAAAACGAACGGACCAATATCATTTGTACCATATAAATGTAACATTATTATATGTAAATGGAATATTTGTTGGCGAGTGTGTTGGTATCACATCCAGATTACTATTATCACCACTGACGGTCACCTCCGTATTATAGTTACTACACATAGAACCGGAATTATTCTCCGTTAAAGGAGTATTATCAGAAAGTAATATTGTTTCTTTATTTAATAACTGAGCTGCATTATTTGCATTTTGAGTGTGTATGACATGAGACGGACTCACCGATGAACTGCAATCCCTTGTAGTTTCAAGATCAATATCTTGAGTTTCCATGTTATTTAAAATGTCTAAACTCTTCCGAATGGTCACTAATGGGGTGGTTATCACTTGCCATGCACTGGCACACTACCCGCATAAACTATATATTTAACTATATAGTTAATAATACTTCGATTAGAAATTAATTTCAATTTAGCAGACAGAATATCACAACTAGATTCGCACGTCCGTAACGCTCCACAGTACCAATTGAACTGCGTTATATATTGTTAAGTAGTGAAAATAGTTCATTTGGCTGACGCAAGTTATTGCAAATATATAGAACAAGATGTATGTTGCTGATAGAAAAATAGTGTTTAGGTAGTTAAAGAGTCCGCAATCCTAAAGATTGGTTGGAAACAGCACGCCATGCCGATCTATCCTGAGCTAATCCCTTCATCTCCCTATAGCTATTCATCTCAACGTCTTCAACTATCTGACTCACATACTCCAATCTAGGCCTACCTACCCCTCTCTTTCCCTCCACTCTACCTTCTATGATCAATTGCATAATCCCCCCATGCCTAAGAATATGCCCTACTAATCTGTCTCTCCTACGCTGTAACACTCTCCAAATACTTCTCTTCTCCCCTACTAACTCTAGTACAGCTTCATTTGTTACTTTATCTTCCCAACCAATCCTCATCATCCTCCTATAACACCACATTTCGAATGCTTGTAATCTACGCTTCTCTTCCTTTCCTATAGTCCACGCCTCACACCCGTACAGTGCTACACTCCAAACATATACCTTCAGTAATCTTTTTCTAATACCCAAGTCAATATTTGATCTTAAAATCTGTTCCTTTTCTACGAATGCCTTCCTACCCTGTGCTATCCTACACTTTATATCTACCTTGCTTCGATTATCTTTTGTGATTCTACTGCCTAAATAACAAAAATCTGACACTTCTTCGATTCTATTATCTCCTATTGTGATCCTCATTTTTCTACTGCATTCCTTTTTGTCACACCTCATCACTTTAGTTTTACCTATATTTATTTTCATGTTAAAATCCCTAGTCAATACTGCCTGCATACCATTCAATACTCTTTCTAAATTCTTTTCGCTTTCTTCCAATATAGCTATATCGTCGGCGAATCTCAGCATATATATTTTCTCTCCCTGTACATTCACACCTACACTATACTCTTCTTTTACTTTGTTTATTGCATCTTCTATATATAGATTAAATAATAACGGTGAAAGTGTACATCCCTGCCGAACTCCCTTCCCTATTTTTGCTACCTCTTCTTCCCCCTCAATTCTAACTAAGGCAGTTTGGTGTTTATATAAATTAAAAATTATTCTCCTATCCTTATAATCTATACCCGTTTCTTTTAAAATTCTAAACATTATGTCCCAATCTACATTATCAAATGCCTTTTCTAAATCTACAAAAGCTATGCAAGTTACCTTTCCTACCCTCTTTCTTTTTTCTACTACCGTTCTTAGTGCTAGAATCGCCTCCCTCGTCCTTCTGTTTTTCCTAAAACCAAACTGATCTTCTCCTAGCCTTTCCTCTACTTTATTTTCTAATCTCCTATAAATAATCTTTAACAATATCTTCGATGCATGTGATAGTAGACTAATGGTCCTATAGTTCTCACACAAATTAGCTCCTATTTTCTTCGGCATTGTTACTATTCTACTACGCTGAAAATCCTGTGGTACTTCTCCCTTCTCATATATTTTACAAACTAACCTGTATAATCGCTCCTGCATTTTTTCCCCTGCGTGTTTTATTAATTCGGCTGGTATCATATCAATCCCCGCTGCTTTGTTATTCCGTAAATCATTTGATGCTCTATGAAACTCTGACCTAAGTATGCTAGGACCTAAGTCATCCTCATCTATCTGTTCCACACTTTCTAGCTCCTCCATGTCCTGCCTACCTTTATATAAATCTTCAAGATACTCCTTCCATCTTCTAGCTTTTTCCTTATTTTCTGTGAGTTCCTTACCCTGCTTATCACATATAATGTTACCCTTTGGTTTTACTTTAGAAAAATGTGACTTAATTTTCCTGTAGCCCAAATCTACTTTACCTCTTCTCATATCCTCCTCAATATCCTCACAATTTCCTTTTATCCACTCTTCTTTCGCTAGCTTGCATTTCCTATTAATTAAGTTCCTTAGTTCCTTATATTTTTTCTGTCCTGCTTCTGTGTTTCAAATTTTAATTTTCCTTCTTGTAATAGTGTTTAAAAGTGCCAAATTAATTCAATACAACAATGAAATGTTTTATTATCTTATTTCAGTTTTACAAGAAAAAAAAACATTGAAATAAGACGAGGGAGAATGTTGAATTTATGTTTTCAGGACTTCAAATTTTGTTTTCATTGTAACAGCTAATATAATTTGCAAATGTCTTAAAAAATTTGATAAGCACAGCTAAATGCTTCGAATTGTCTTCATCTTACTTTAACAATAAAAAAATACCCCCCCCCGTATTGTATTGTAAGGGCATATCAAAAATTACACCGTGATTAAAATCGAATATAGCTTTATAGTGTGTATATTTTATGATGCAATTGCTATTTAATATCATTCTCGTCATGTTTGAGTGCATTTGTATTTGAACAAGACAAGAATGAGAACAAAGCATACTTCCATAGCACAGGATAAATCTGTCATGATTTAAATGCATTAACGAGAAATGCACGATGCTGTGAATGTATACGCCATGAAGAAGTAATAAAATGACTCGAACGAGAAGTAGGTAACTGAACAATTGCTTCAACAATAAACGTGGAAATTTCAGTTTTAGCATCACTTATACGAACTCAGAATGTAACGATTGCACTATGTAGGAAATAATAGATATAATTGTGATAAATTATGGAAAATGTAAGTATTCTGTAAAATTGAATTCTAGTTGGAACGGAGCAAAAATTTTATTGTGAAATTAAAATACGTTAAATGTCGGATTTTTTTTAATTACCGCGACTCTGATTTGTAAAATATCTTTATTTAATATTATTATAAGTCCGCAATTTTTATTATAACTTTTACACTGAAGAAAATGGCCATATAAATGTTGTATAAAATAATGAACGAAGACTGTATAAAAAATGCAGACTATTTAAATATGTCTTTAAAAAATATATATAAATGTATTAAAAAATCCACCTATTTCAGAGGAAGCTTTGTAAAGTTAACTCGACACAATACAACTATCGATCAAAAAGTTAGGAAAACAGTAGCTGCAGTATTTAATTAACTAAACTAATTGTAACTTATTAGTTTGTTGACAACGGAGCGAGTGGTGGCCTCGTAGACTAGCGGTTAATCAGAACAAATTGTGTTAAGTAAAAACCTTCTTAGAGAAAAGCCAAAGTCGCACGCTTGAAAGTCGCTCTTGTTGAACGATATAATGAAAAGTTCTTTGGTGCTGGATTAGTTTTCGTCATGCATGCTAATTATGCGACCGAAAACAACGTGAGAACTATTAATTGTCATATTTATCACAAACTGAGATAATATATAATACGTTGTACGAAAATTCTGTTTCATAACTTAAATTGAAGATAGTTATCGTTTAAAAGGTGGCATGTAGAAAGCTTTTAAAAATAAATATTTGCAACAGCGTTTTAGAGAGAAAATTTTGTTTGAATAAATTTTGTTATAAGAGAAGATACAATTTCAGGATGAAATTTGATTAAATAAAGCAAAAAATAAAATACACTGGATGAATCGATACCGCCGTTAAGTGAGGACACAGTGAGTGGTATAGAGAATTTGAATGGCACTGATTCCGACGTGCCGTCTGCACGTGAAGATACGCGTGGTGTGAGAGATCAACGAAATGAATCTGATACAGCTGAGCGAGCCATCGACAAATAGAAATGCACCCACTAGTGCATCATACACAAACTTTACATTCTTTCAACCTGCTGATCGCGAATTTGATAAACAATTTTTCAATAATCCGCTAGGTACAGTGTGTTCCATATAAAAGAACTATATAAATATGGCTACAATATTTAATCCAAACTCCTCTTTATAGACTGTACGACATTACCGTTAATAATGCTTTCTTTGATGATCAGAGTGTCAATCAAAATCAATCAAAATCAAATCGTTAACAAATGGAAAAAAAGCAATGCATAAAATCAACTTTTCCTAGGAGCTAAGAAGTTTCATTTCTACCGCGCGAGAGTCTCACGCATATTTTTATTTGTATGTAGTACATTGACATTTTGACAGATGCCATAATTGCATTTTACTCCAAAAACTACACAATAGTAATAATAAGTAGCAAATTGTAATTACTGTGTACTTTTATAATATAAACACTATTTTCGAATCACGTTACAAGGAATTATGTTCCATTATTAGCGTTACTTTATTTTGTTTACATTAGAAGATATAACGCTTACGTATTTATAATTTTTTTAAATATTAACTATACCTGTAGGATGTCGCCTTATCTGCTGAAATAAATTCTTTTTAGTTTATACCATATACAATAGCAAGAAAATTTTAATAAATTTTAATAACACGCTACAGAATTTTCTTTGGAAATACTTAATTCTACACCATGCAAGGGAGATACAAAAATATTTCGAATTATTAGTTTATTTAAAATACTGCAGGTGTATATAAAGTCTTTCTATAAATGTAACCCAGCTCATTAGTAGGAATACCTTTGTCTTTAATACATGGTAAAATTATCTTCGTATGTTTATCAGCTAATGTTTTAATTCGTATTTCTAGTTTATAGACCCGGGGTCGCGAAAATATTTGCCCGGGTAAAAGGGGTCGTCAAGTGAAAATGTTTGAGAAGCCCTGCTGCAGAAGATAATAATAATTGATTAACAACTCAATTTTTCATCACACCCCAATTCATGGTATGTATAAATACGTATATTCGTAACTAGTCTAGACCACGATAGCGGCTAATATAGTCGTCCTTGCAAATGTAAACAAACATAACACGCATTGTTAGTGTGTAATTGATGGATAGTTTGAGTTTTAATGTATTTATATATACGTCGGCACTATAACAGAGCTACTACAGGTGGTAGATTACCTCCGATGCTATTTGTGTGTTATATATTATCAGGCTCACCCCATACACTCCACAATAACGACAACAACATAGCGGTGCTCGAGTGACAGGTCCAAATGTCATAACTCACGTCACATGGACTACTGGCGGATATAATGTACTCCATACCGTACCAATTTTGACGTAATGTACTCCCAGTGATGGCTGTATTATATTGTTGCAAGTGGAGTACAGATTACGGAATGTATATTTTATAAATACTACAAATATAGCGTTAATCTAACTAAATTATACTGTGGGCTCTGCAAAAGCAGATTTTTCAAGATGGATGCACAAGATGGATATATAGTTTGAGGGAATTTTTCTTCGATTTCAATTTTATTAAGAGATTCCAAAATTTAATATTTTAACATGAGACGTCCATGTAAAATATTTCAAATTGTAACTTGCCAAATTATAATAAACCGATATTCCCAAAAATTCATTACCGATTACGGAATGCATATTTTACAAATATTATAAATATAGCGTTAATATAGCTCCTAGGAAAAGTTGATTTTATGCATTGCTTTTTTTCCATTTGTTAACGATTTGATTTTGATTGACGCTCTGATCATCAAAGAACACATTATTAACTGTAATGTCATACAGTCTATAAAGAGGAGTTTGGATTAAATATTGTAGCCATATTTTAATAGTTCTATTATATGGAACACACTGTACCTAGCGGATTATTGAAAATTTGTCATCAAAGTCACGATGAGCAGATTGAAACAATGTAAATTTTGTGTATGATGCACTAGTGGGTGCATTTCTATTTGTCGATGCCTCGCTCAGCTGTATCAGATTCATTTCGTTGGATATTGGAACATTAATAATTTGCCCATAGAGACCCACGTTGACCATGCATATGTCGTAAACGTCGAATTTGCATAAATGGAATTCTGGGTGAAATTAACCTCTCTAACACTAAATCTAATTTTGGTAGATGACCAGGTAATTCTTGGTAGAGAAAACCATTTGACTTCGATAACATTGCAATGGTATTCCGAGTGAGAGCTTTTCTGTATGAACTACACGCTATCACATCTTCAATGATAATGGCTGGAAATGCAGTATGTAAAAGTTGCTCGTGCTTAGGATCAACAGGTTTCACATCGTTCCTAAACGATATTCGATCACATACGGAACACACTGTACCTAGCGGATTATTGAAAAATTGTTTATCAAATTCGCGATCAGCAGGTTGAAAGAATGTAAATTTTGTGTATGATGCACTAGTGGGTGCATTTCTATTTGTCGATGGCTCAGCAGTATCAGATTCATTTCGTTGTTCTCTCACACCGCGTGTATCTTCACGTGCCTGAATCAGTGGCATTCAACTTCTCTATACCACTCACTGTGTCCTTACTTAACGACGGTATCGATTCATCCAGTGTATTTGAGGTTATGTTGTCCACCGTTTTTCTTAAAAAAAAAAATAAGACCAGTTTTAATTGTACGTTCATGGTTCATCCTGGATACTTGTAATTAATTTTAGAGTGTGCAACTCGTAATTCTATATAAGATTGCAATTTTTCGCATTTCTCTTTGGATTAGTTTTGGCAGGGGATTCCGATTCGTTAGAACTACCCAATCCTGTATATAAAAGTATAATATAGATTATAGAGTATCGTGAAAAGACATGCTTTTGTATTGTTTGTAGATAGTGAGCGATCCAAAAAATATTATATATTGATACAAATCTCTGTACTATTATAAAAACTGTGAAACTTTTTTTTGGAAACATTATAAAAAATATATTATAAATCGTTTGAAATAATTGCGCAAATCGTGCAAGCATATCATAAACGTTAGCTTTCTTAGATACTCTAGAAAAAATTGTTAGAGTATTTCTAAAAAATTGAATGAATCAAAAATATTATCCTATATTACCTAACTTTAGTTCTATCTATACAATGTTACAAAATATTATACTATTAAATGTATTAAAATACATTTAATAAAGTCCATAAAATAAATAAAGTATATTCCTAAATAATCATTTCCCATAAAAGCCACTTGTATATTTTAAACCCTTCTATTCAAATATATCGTAAAACGGCATTCGAAAATGTGATAATTGTAGCAAAGAAATTCCCCGCGTTTTATTTAAATTTTCACGATATTTAACGAACTGACCATTTAAAACAATAACTGAAAATGTGTCCATAGAAAAATAGTTCTAACTGTATTTTTGCAAATTTCAATAAGATGTTCTGAAATATTCTGTGTATTTTTTTTTGTTCTTCTCACATTTCAATTTCAGTTTTTAAACGATATCTTCAAAATTGTTAGTCCTACAGCGAAACCAAGAATTACATACTTAGATTCTTGAGGATTAACGTTAAAGTGTGGATTTTTAAGAATTGTATTTAAGAGAATTTCATTAAGATGATATCTAATGCATGTGCCATATAAATTCATAAGTACGAACTAATAATGAAAAGTTTTTCCTCGCCCTAGTTAAGTGTTCCTACAAACAAGTTGAAAAGTACTGACAGGGGGATATTATTTACGTGGATAAAATAAAAAATGCTTAACTAGAATTGTAACTTTACTAGATACCCGAGTCTCTAAAAGTTTCTCTTGCAAAACATTTGAAACTGGGATTATTTAGGAGCTAAAATGTAAGTTTTAATCAACAGCCTTCGTGACAAGATATTATTTTGAGGCTTCCAGCTACTTACACTATGCTCGAAGTTTAAACTTTTCAGTTTACGACATATTATAGTTTCACAAACTATAAAATTTTACAGTTGATTACCTTTACCTCAATGTTATAGTTATATATAAACACTTCTTGTGACATATTGATAGAAAACATATCTTTAAAACTTTAACTACTTTATTAAGATACGTCTCATATCTTACAACTTGACAACCGCAAGTTTAATTCTTCATCGAAAATAATTTCTCCACTCAAAAAATAATGTAAGGAAAAAAAATCATCAGTAAATTAGATTTAATTTAATGCGAACCCAAGATAAATATTAATTAAAAGACGAATGGATTCTTGTAAACAATTCTGCATATATAAGTACGTTCATATCTTACAACTTGACAACCGCAAGTTTAATTCTTCATCGAAACTAATCTCTTTCTCCACTCAAAAAATTATGTAAGGAAAAAAAATCATCAGTAAATTAGATTTAATTTAATGCGAACCCAAGAAAAATATTAATTAAAAGACGAATGAATTCTTGTAAACATTTCTGCATATATAAATACGTTCATTTCTTACAACTTGACAAACGCAAGTTTAATTCTTCATCGAAACTAATCTCTTTCTCCACTCAAAAAATAATGTAAAGAAAAAAAATCATCAGTAAATTAGATTTAATTTAATGCGAACCCAAGAAAAATATTAATTAAAAGACGAATGTATTCTTGTAAACAATTCTGCATATATAAATACGTTCATATCTTACAACTTGACAAACGCAAGTTTAATTCTTCATCGAAACTAATCTCTTTCTCCACTCAAAAAATTATATAAGGAAAAAAAATCATCAGTAAATTAGATTTAATTTAATGCGAACCCAAGAAAAATATTAATTAAAAGACGAATGGATTCTTGTAAACAATTCTGCATATATAAGTACGTTCATATCTTACAACTTGACAACCGCAAGTTTAATTCTTCATCGAAACTAATCTCTTTCTCCACTCAAAAAATTATGTAAGGAAAAAAAAATTATCAGCAAATTAGATTTAATTTAATGCGAACCCAAGAAAAATATTAATTAAAAGACGAATGGATTCTTGTAAACAATTCTGCATATATAAGTACGTTCATATCTTACAACTTGACAACCGCAAGTTAAATTCTTCATCGAAACTAATCTCTTCCTCCACTCAAAAAAGAATGTAAGGAAAAAAAATCATCAGTAAATTAGATTTAATTTAATGCGAACCCAAGAAAAATATTCATTAAAAGACGAATGTATTCTTGTAAACAATTCTGCATATATAAGTACGTTCATATCTTACAACTTGACAACCGCAAGTTTAATTCTTCATCGAAACTAATCTCTTTCTCCACTCAAAAAATTATGTAAGGAAAAAAAAATTATCACCAAATTAGATTTAATTTAATGCGAACCCAAGAAAAATATTAATTAAAAGACGAATGGATTCTTGTAAACAATTCTGCATATATAAGTACGTTCATATCTTACAACTTGACAACCGCAAGTTTAATTCTTCATCGAAACTAATCTCTTCCTCCACTCAAAAAATAATGTAAGGAAAAAAAATCATCAGTAAATTAGATTTAATTTAATGCGAACCCAAGAAAAATATTAATTAAAAGACGAATGTATTCTTGTAAACAATTCTGCATATATAAGTACGTTCATATCTTACAACTTGACAACTGCAAGTTTAATTCTTCATCGAAACTAATCTCTTTCTCCACTCAAAAAATTATGTAAGGAAAAAAAATTATCAGTAAATTAGATTTAATTTAATGCGAACCCAAGAAAAATATTAATTAAAAGACGAATGGATTCTTGTAAACAATTCTGCATATATAAGTACGTTCATATCTTACAACTTGACAACCGCAAGTTTAATTCTTCATCGAAACTAATCTCTTTCTCCACTCAAAAAATTATGTAAGGAAAAAAAATCATCAGTAAATTAGATTTAATTTAATGCGAAGCCAAGAAAAATATTAATTAAAAGACGAATGGATTCTTGTAAACAATTCTACATATATAAGTACGTTCATATCTTACAACTTGACAACCGCAAGTTTAATTCTTCATCGAAACTAATCTCTTTCTCCACTCAGAAAATAATGTAAGGAAAAATATATTATCAGCAAATTAGATTTAATTTAATGCGAACCCAAGAAAAATATTAATTAAAAGACGAATGGATTCTTGTAAACAATTCTGCATATATAAATACGTTCATATCTTACAACTTGACAACCGCAAGTTTAATTCTTCATCGAAACTAATCTCTTTCTCCACTCAGAAAATAATGTTAGGAAAAATATATTATCAGTAAATTAGATTTAATTTAATGCGAACCCAAGAAAAATATTAATTAAAAGACGAATGGATTCTTGTAAACAATTCTGCATATACAAATAGGTTTAATTGAAGTAATTTGAAGAAGAAAATTGCTGGTTTGAAAATTTCCCAACACTTGTTTTATTGCGTATACTTTTCATATGAGCAAATTATTGAGAAAAAAGGTAGAAATTAAATGGAGAGTTCAAGAAAGTCTCTAACAAGCGAAATAATAAAAAAATAGTTACTGCAATTTTAATCGAATTAGTGCAGATTTTTTATGTAGACAAAGAAAAGACGTTGGAAAATTCATTTGATAAATTGTCGCAAGAATACGAAAAATACATTTAAAATGGTGCAATTGAAGGGTAAGAGTAATTTGTTGGGTGAAATGTGGTGACATACCAAACTCCTCGCTTTGCGTACCTTAGACGAGCCTATCTCCCTAGTGGAGATGCCCATCTTCTTGTGTTGGCGCAACTGCACCGGGTAGATGATCTGATAGTAGTGCGAGCCGATGTTGCGCACCATCTCCTGGTTCTGCGTGTACTCGCGCAGCAACCGCTCCACCTCACCTGAAGAGCGAGAACAAAAGAATCAACCGTTAGTATTATCAAAAATAACAACATATATAAATGGTGAAAAGTGCCAAGCAAAAAAAAATTGATTATAAAATGAACAATAGTTGATAAAATCATAAAGTATTTTAAAATATCGTTGGAAATATAGAATATGATCGATGATGAAAGAAGAAAAAAAAAATAATAAATCCATTTATTGGCATATGCCAGATTAGGAACGGACAGCCAAAAGGAATGAAAATGAAACATAGAAAAATGCTTATAAAAATATTACAATTGCATAATACACATTAAAATTTAAAATTAAATTGACCTGACCTATACATGCAATGAAATCCCGATGGTCTGTAGTTCATTTGACGATAAAATGCGTCAACAGGTGCAACAATAATAGTTCTTCGTTGGGAGTTCGCGGTCACCGGAACAAGCTAATATCCGCAAGCCAGCCGTGTCCAATTTTCCCCTATAATTGCGTTTTCGAGACATACTCGCGCCAACTACGACTACGACTAGATGGCGCTAGAAGCAGACCGCAAATAGTTTACCCAACTATATACGAAACCCGATGTGATTTGACGCCTCTGCGTGTGATGTGTAACGGAAATGGATTTAGTTCTAGCTGTGGCCCATGCATTATTATAAGGGTCAAGTTTTAGTCAATCGATTCCATATAATAACGGCCGTAGAGAAATTTGAATAGAATGAACTTCGACCGTTCGAATTAGAGAAAATAATGCAAAATAGAGTTGCAATTAAAATTCATTTAAATAGAATAATATTTGGAAAAATCAATTAAGTTATAATAATAATAATTATTATTATTATTTCCTATATTTAAACCAATGCGTTTTTTTTACCATTAAATATGCGCGCGTTATCCCGCTAAATTACTAACTTTTATTTCAATAATTAAAAAGTGTCCCAAATCAATTTCTTTTTGTTAGGTTTAAAACATATATCAATAAATAAATTCACATTTTGTTCGGAGTTGGCGCAAAATCTGCAGTCGTTTTATTGGTACGCTTTACAACTGATTGGATGTTATTTTAGTTGAAACAATTTTAAGTATTGTCCAAATTAATATACGCCAAAACATACGAATCTCTGCTGAATATTTAATTTTTTAAATTTATTTATTTAGCCAAATTTATTAATTTGACTAAGCATTAAATACAAAAATTGTAATAAAACTAAAGAATTGCTAAAACATTCGAATTAGAAGTAAATGTAGTTTTTCCAACAGTATTTTAATTTAAAAGTTTGATCGAACGAATCATAACTAAAATCAAAAACAAAAATTATTTTGATTGGAAACTCTGAGAGCAAGTATTGCGTTTTTCAGTTGTGAATATTGTGATATTCATATCTGAATAGTTTGAACGTGAAAGATAATTTTCACAAACAGCTTATTTTCCAGATCGCACATTTTTCCGAGCAGTGAAGTGTATATTTAAAGACGAAGTTCAACGTTATTGTATTTATATTATTCACAACAATATTTAGTATTTTTTTTATGTGATATTACACCATTTTTACAATGGTGAAATAATTGAGAAAATTTAAACGAAATATACACGATCGATCATGCGGAATTTTTTTACCAATTGATTCAAAAATGTTTGGTTATATGAAGAATGTAAAAGATGCGAATTTTTCTCGACACATTTTTACAACTAGCGTTGCCTCATCTCCAAGTGAGGCGACGTTGAAAAATATCTTTTTCTAATTCTGCACAGGGCAAATATATATATTTATACAGTCTAGTGTACAATATATTTTCCATTAGACATAGCTATGATAAATTATTGTTTGCGCGAAAATTTCATATACACAGCCGTGTGAGAGCAGCTCTCTTGAATTCGTACAAATAAATCACAAAGAAGGTGAAATAAAATATATTTCCATCATCGAATTTGTTGGTTTTAGTATCTCATGAATCATCATCACAGTGAAAAATGATAAGTTAACAACTCACGTAAGAATAATTTGCAACGCAAATGTCAGTAGTTTAATTGATTAGTCCAAAGTACATTTATTTGATATTGGTTATAAAAATTGTATACCTACATATTTAGTTAGTTAAAGAGTCCGCAATCCTAAAGATTGGTTGGAAACAGCACGCCATGCCGATCTATCCTGAGCTAATCCCTTCATCTCCCTATAGCTATTCATCTCAACGTCTTCAACTATCTGACTCACATACTCCAATCTAGGCCTACCTACCCCTCTCTTTCCCTCCACTCTACCTTCTATGATCAATTGCATAATCCCCCCATGCCTAAGAATATGCCCTACTAATCTGTCTCTCCTACGCTGTAACACTCTCCAAATACTTCTCTTCTCCCCTACTAACTCTAGTACAGCTTCATTTGTTACTTTATCTTCCCAACCAATCCTCATCATCCTCCTATAACACCACATTTCGAATGCTTGTAATCTACGCTTCTCTTCCTTTCCTATAGTCCACGCCTCACACCCGTACAGTGCTACACTCCAAACATATACCTTCAGTAATCTTTTTCTAATACCCAAGTCAATATTTGATCTTAAAATCTGTTCCTTTTCTACGAATGCCTTCCTACCCTATGCTATCCTACACTTTATATCTACCTTGCTTCGATTATCTTTTGTGATTCTACTGCCTAAATAACAAAAATCTGACACTTCTTTGATTCTATTATCTCCTATTGTGATCCTCATTTTTCTACTGCATTCCTTTTTGTCACACCTCATCACTTTAGTTTTACCTATATTTATTTTCATGTTAAAATCCCTAGTCAATACTGCCTGCATACCATTCAATACCCTTTCTAAATTCTTTTCGCTTTCTTCCAATATAGCTATATCGTCGGCGAATCTCAACATATATATTTTCTCTCCCTGTACATTCACACCTACACTATACTATTCTTTTACTTTGTTTATTGCATCTTCTATATATAGATTAAATAATAACGGTGAAAGTTTACATCCCTGCCGAACTCCCTTCCCTATTTTTGCTACCTCTTCTTCCCCCTCAATTCTAACTAAGGCAGTTTGGTGTTTATATAAATTAAAAATTATTCTCCTATCCTTATAATCTATACCCGTTTCTTTTAAAATTCTAAACATTATGTCCCAATCTACATTATCAAATGCCTTTTCTAAATCTACAAAAGCTATGCAAGTTACCTTTCCTACCCTCTTTCTTTTTTCTACTACCGTTCTTAGTGCTAGAATCGCCTCCCTCGTCCCTCTGTTTTTCCTAAAACCAAACTGATCTTCTCCTAGCCTTTCCTCTACTTTATTTTCTAATCTCCTATAAATAATCTTTAATATCTTCGATGCATGTGATAGTAGACTAATGGTCCTATAGTTCTCACACAAATTAGCTCCTATTTTCTTCGGCATTGTTACTATTCTACTACCCTGAAAATCCTGTGGTACTTCTCCCTTCTCATATATTTTACAAAGTAACCTGTATAATCGCTCCTGCATTTTTTCCCCTGCGTGTTTTATTAATTCGGCTGGTATCATATCAATCCCCGCTGCTTTGTTATTCCGTGAAATCATTTAATGCTCTATGAAACTCTGACCTAAGTATGCTAGGACCTAAGTCATCCTCATCTATCTGTTCCACATTTTCTAGCTCCTCCATGTCCTGCCTACCTTTATATAAATCTTCAAGATACTCCTTCCATCTTCTAGCTTTTTCCTTATTTTCTGTGAGTTCCTTACCCTGCTTATCACATATAATGTTACCCTTTGGTTTTACTTTAGAAAAATGTGACTTGATTTTCCTGTAGCCCAAATCTACTTTACCTCTTCTCATATCCTCCTCAATATCCTCACAATTTCATTTTATCCACTCTTCTTTCGCTAGCTTGCATTTCCTATTAATTAAGTTCCTTAGTTCCTTATATTTTTTCTGTCCTGCTTCTGTGTTTCCAATTTTAATTTTCCTTCTTGCTTCAATCATTTCCACTATTTCTTCCGTGATCCATTCCCTCCTACCTGCCCTTTTCTTTGTGCCTAATACTTCATTTGCTGCTGTAGTTAACCCATTTCTGATTTCCCTCCATTCGCAATCTATGTCGTTCCTAGATGTTCCATTAGCCATGATTTCTACTTTCTGCTTGTACTTTTCACATACATCAGCTAATTTTAACCTATCGACATCTACTCTGACCTGTTTAGACTTCTGTAATTTCTTGAATTTGACCTCTGAGTCATATTTATGTTGCAAAAATTTATATATAGGTAACACCCAAGGAAATAAATAAAAATTAAGCGTAGCATAAAATACGATGTATCAAAAGTCATATATATTCTGTTATTGGAGCGTTTACCCTTTATTTATGATTGAGTGAATTTTAAATTTCGTTTATACGAGCGAGTATAATGCAATAAAGTGTTTATTTTTTCCGAGGTCTAGTTCGAATTTGTGCGTTTGCTTTGCGAGTTTACAATTTACAATTTGCTAAAGTAAATACAGTAAAAACCTGTGCATGTATAAATCGAACTGTATTTTCCAACAAATATACACAAGTGTTCAATTTGCTTGGTGTAGCGATATACAGAGTGATTCAGCGAATAACGTGATGAATTTCACTGATTTTATTCCAATAACGTCTTTATTTAAATTGGAGCTTCATCTTTTTATGTGGCTTCTTGTTATTTTAAGCAAATATTAGAACCGACGGAAATTTATTGATAATTATCGGCGGATGCCGTAATATTTTCTTTAAAAAATAAACCAAGAAAACGTTTTACACGTACACCAATTGAATGAAATGAAATTTTATTACGACCATATCTCTATTTGCTATCTTACATATGTGGCTGGACAGAGGACGTACGATGTGGAGGAAATGTTAACCAACTTTATCCGAGCTTCGGAGAACTGTATATATACGAATGTCTGCGAAATGTTGATATTGAACTTCCGTAACATGCACTGGGAAAGAAACGGGAAACCTCAGGCGAGGCTCCTCGGGGATATTATAACAGTAGTCGGGCCAGATTACTTAGCTGGCTGCGACTAGTATTCTTACATCAGATACCAACACTTGAAGTCCTTCCACATATATAAAATGTCGTGAAATAGTTAAGCTAACAGTATTGAATAGTATTCTCTTTAGAAGCGGCCATAAATTTAAAGAGAAAAGCCGTAATGAAAGAAGATGTGCACATATATTCATTTAAGCTTAGGGGACTCGTAAAGGATTTTCTGCGAAACGTGGATTAAAAATATCGATCGAATATCCGCGATATTTATTTAAGTGGCGAATTTCATCAATGCTTTATTTATATTTGCTATTTTGAACGCTATTATATCAAATGTGCCTAAAATCATTTAGGCACATCTGCGGTAGCAATATAAATTTTCTCTCGATAGGATCTGAATGTACTAAATTAACTCTTTCGCGGTGAGTAGAAAAAAAAACTGGTGAGGTAAGCACGATATGCTGTTATATTTTAAAATCCACAGGGTAACTGCGAAATATTTAAAAAAAGAGATATTTGTGCTTAATCCGAGTCGTTTTTCAATTTAGTACATATCTAGTACAATTTTTTACTGTTCAGGAACAGTTACGTCCTTCCACTTCCTAGTTTTTTTTTGCTATTGTAAATTTGTGAAAATTTTGAGCATGATATTTATTAGTTAATAAAAAAATAAATCTAAATCATCTAAACTCGCAACATCTTGAGTTATTGGGAAATATATCGGCACCTTAAAAATTTTATATAATCCAATTTAAGATATATTTGATCTATAATCTTTAGAGACACCTTCTCTATATAAATATTTTTTTGGTTGGTGATATTTTAGTAAACCGTATAAAAATTAATATAAGGTTTAGTTATAGCAAATAGATAGACAGACATTATTTTCGATTATAAATTTAAAAACAACAAAATGCAAATATCCTCCTGCAAACTAAAGTTACATGCAAAAAACCGCAAAGAAAAATAACAAATATACGAATGCGTGTACCCTGTATAGTTGCCACAGTGGTTAGCAAGAGGAGGGAAACATAGCGCAGGGAAAAAGTGCACATTGCGTTATCTGGTCGTAAACATGGCACCTTTACGAGGCAATATAACAGGGACATCTAATCAGGTTAATTAGACACTAGACAACTGTCCGGGTTTGCAGTAGCCGTGTCATTGAATGCTGCAAGAGCAACAGAAGCCGTGGTAATGGTTAGAAAGATGTTGAAGCAGTGGAAAGTCCGTGGGGAAAAGAGCACCGGAAAAGAAACGGCGTCATTTCAATTTCAGCTCTGAGAGTATGCTGAATGTATGCGAATAAATGCGAAATGTGATACAAAGTAACAGAAATGTAAGGGAGTTTTTAAAAATGTTAAGCAAATTGGTGATGTAGAGATAAATATGAAGGTAAAAACATTTTAGATAAGCTTAGTGTGTTTTAAATCGTTTCTTCTTCTTCGCTTATAAGCATTAAAAGAACTCTTTATAGCTTTGCGTTCTTTTAAATATAACAAAAATTACATTCCAACAGTTCTAGTAATTGAAAATGTAAGTAAAACTTCTATGAACCTGTATAATTTCACAGGATAATAATAGGCGTTTTTTTTTAACTTTCTGAAAAAAACATAATATCCATTTTTCGTGCATTGTAATATAGGGGGGTAAAAAAGAGGTATTTTCGCACTTCTGCACGTACAATTTCTTTATTAATCAAATAGACTAGTTTCGGCTCTTAGCCATCATCAGTATTTAATAAAGGAAATATAGTATTTAGTTTAAACTAATAAGCGTTGAACATTATTACGACATTGACAACATTATCAAACAAGTTTATATAGTGGTCCATTTCCTCCGAAGTGAAAAAACACCCCTTTTTTACCCCCTTATAAATATATTTATTTAAAGAAGTGTTACATGGATGTATATAGCAATCTACTCTTAATATCTGACTTAAATCGATGCTAAAATATGTACGGTTAAAAGCTGTCCAATTTTGCGTGATATATATATATTTAACCAATTTCAAAATAGTATTTTGCGAAAATAAACATTTCATATAAAATTTCAACAACTTTTACTAAAACATGAGTCGCTAAACGTACTGGATGAAAATCATTATTGCTCTAGAAACTCGGCTGAAGAACGTTAAATGATGGTAGACATCCGAGGAGCTGCTAAGGGAAATTGACATGTGTTTCAAAATTTCATGAAATGACTGTAACTATATACAGGATGTCCCACGAATAAAGCTAAATAGTCAATTTAAAATTGTAGTTTAAAATCGTATATATCAGAAAGCATTCTAATATTTCCCAAGTAAAGTATTTCCAGAAATATTTTCGCAAGAATTTTTTAAATATGACATGAAAAAAACTGAATTCGGAAGCACTCGGTAGATTAGTTGCATAGAAATAGAGTGATTACTTTTAACGCAGAAACAGCAAACGAAATTGCTTGTGTTCGCATCACTTTATATGTTTTATAACGGGGTCATGATTAGTACAGTCGTTCCCCGATGGCATTGTGATGGCGGTATATGTTCCGAGGCGATGCCAATAACCTGACTAGTTCTTCAGATGCAAGAATACCACATTAGTTCGACTATGCCATTAGAAGCTATCGACAGGAATGAGTTTAATTAAAAGGAAGTAGCTTTTTGGCTAAGAGATTGAATGTATTATTACTCAATATCTTTTGTAAATTATTGTAAAAAAGCTCATCTAGAATTTACACATAAAAAATTGAGCGGATCCATATTTTGATAATAAATGAAGATATAAATGTATTTATATAAAATCTAGAATGGAAAGCGAAATGAAATTTTTTTTTTAGCAGAAATGAATATTAAGGAAGTATCTTTTTGGCTAAGAAATTGACTGTAATATTACTCAATATCTTTCGTAAATGATTGTAAAAAAGTTCATCTAGAATTTACACAAAAATAATTGAGCGCATCCATATTTTGATAATGAATGAAGATATAAATGTATTTATATAAAATCTAGAATGGAAAGTGAAATGAAATTTCTTTTTTTAACAGAAATAAAAATTAAGAAAGTAGCTTTTTGGCTAAAAGATTGACTGCATTATTACTGAGTATCTTTCGTAAATGATTGTAAAAAAGTTCATCTAGAATTTACACAAAAAGAATTGAGCGTATCCATATTTTGATAATGAATGAAGATATAAATGTATTTATATAAAATCTAGAACGGAAAGCGAAATGAAATTATTTTTTTTAGCAGAAATGAAAATTAAGGAAGTGGCTTTTTGGCTAAGAGATTGACTGTATTATTACTCAATATCTTTCGTAAATGATTGTAAAAAATTTCATCTAGAATTGACACAAAAAGAATTGAGCGTATCCATATTTTGATAGCGAATGAAGATATAAATGTATTTATATAAAATCTAGTACGGAAAGCGAAATGAAATTATTTTTTTTAGCAAAAATTAAAATTAAGGAAGTAGCTTTTTGGCTAAGAAATTGACTGTATTATTACTCAATATCTTTCGTAAATGATTGTAAAAAAGTTCATCTAGAATTTACACAAAAATAATTGAGCGGATCCATATTTTGATAATGAATGAAGATATAAATGTATTTATATAAAATCTAGAATGGAAAGTGATATGTAATTATTTTTTAGCACATATGAAAATTTACTAAATTTTGCCTTGATAACATTACAACAGATTCAGTCATTACATTGGAACTAAAAAATGAAATGAAGACTTCAAAAACGTTAAAATTTTGACAATTTCAAATCCAACTTAAATATTTTTGCACAAAAAAGTTTGAATTTGAGAATTTTGTTCAAAAAATCAAAAAAATTCTGCGCTATGTCTTTTGTTATTCCTGTTACTTCTTTACTAAATCCTCAAAAAAAAAATTTGTATATGGATATGATATTTCATTTACGTCTATATATGTGCGAATATAATAATAATACATGATCAAAATATTTTACATGTAGACTGTAAATTTCGGATTTTATAAGTAATTCAGTTGTTGTATGTGGATTATTGCAATTTCCTATTTAAGTCTTAAATCCATTCGTTTATGTATATACAGGATTATCCAGAGTTCATTGCAATAATTGTTTGTCGTTCGTAATATTAAACAATAGCTGCGTCCTAATATTATATACAACACGTGTAGACTTTGTATTTGTTCAATAATCTGTCCATATTTTCCGATATATTGTGCAAATATAATTGCAATAATACAAAGCAATATATTACACGGTTTTGCAAACACATCAATCTTGCCCTTATTTGTTAAGCTGAAATTTGCTTGTGTTATTAAAAAGAGTTATTGTCATAAAAGCATATTGAGACGAGAAAAGTTCCGAATGATCAATAAATCGTATATATCTTAAAGTCCACAGCATTTTATAAATAAAAATGGGCGTTTTTCAAATAGCGAATGTTTACAAATACAGTAAATATTTTTAAATCTTTTTTTAATCCATAATCCGTATTGTAGAATAATATAAATGGACTAAAAGCAAAAACGGACAAATTCGAATTTAGAATTAATTAAACTTAGCTAGGGCTGGAACCGACAATAAATTGATGGAAGTAGTTATTTCGATTGATTGTTAAATGTTTGTTAGTAACGGTAAATGTCCGCTTTGCTCCGTGGAGATGCCAAAGCGGCTATATCTTCAGAAATGTCATGAAGTGTAATGGTAAATCCCAATACGGCAAATATATTATAGGTGTAAAAAAACAGAATTTTTTAAACATATAAGTGAATCCAAAATTATAAATAATATAAATTGTACTTGTACATTGTATCCCAAATTGTTGTTAAAACAAAGCATGTTTTATTAATCCTAAATTGTGAAAAATGTGTTTTTTTACTAGGTAATATATAATTTTACGCTAACGCAAATATAGTATAAGCAAATGTGGTGATGTATTTTACAATAATTCAAATATTACATAAATATTTCGTTGTAAAAGAAATAAAAACATAATGCTTATCATAAAATGCCATGCCTATAAAAAACAACACAATAATTCATGCAACTTAAGATCAGATACCTAATTTACATAATAGTTACAATTTAGTAATTAAAAATATATAAACTAAGTCAGGAACGTTTTTTAAAAGTTAGTTTGGATATATTTAATTTTTCACCTGTAGTGGTGTGTTATATTTTCGGTTTACAAACTAAAGTCAAGATTTAAGTTAGACAACTGTATGTACAGGAGTGTAGAATTGTACAACTATTAATATGAGCAAGTATCGTTTGCGAATTTGTCACTATCAAGTTCATATAACAAATAATAAATGTACTACGAAACAATATCTAAAATTTGTCAAATGATCGGTTACAAATATTAAAATATAAAAGCAAATTAGGTATAACGATAGAAAATGTAATAAGCAAAGTGTGATATGATAACCAAAACGTTTAAAAAAGGTAAATTTTTATAAAAAATTGTGATATGGTTGTAGTAGTCCATGTATTGGTCCAGGATGTAACTTATTTTAATGATGAACAAATACTTATCAACTGTAAATTATGATTATTGATAATTCTGATTAAGGTATGTAATTTAAATAATGTAACAAACAATACGTGGTTTTTAAATAGATGTTTTGCAATTTTATCTAGCCTGATGAAGAAATTGAAAAATATTTCGAAACGTTGCTCAAGAAGGAGTTGTTTTATTTGAAAGTCGAGAAAATATTCACAATAATGCCTATCTATACAGCATTTATTCTCGACCATTTCTAACAATTTGTTTCTGTTGCAATAATTTATCTTTACGGCAGAACAGCGATATTCCCATGTATGCATATATCAATGAGCAAAATACGATTGAGATAGTACTAGGGAGGTATGTAAATTCTGGTAAATTTTCTATATATACAGAAGTACGTGGTATGAGCATTTATCATACAGTTTCCCTATACAAAACTGCTACAAATACGGTTTATTCTCAACTAAATCATGCGTTCATGTTCCGATATACAGAAATGAGATATTGGAAAAAGTGCTGTGGGATGTACAGAGAATGTAATATACGAGCAGGAAGATTTAATTGGATAACGCAAGATCGTCGATAGATTAGAGTGGCTCAAATCGAATTTTTTGAATATGTCAAAAATACAATCATTTTTTTTTTAACTATTATATTATGCATCCCAAACATTGAAGATCTAAAATTTAAATGTACGATAGATTTGGGCTACAGGAAAATTGAGTCACATTTTTCTAAAGTAAAACCAAAGGGTAACATTATATGTGATAAGCAGGGTAAGGAACTCACAGAAAATAAGGAAAAAGCTAGAAGATGGAAGGAGTATCTTGAAGATTTATATAAAGGTAGGCAGGACATGGAGGAGCTAGAAAGTGTGGAACAGATAGATGAGGATGACTTAGGTCCTAGCATACTTAGGTCAGAGTTTCATAGAGCATTAAATGATTTACGGAATAACAAAGCAGCGGGGATTGATATGATACCAGCCGAATTAATAAAACACGCAGGGGAAAAAATGCAGGAGCGATTATACAGGTTAGTTTGTAAAATATATGAGAAGGGAGAAGTACCACAGGATTTTCAGCGTAGTAGAATAGTAACAATGCCGAAGAAAATAGGAGCTAATTTGTGTGAGAACTATAGGACCATTAGTCTACTATCACATGCATCGAAGATATTGCTAAAGATTATTTATAGGAGATTAGAAAATAAAGTAGAGGAAAGGCTAGGAGAAAATCAGTTTGGTTTTAGGAAAAACAGAGGGACGAGGGAGGCGATTTTAGCACTAAGAACAGTAGTAGAAAAAAGAATGAGGGTAGGAAAGGTAACTTGCATAGCTTTTGTAGATTTAGAAAAGGCATTTGATAATGTAGATTGAGACATAATGTTTAGAATTTTAAAAGAAACGGGTATAGATTATAAGGATAGGAGAATAATTTTTAATTTATATAAACACCAAACTGCCTTAGTTAGAATTGAGGGGGAAGAAGAGGTAGCAAAAATAGGGAAGGGAGTTCGGCAGGGATGTACACTTTCACCGTTATTATTTAATCTATATATAGAAGATGCAATAAACAAAGTAAAAGAAGAGTATAGTGTAGGTGTGAATGTACAGGGAGAGAAAATATATATGTTGAGATTCGCCGACGATATAGCTATATTGGAAGAAAGCGAAAAGAATTTAGAAAGGGTATTGAATGGTATGCAGGTAGTATTGACTAGGGATTTTAACATGAAAATAAATATAGGTAAAACTAAAGTGATGAGGTGTGACAAAAAGGAATGCAGTAGAAAAATGAGGATCACAATAGGAGATAATAGAATCGAAGAAGTGTCAGATTTTTGTTATTTAGGCAGTAGAATCACAAAAGATAATCGAAGCAAGGTAGATATAAAGTGTAGGATAGCACAGGGTAGGAAGGCATTCGTAGAAAAGGAACAGATTTTAAGATCAAATATTGACTTGGGTATTAGAAAAAGATTACTGAAGGTATATGTTTGGAGTGTAGCACTGTACGGGTGTGAGGCGTGGACTATAGGAAAGGAAGAGAAGCGTAGATTACAAGCATTCGAAATGTGGTGTTATAGGAGGATGATGAGGATTGGTTGGGAAGATAAAGTAACAAATGAAGCTGTACTAGAGTTAGTAGGGGAGAAGAGAAGTATTTGGAGAGTGTTACAGCGTAGGAGAGACAGATTAGTAGGGCATATTCTTCGGCATGGGGGGATTATGCAATTGATCATAGAAGGTAGAGTGGAGGGAAAGAGAGGGGTAGGTAGGCCTAGATTGGAGTATGTGAGTCAGATAGTTGAAGACGTTGAGATGAATAGCTATAGGGAGATGAAGGGATTAGCTCAGGATAGATCGGCATGGCGTGCTGTTTCCAACCAATCTTTAGGATTGCGGACTCTTTAACTAACGATATATTGAAATATGAAATGGTTGATCAATATAAATTTTATTGAATATTTAAGGTGTTTGTCTTCTGCAATTTTATCGAACTTTAAACGCTATTTTATTTATAATTTTTAAGACTTCCTCATTTTATCCTGCCTATCAAAATACCATAACCGTCTTACCTAATTCACTTTATAGTTTAGGTGAATTTAGAAGTTTTTAATCGACGCGTTTGGTGGCGTTATTAAAAAGTAATAGCTAGAGGTAATGTGACCACTGTGCAAACGCAAGAAAAACTCGCAATTTAGCCTTAGTATATAAAGTCGTTTAATACGCATTTTTAGCAATTTTACGATATAATTGGTATAAACTATGTTATATATAGCTGAGGCTAGGTAAAAAATACTCGTTTGTCAGTTTTCGTAAGCGATTTGTTCGGTGCCAAAAAAAAATTTTTGCATTAAAAACAAATATATACGTGAGGAAAAATGCTTCTTAACTGAGTACAAAAGAACATTGAAAAATTAGATAAATCATTCGATTATTTAAAAAATTAATACAAGACGACAGGATTCATTTAAAACAAAATTTAACGACATATCCGACAGTTCGAAGGCATCGAACAAAAAGAGAACAAAGTCCTCTAAAGGACCTCCTTAACGATTGACAGTAACCACTATGAGATGTCCAAACACAAACACAGGTATAACGATTAATAGGGCCATATAACAAAATGCTGACAAAAGTTATGTTTGACTGAAATTTACGCATACTTAAAAAAATGATGGTCGAGCACTTGTGGGGACAATTTATTAACACTCGAGAGGGATCTTTTATGTGCACGTAACTTAAAAAGTCACCACTAAATGCGTGTTATTATACGTTGAGCGAATATTTTTAGTGGCTTCAATTTATGGTGGAGTAAAATGCAAAAGATGTGCGTAAAATAGATGTCGCTATTTAATGCTTCGTAGGCAATATCTGTTAAACGTTTAAGAATTCAGAAGCTTTATTGCAGACGAATATATGCTTTAAAAATGACCAATTACTTAATCGCAGCGCAAAAATTTATATACATTTCTTTTCTTATGTAAAGTGAGGAATCCAATTTAAATTTGTTACTTTTTTAGAATTTAAATTTTAATATTGAATAAATGAATGGAAATGAGTGAATGTATAATGAAATTGTAATTTATTTCTATAAAATTTATAGTTTAGCAATTAAATAATATTAATATTTAATTAGAATAATATGACTTATAAATCTTTTAAAACTATATAAATTAATAATTAACGAAACTAACAAGTAACAATGATAAACATTGGTTTGTCAAACCTGAAATAAATAAAATAAAAATAAATTAAAAAATAGTTCTTAATAAATAAATTAAATAGACAACATGAAATTGGGCCTGAATCTAAATTCATTAAATTTGATTTAGATTTATGCATGTATATACTTACATAAGTAATTAATTCGGAATAATTCAAAACACTTTTAAGCAATTAAGCTAATTTGAATAGGATGACCTGAGTTAGTCAAAAATATGCTCGGATACAGCACTTTTATCTTTTCTATTTAATCTGATTAAATGAGCTAAATGCTCCTTAGTAAATCTAGTTTCAATTGGTCTACGTGTTTGTCTTCTATATATACTTTAGGACAAGTAGAACAAGATATTTCATAAATACCAGATTTTTTATTGAAATCAATCAAATCTTTGGGATTTCCTAAAAAATTACCGCGAGATTATTACAAGTATTAAATGTTACTTTAAAATTATATTTTGCAATTGTAGGATCAAATGGTAATTTAACAAATTTTAGAGTTGAATTTGTTCCAAACTACTAATATGTTATTATAATTTATTATGTTATTTATAATTTTATAAGAATAGCCATTTCGTACTACTATATTTCGGATATTATTTAATTCAATGTTATATTTATCATTAGATATTTATTTAGTTTTTATCTTGTGCTGCTGAAGATGGGGGCATAGCCTTCGAAATGCGCATCTAGCGACTGCTTTAAGTTACGCTATTTGGTTGATATTTTATACTATTATTTAACACCGTAGTGATAATTTTTTTTTAATATAGACATAATATTATTAAAACTACATTAAAAGTACACATTTTGATGTTTAACAATATATTTTTTTGTTTTGTAGTCGCATGTCTAAAGGTATTTCATTATACACTTTTGTTGCATAGTAATGCAAAGAGCCTTTGTAGTTGTTGTTGTTAACTTGCACATTTTAGCGAAGATTCTTGTTAATAATAAAATAAAGTAACGTGTGTGTTCTTGCACTCATTTCCGTTCTCATTTAAATATATTATACACACACAATAACAAATATGTCGCAGTCGCTCATCTAATTAGCTGAAATATTCAAGTGGTTCTGATCCCGGCAGTTCGTGCAATATTAATCTTGCGCGGAGCCACGTGGCTATTTTCCCTGGGGCGGGTGGAAAAGCATGGATAGAGTCACAGTATGGCGGAAGAGCAGGCACGAAGAGAATGCCGCCAGTGCCGGAGTATTAATAAGGTGGTTTAGTGGCTATGCCATAAAGCGGTCCTCATAAACCGGCATAATTCATGAGCCTGGTCCGCGCAAACACAAATCAAGTCATTTACGACTATTACTTATAATAATGAGAGTGGCGACCTAACAGCTGAGCGAAATTCTCGATATTTGGGTGAAATTTCAAAAAATTGCAAAAATATATTAAAACCTTTACCAGTTAAGAACGAATGGGAATGCCATGAAAAATGTAGATTTTATTAGAATATTTTAGAAATTCCGAATTAATTTAATCTAAGAAATATTTAACATAAAAACGTATGTGGAGAACAGAAGGAAATCTGTTTCAAGATTTTTTATTATTTAAGTTTTTGTAGTATAGAATATCAACTAACCTCAAAGCATTAAGTAGCTAGATGCGCATTTCGAAGGCTATGCCCCTATCTTCAGTAACGCAACACAAAAACGAAATAAAGTGGCGAACCGTGATTGATATACTAATAAATAAATGTATATATAGAAGACAAACACGTAGACCAATTGAAACTAGATTTAAAGGAGCATTTCGGATTAAATAGACCAGATAAAAGTGCTGTAGCCGAGCATATATTTGACTAACTCAGGTCATCCTATTCAAATGCGTTCACTTAAATTACTTAAAAGTGTTTTGAATTTGAATTATCCGAATTTGCAAATGTGTTTCTTATTTTTGAAACCCGATTTAACATTAAAATAAAGCAAAATAAATAGAAAATTTGTCAGTACTTTACTAATCTAAGCAATAAAAAAACTGTAGCGAAACATTTTTATTGTACCGTTTATCTTACATTGAAGACTTGACAAGAATTGTGTATTGAGAATAATATATATTTTAAGTAAACGTAGTTGCTGTAAATAATTTGCCAAAAGATGCGAAAAGTTTAAAATAGTGGTAAAACTGATTTTTAATTTTTTTTAGAGGAAACTAGAAACAAATGGAAATAGTATAAAATTCTACCAGCAACTAACATAAAAAAAAATGCTTTAAATGGTAATTATAAACATATAGAGTGACTTCTTCAATGGTTTCATTAAAATATGAGAAGATCTCTGAAGAATATATAATCGTGTAATTAAAAATACTAGAAACGTTCCGTAGTAAAGATGAAAAGCTAGAACGTCGTTTATTATATAAAATATAAGAACGTTTTATTTCATTAATCCATTTTCAAAGCTTTGGAGAAAACCACAGCGACTGTACCAGAGGATTGAATAGAAAGATAGACTGTCTGCTGTTTGCAGTTGCGTCGTTTCAATAAATTGTTAATTTCGGTGCGGTAAAGTTTGAATCGAAACTACCTAGTCCCAAAGATTCCTTCGCGTATTTGTACAGGAGCCTTCAGCCTGGCACTCTACTGCTATTTATAAACTCAAAAATTGGAAAGAAATTGTTCTGCCATTCGAAATTTTCATTATCGAAAATAGTTTGATAGAAAATCATGTTATATATATATATATATATATATATATTTATTTCAGAAGGGAGAATTACCACAGGATTTTCAGCGTAGTAGAATAGTAACAATGCTGAAGAAAATAGGAGCTAATTTGTGTGAGAACTATAGGACCATTAGTCTACGATCACATGCATCGAAGATATTGCTAAAGATTATTCATAGGAGATTAGAAAATAAAGTAGAGGAAAGGCTAGGAGAAGATCAGTTTGGTTTTAGGAAAAACAGAGGGACGAGGGAGGCGATTTTAGCACTAAGAACGGTAGTAGAAAAAAGAAAGAGGGTAGGAAAGGTAACTTGCATAGCTTTTGTAGATTTAGAAAAGGCATTTGATAATGTAGATTGGGACATAATGTTTAGAATTTTAAAAGAAACGGGTATAGATTATAAGGATAGGAGAATAATTTTTAATTTATATAAACACCAAACTGCCTTAGTTAGAATTGAGGGGGAAGAAGAGGTAGCAAAAATAGGGAAGGGAGTTCGGCAGGGATGTACACTTTCACCGTTATTATTTAATCTATATATAGAAGATGCAATAAACAAAGTAAAAGAAGAGTATAGTGTAGGTGTGAATGTACAGGGAGAGAAAATATATATGCTGAGATTCGCCGACGATATAGCTATATTGGAAGAAAGCGAAAAGAATTTAGAAAGGGTATTGAATGGTATGCAGGCAGTATTGACTAGGGATTTTAACATGAAAATAAATATAGGTAAAACTAAAGTGATGAGGTGTGACAAAAAGGAATGCAGTAGAAAAATGAGGATCACAATAGGAGATAATAGAATCGAAGAAGTGTCAGATTTTTGTTATTTAGGCAGTAGAATCACAAAAGATAATCGAAGCAAGGTAGATATAAAGTGTAGGATAGCACAGGGTAGGAAGGCATTCGTAGAAAAGGAACAGATTTTAAGATCAAATATTGACTTGGGTATTAGAAAAAGATTACTGAAGGTATATGTTTGGAGTGTAGCACTGTACGGGTGTGAGGCGTGGACTATAGGAAAGGATGAGAAGCGTAGATTACAAGCATTCGAAATGTGGTGTTATAGGAGGATGATGAGGATTGGTTGGGAAGATAAAGTAACAAATGAAGCTGTACTAGAGTTAGTAAGGGAGAAGAGAAGTATTTGGAGAGTGTTACAGCGTAGGAGAGACAGATTAGTAGTGCATATCCTTAGGCATGGGGGGAATATGCAATTGATCATAGAAGGTAGAGTGGAGGGAAAGAGAGGGGTAGGTAGGCCTAGATTGGAGTATGTGAGTCAGATAGTTGAAGACGTTGAGATGAATAGCTATAGGGAGATGAAGGGATTAGCTCAGGATAGATCGGCATGGCGTGCTGTTTCCAACCAATCTTTAGGATTGCGGACTCTTTAACTAACTTATTTCATTATCAATTTTTTTTTTTTTATTATTTGAAAACGTATGTAAAATTAAATTTCAAAACAACGAAAGATAAAATAAACGCACCTGATTAAAGTTTGTACATTTTTCAAACTGCCTCAACTATCAATTTCTCTTCTTGTGGATTCGAAAGCTGTCACATGTTATACCACATACATACCGCATTATAAATTAATAGCCTATATTGCATATAATAGTACAGTGGTGCCAGTTCATGTGGAAATACACTTTACCTATATCTAATGAATGTACGTGATGAACTGCTGAACTATATTATTCAAGAAACTTATTTTCTCGTATAACTGAAGGTATTCGTGTGTCTATCTTTCAGATCTATATGTATATATCTGTTCTTTGATAAATGTATGTATATATGTGCTCCAGTACGCAGCTTTCGCATAGTTTAATTAGAAAGTTCGCAGCCGGGGAAATAAGCGGTGAAGAGATACCCAGATATGATTATTGATAATAATAATCGTATTGTATAATTATATGACGTACCTCCAGAGATAATAATAGAGAAAAGCGAATATGGAGGAGACATAATTAAGATAAACCACATAGAAAATATTAGGTATTATATCGGTACCTTGGAACAAAAAGCGGCAATGTACAGAATATAGAGCCAATGTGCATGAAAATTCCAAAAAAAAAATTTACATTGTTAATTTACCAAATAATTATAACAAAAAACTTTGAAAAGCAATTTGTTTAAAAATGTACAAATTCCATTTTCCGACACATTATAATATTGGACATTGGCCATTTTTGTACCAAGGTACCTGTATAATATACGCGTTAAATTTGGAGACAAAATAAACAGATTGTGAGATCAGAAGGAGAGAATGTGAAATGTAAAGATTAAAAGATGCCACGGAATCTGTGATCTTTTTTTTAAATTTTGGGTAATTTTATTTTTGAATTGTATAACATATTTCTATTATGAGAAATACGCATCGTTAAAATGTATGAACTAGTGACAGATATGTTAACTTGATAAACATGATCAAAATTGTTACAAATTAATAATTACAAATTGCAATTAATATAATGACGTCATACGGTCGAGTGGGTTAGATGCCGTTAACTGGCCGTTCTATATGCAGGGACGGCTTTAAATGCCTTGAAAACGTTAAATGCCTATTTTTTTATTTTAGAATTACCTACATGCTTATTTTTAAATTTATGTACAATTTAGTACATAAAAATAAAGATATTATTTTAGGTATTATATTAGTTCGTTATTATTTTAAACACAACGTATTCTCTATTGAAGTATGCATAATTTTTACGAAAAATCATTTAAAAATTATATTTATTGAATATAGGATCAAATGATGTATATTTAAGTTTAATATTGTCATTTGACATTTACTAATTCAATTATTTTCATCTTCAGTTAACTTATACTATATTTCAAGTCAACATATATAATAATAATAATAATAATAATACAGTCTTTATTCTGACAGAAATAAAAAAATAAAATAAATACATGTACCACAAAATACAAAACTTCAAAATAAGATTTAAAAAATAAAAATAAATACATACATACAAAATGAAAAAATAATTGTAGAAGATTCTGCCAAAAACCCAAGGCGAAGTTCAGGCCTCCAATCAGAACTGGAGGTTCTGCTCTTCCACTTAACCTTACATACAAGAACTTATGTTATAAGTTCTTGTATAAATCCTTGGATACGTTCATAATAAGAAAAATAGTTAATCATAATTAGTAATTTTTAAAATTATCAGTACGGTGTTAAATTGTAATATAGAATATTACCCAAATACCTTAACTTAAAGCATTAAGTAACTAGATGCGCATTTCGAAGGCTATGCCCCCATCTTCAGTCAGTAGCAAAATAAAAAAATAAAAAAATTAAATACCTCTGTCACGAATCGTGATTAATATACTATTAAATAAATAAGTCAACATGACAGAAGTACTTCAAAAATGGCATATATAAAACAAACACGTAGATCCATTGAAACTAGATTTAAGGAGCATTTAGCGCATTTCAGATTAAATAGAAAAGATAAAAGTGCTGTAGCCGAGCATATTTTTGACTAACTCAGGTCATCCTATTCACTTAAATTACTTAAAAGTGTTTTGAATTATTCCGAGTTAAATGCTTATGATAGTATATACATGCATAAATAATAAATAATAAATTTCTAGCTACTTAATAATGCTTTAAGTTACGGTATTTGGGTGATATTCGATACTATAATTTAACACCGTAGTGATAATTTTTAAAATATCATAATTTGTTGACGTCCGGAATTGTTCATTCATAATTCAAGTTGTGGGTGTCTCGGACAATTGTAGTCAAATAAAATATTTTAAATTCTTGCTAACGTTTCGATATATTTTTCAATATCTTCATAAGAGCTAAAGTGATTATTAGATTAACATACGAGAACATATGGTAACATTTAACCATCAACATATATTAGTTATTTAATAAATATCATGTAATGTTCATAGATCAATGAATTTATAGTACAACTAGAATTATTAATGTAAATATTATTATTATTAACTGCAGCCAACATCTTTAAAACATATCTACAAAACAGAAAGTCACAAGTGTATGTAAATGAAGCCATTGGTGGAACTACTATTAATAACAAAAGGAGTGCCGCAAGGGTCCGTCCTTGGCCCAATATTGTACCTACTTTATATACAAGATACGTAGAGAATAGGATCGAACAGGACCTAAAAGATCTACGCGGACGACACTGTGCTATTATATAGTGGAAAAGAATCTATTGAAATAGAAAACGTGATAAATAGTGACCTTAAAAAATATTGTGCGTGGCTACGAACCAACAAACTTACTATAAACACAACAAAAACACAATACTTACTGTACAAGCAAAAGATCTAAAGTGATTTACAACTCAACCTTAACATAGACAATGAAATATTGAGTAGGAAATTTAGTGATAAATATTTGGGGGTGTAGTAATTGACTCCAATCTAAATTATGAACTAAATATTAATAATATGAAAAAGAAAATAATACGGTTAGTGAGTGCAATAAATAGACTGCCAATTTTACCTGAAGAACTTATTAAACTTCTATACCACGCGTACGTATATCCGAACTTAATATATGGGAAATCAGTCACTTCACAATGTGCAAAAACTGTTTTTAAACAATTAAGTGTAGGTCAAAATAAGGCACTTAAAGTAATGTTCAAGATCCCTCATATGACACCATCAGTGATATTATACAAAAACCTAGAACTATCGAATATTAACCAAATAAGTTTCATAGAAAACTGCAAACTAATATACAAAATAATAAATAAGAAAATAAAAACTAGCGTACAGTTGCGGTTCAATGCAGACATACATAGTTTAGGAACCAGAAATAGAGGAAACATTTCCTTGGAAAGTGTTAGAAGTAATAAAGGATAGAAGAACTTTATATTTAGTGGAGCACAACAATTTAATCGATTTAAACGCAACAAAACTAGTACAATTTAAGAAGCTTCTCAATCAATATGTATTGCAACATGATGTTTAATATTTTATAGTGATTTTTATAAATAGTTTAAAAAAACAATTGTTACTTAAGACTGACTGCTTAATACCTTGCTTTTCTTGTTTAGCAGCTGTCAAAATTACAAATGTTACAATTAGATATTTTATATTGTATAACTACTTATTTTTAACAATATATATATATAGTTTTACTTTTACAAAAAGAAAATATAGACACACTTCTGATTTTGCGACATATTTTTTTTATCGAAACATTTCGACGTCGGCTTTGTGTTATATCACATGCCTAGTCTGTTTTGTGTGTGTACAATTCCGATGGCATCGGATATGAGTTGCATTACGACCAGATTTTTGATAGCTTTTCAATTTATGCGCTTAATGGCATCTGCGGGCATCTGGGCACCATTTGCACGTTGAAGCAGGACATCTAATCGGGAACGCCTGGAAATTCGGGTCGTATACCAAACTAACAGCGATGTACAGCAAAAAATCGTTATTATGTTCCGAAACACTGTAAATCCAAATTCAAACCACGTGCGTAGCGTTAACTAAATTCGTTCGATTGGGATTTATGTCCTCATTCACATGGCGTGGTGTTTCATTACAAGCGTACTCTTTTCTCAGTTTGGATTAGATATCGGCGCATAGTAGCGATATATTGGACCCTCATATCTATATTTATTATACGGGTAAAGCTTCTTTAGTTTATTTTTATTTGTTCCTCCGTGGAGGAATCAAAAGTGTATATACATATACGTTAGCCACAACGTTTGCAAATTCCAGAAAAGCCCATATTGATATTGCTGCGCTATTTCTTAGGCCAACTGATATGCGTTTTATACAGTACATACATAGGGGGGGGATGTAAAGTAAAAGGAATTCCATATTGGGGAATATCTGAAAACATGACAGTAAAATTCTTTACGGGAAATGAAACGCTCTACTGCGCGACCACTCGAAAAGGACCCAAAAAGTAAATTACTATATCCAATTGTATAATATTTATAAATGAATAAACCATTTATTGGCATATGCTAGATTAGCAATGCCATCGAATAATAAGATATAAGGCTCATCCTTTCTCTTCCTGGCACTCCTGTGTAAAATATTGCTATCTGCTTCAATTATTATTATCCTTACTAAATTGTACCTTCATAATAAGTTGTTCCGTCTACCAAAACAGTAATACAAAAAAATCTATCAAACGGCATCAATTTGCTGCGTAACTCGAGAGCCGCGTATATATTTTTCATCTTGCAGAAACGAATTATTAGAACAATAACAAATTGTAAAATAGATGCTGTAAAAAGTGTCACTACGGTGTTAAATAATAGTATATCAATCATGATTCGTGACAGAGATATTTTATTTAGTTTGTACTGAAGATGGGGGCATAGCATTCGAAATGCGCATCTAGCTACTTAATGTTTTAAGTTACGGTATTTTGGTGATATTCTATACTATAAAATAAATGCTCATTGCAAGCCAATATTTCAAAAATTAAATAATGATTGTAAAACATATGTTAAAACTAATCTAAGCAAATACACATAAAATAGAGATGTGAATATAGGCACGCAAACGAGATTTATGAACGACATATGTATTCCTCATCATAATTCAACATTCTATGTAAAGGGTCCTTTCTATATGGGCATAAAGTGCTATAAGTTAAAAAAATAAGCTACAAAAAATTGAATCCTGCAATTTATTTATTTATTATTTGGGTTGGTACAGGATATGCCCATTATAACACCCACGTATTACAAAAAGTATACATTAATTTCAAGTACAATTTAAAATTTAAAATTATTTTAAGTTACGGTATTTGGTTGATATTCTATACCTAATTAATTTTACCTAAATAATACCTAAAATGAATTACTAAATTAAATAATATTTTAAATTACTAATTAAATACTAAAAATTACCTAAAAATACCTAAATAAAAATATTATTTAACACCCAATTTCCTAATTCATAATGAACTAAATCCATATCAAATTCAAATACGATTTACTAAACCGCCCCTTCTTAATAGACTCTTACATTTTAAGACCCACTAATTTGACGTATTACAAGACCCTTTGTTGCGTATTTTCACAGCCACACAAAAATATATCATTATTATTCGTGATCCCCTACATTCCGATTATACATATCTAAACCAGTAATAACTTGATCTTCGGGAATATCCAATTATGAAATGCGGGGCTTTACTGGCCAGTATATATCGACAATTGGGTTCCTTCGCCCATACGTGAGGTATTTTGTAATTCCACGTGCGAAATGTTATATTAAGTGTATTTATTTCAGTCAGAGGACAATAAAAAAATTGTATAAGACACGTCGTAATTTAAATTTATGTTTGTAAAATGTTTTTGGTGTATAAGTGTCGATATAAACTAACAAACATACATCAAACAAAAAATTGATTATTAGATAGTAATCGAACATTGGCTGCAATTTCTTATTCATCATATTAGTTAAAGAGTCCGCAATCCTAAAGATTGGTTGGAAACAGCACGCCATGCCGATCTATCCTGAGCTAATCCCTTCATCTCCCTATAGCTATTCATCTCAACGTCTTCAACTATCTGACTCACATACTCCAATCTAGGCCTACCTACCCCTCTCTTTCCCTCCACTCTACCTTCTATGATCAATTGCATAATCCCCCCATGCCTAAGAATATGCCCTACTAATCTGTCTCTCCTACGCTGTAACACTCTCCAGATACTTCTCTTCTCCCCTACTAACTCTAGTACAGCTTCATTTGTTACTTTATCTTCCCAACCAATCCTCATCATCCTCCTATAACACCACATTTCGAATGCTTGTAATCTACGCTTCTCTTCCTTTCCTATAGTCCACGCCTCACACCCGTACAGTGCTACACTCCAAACATATACCTTCAGTAATCTTTTTCTAATACCCAAGTCAATATTTGATCTTAAAATCTGTTCCTTTTCTACGAATGCCTTCCTACCCTGTGCTATCCTACACTTTATATCTACCTTGCTTCGATTATCTTTTGTGATTCTACTGCCTAAATAACAAAAATCTGACACTTCTTCGATTCTATTATCTCCTATTGTGATCCTCATTTTTCTACTGCATTCCTTTTTGTCACACCTCATCACTTTAGTTTTACCTATATTTATTTTCATGTTAAAATCCCTAGTCAATACTGCCTGCATACCATTCAATACCCTTTCTAAATTCTTTTCGCTTTCTTCCAATATAGCTATATCGTCGGCGAATCTCAACATATATATTTTCTCTCCTTGTACATTCACACCTACACTATACTCTTCTTTTACTTTGTTTATTGCATCTTCTATATATAGATTAAATAATAACGGTGAAAGTGTACATCCCTGCCGAACTCCCTTCCCTATTTTTGCTACCTCTTCTTCCCCTCAATTCTAACTAAGGCAGTTTGGTGTTTATATAAATTAAAAATTATTCTCCTATATATATATATTATTCATCATATATATATATATACAAACGATCAGAGGAAAAATGGTTTTCAAAATGAATTTTTTCTCGAAAATTAAAAAATAGATCACTTGAGACAACAACTTGACTAAATTTTGGACCAAATAAATATTCGCTCTTTCCAAATCGATGGGCTGTTAAATTACGGACGTCTAGTAGAAATTACATTTAAAAAGGTACGAAAAGACTTTTAATTAAACAATTAAATGTTGAAATTTATATGAATTATTGATAGTGGAATATGGACTTCTTATATTGAGTCACACCGACCATTAACCATTAGGCCAACTGTGCCTAGGGCCTACGAAAATAACTCAACTGAAGAAAAATACACAAAATGAAAAAGTCAAAATTTTGAATTAAAGTTTTATTTATTAATATATTTCAATGCATAAACACTTCTATAAAAATATAAAATGCTATTTAGCAGTAATATACTTTGATAAAACCAAGTCCAAGTTCTTTTTACAACATTTGTTATCGGCAAATTCTTTAATTATGTCTTCAAATGACAATTGCCGCATAATTTCATTTTCAATAGAAAGCAGTGCAAGCGACCACAAACGCATTTGTCGTCCTATTGTTGATCGTAAACAATTTTTAATTAATTTTAACTTGGAGAAACTCCTTTCCTCTTCCACGTTCGATCCTAAGATGGAGAGATATATCTTAATTTACATTTGGAAAACTTGTGAGAAGCTAATCGTTCATTTGTACATGAAGCAAGTCAATTACAGTCTTTTTATCTTCAAACATTCTGGAGAAACGTAGAAATTCGTCAATAAACACATGTTCAAGATCTGACTATTAATAAACATTTTGCTTTGCGGGCATCTTCATCTTGGGACATCGCTTTAGTAAAGGCTTCTTGTCGATTGAATTAAAAGTACCTACGAAGGTGTTAGGACGGCCCTGACTTCGACAATATATTTGTTCAAGTATAAACACGGTTAGTCAATTAGTGAACGGTTTACGAATTCGGAATATGGTAATAAATTTATATCCACACAAAGATCGATTGCACCCACTTAAAATGTGTAATTTTCAAGCAGAACGAATACGTGTTATAAATCAACGGAACAATATTTGATATATTACATCCAAGTTGATTTATGTGAAGTGCCATTGTAATATGTAATCTAGCTTTAAATTTTACTTTTTTAGCCAGTAGATAATCCATTATTAAAGAATGAACAGACATACCTCAGTAGGAAATTATTCAAGACAGAATTTTTCCGCAATCGTTCAAAAAGCTCACATCAAATTATAAGGCAGGACCATGTAGAAGTTTAATTTTGAACTATGTCAAAAAATACGAGGCGTGTTTAAAAAGTAATGAGACTGTTTCAATAAAACTCTTTATTTATTTTATATTTATAATTCAACCTTATCACCTTCAAAGTAGTTCCATTCTGAGGCCACACAGCGTCGGAGACGTTGCACCCACTGCTCATAGCAGTGTTGGAAGTCGCTAAGTGGGATCGAACGAAGTTGGTCCCTCACGGTTTTCTGAATGATGTTTATAGTGCCAAAATGATGTCCCTTGAGTTGAATTTTCAACTTGGGAAAGAGAAAAGTCACAGGGTGATTGATCAGGTGAGTAGGGGGGGCTGAGGAACCACCAATTCCTTTTTGTGTCAAAAATTGCCTAATAGAGAGTGCTGTGTGACAAGGTGCGTTGTCATGATGCAATATCCAACTTTCAGAAATGCTTGGTCTGACTCGAAGAACTCTTTTCCTTAGTCTCTCGAAAACTTCGCGGTAAAACTGCTGATTGACAGTTTGCCCCGGGGGTACAAACTCCTTATGAACAATCCCCTGACTGTCGAAAAAGCAAATGAGCATTGTTTTAATCTTGGATTTGCTCAACCGTGATTTCTTCGGACGTGGTAAGTCGGGGGGTGTGCCACTCTTGACTTTGGCCTTTTGTTTCAGGGTCGTATTCAAGTGCCCAGGATTCGTCACCTGTGATCACGTTTTTTAGAAAATCTTTGTTAGTTTCAATGTTCTGCAGAAGATCTGAACACATAGCTATCCGATGTTGTTTTTGCTCAGGTGTCAGGATTTTGGGAACCATCTTCGAACACACCTTTCGCATGCCAAAATCCTGGGTTAACATGTCGTAGACAGTGGCAATGTTCAAATACAATTCACTGCTGATCATTCTGACAGTCATTCGTCGATCAGACATCACAAAAACTCGCACTTTTTCCAAATTTTCGTCGGTTTTTGAACTGCGCAGTCGTCTTTTCCGATTTTCATCATTAACGTTTTCCCGTCCCTCTAAAAAGGCCTTGTGCCACCTAAAAACTTGATCTTTCGATAAGACCTGCTCCCCATACGCTAGCGTTAATTTTTGAAAAGTTTCTGTTGCAGTTTCGGCAAGTTTGACACAAAACTTGATCGCATAACGTTGCTCCAATTTTGTTACGTCCATTTCCGTGACACACTTAAAAAACTAGCTTCACAAGAACACGTAGTAAAAAAAGTGCAGTAGCAGTGCGTAGTTGAGACTTGTACTGGAGGTAGATCAAATGTTTATCTAAATGGTTAAACTGGCGGGAAAACTTGCAGTGTTGCCAAATCACACACTGTGCATGCGTTTTCACTACTTTTTAAACTTACCTCGTATTATTTTGGTACGAATCTTTTTGCTCAAAATAGAACACTGAGACAATATCAGAATCAAGCACAAAAAAATTGATTTTATACATAATTTCCAATTTCTACGTTGATACAATATAAACAATGATGGACGATATAAGTGCGATATCCAAGTCCTTTCCAATAATTGGGAATATATCCGAATGCGAACGAAGTTTTGAGTATATAGAGATCATGAAACCGTTCTCTGGGCCTTCGTTATTGAATGTACCAATGTATCAAAAAAATACTATTTCATCCCAATTCTGTTCCGATTGATAATTTACTACGTCTACAACAATGAAACTGGTTTACGAGCCAAAAGAGGATATGAGAGTGAAATATTCAATTTATCGAGAATTTAATGGACAATTTATCTGCATTAATGGTGCTGCGGACTGGAAGACTCCTTCATACAAACACACATATATAACCAAAGGAATGCGCAATATTTGCCATATAATGGACAAGGGCACACCTACTTACATACGAACAGTCAGAATAGGATATATCTATCGTAAATGCTATACGAATCCATAGGGTACTCCAAAAGTTGCGCGGAAATATATTTGCTTATTAAAACAACTATCATTTCCTTCAAAAATATATCTATATTATTTTTTATACATTCCTATAACGCATTTATTAAACAACGAGTTTTTTAGGAACAATTCTGCATGTATGAATAATTCTTGACCAATTTTTTTCACGTGGATATGTGTAAAGTGAAGCACCCTGTATAGCATTTGCAGTTGGAAAACGTTTCTGCCATACATAATGAATATATGGGTCAAATATTTGAATTATGATGAATAAATAATCTATAGATCTGTGATAGTGATGAACAATTCGTATTAAATTATGGCTTCTGATGACATCCATCGCATTAGTAGAATGTTATAGTCAGAATAAATTTAGGAAAATTGCACGTATTTCAAAAATTCCTCATCACCATCATTTTGAAAATTCAATTAGGTAAGATTAATTATGCATTCTTATAATAGGTTTTTCAACAGCCAAATGACTTCAGGCGCTATATATGAAAAAAATTTAATATTAGAAAATAATTTGATCAAGGTGTAATGACGTCAAGGTTCAATTTTTTTTTAACAGAACAAAATATTAAGAAATTATGAAAAGTTGAATACTTATTGAACATTTTGTAAAAGTGTAAATTTCTACTAAAAACAAGATATGATCTGATAGTATACAAAAGACAAACATTTCGTAGTATGGCAGAATCGAAGATGAATTCTGATGCCAAATAGATATAGCAGCACATAGATAAGACCGGTTCTAGACAGAACACAGAATTCTTCTGCAGTGTGAAAGGCCATTGTGTTCACTAGTTTGAGACGGTCCGGGAGGAAATAAATGATCCAGAACTTGAGACAAACTGCTGTTCTTGCACTATATATAGGCGTTTCGCTGACACAATCGCGCGAAAGATCTTATCTTGACTACCAAACTGTGTAAGTTGGACTTTGCATTCAGCAGGAACGAAGAAATATCTCACGCGCGAAGAGATATGTGCGAGCCAAGCGCGGTGGTAACGGCCATTAAAACGATCATGAAAAATACAGTTCGGGTAGTGAGAGGAATGAAAAATGTATCGGATAATATATTATTATAATGCGAAAGAGATTTGTTAAACGATAGAGGAATTGATTGTTAAATTATTGCCGGACGAACGGTAGATATTAGTTAAAGAGTCCGCAATCCTAAAGATTGGTTGGAAACAGCACGCCATGCCGATCTATCCTGAGCTAATCCCTTCATCTCCCTATAGCTATTCATCTCAACGTCTTCAACTATCTGACTCACATACTCCAATCTAGGCCTACCTACCCCTCTCTTTCCCTCCACTCTACCTTCTATGATCAATTGCATAATCCCCCCATGCCTAAGGATATGCCATACTAATCTGTCTCTCCTACGCTGTAACACTCTCCAAATACTTCTCTTCTCCCCTACTAACTCTAGTACAGCTTCATTTGTTACTTTATCTTCCCAACCAATCCTCATCATCCTCCTATAACACCACATTTCGAATGCTTGTAATCTACGCTTCTTTTCCTTTCCTATAGTCCACGCCTCACACCCGTACAGTGCTACACTCCAAACATATACCTTCAGTAATCTTTTTCTAATACCCAAGTCAATATTTGATCTTAAAATCTGTTCCTTTTCTACGAATGCCTTCCTACCCTGTGCTATCCTACACTTTATATCTACCTTGCTTCGATTATCTTTTGTGATTCTACTGCCTAAATAACAAAAATCTGACACTTCTTCGATTCTATTATCTCCTATTATGATCCTCATTTTTCTACTGCATTCCTTTTTGTCACACCTCATCACTAGTTTTACCTATATTTATTTTCATGTTAAAATCCCTAGTCAATACTGCCTGCATACCATTCAATACCCTTTCTAAATTCTTTTCGCTTTCTTCCAATATAGCTATATCGTCGGCGAAACTCAACATATATATTTTCTCTCCCTGTACATTCACACCTACACTATACTCTTCTTTTACTTTGTTTATTGCATCTTCTATATATAGATTAAATAATAACGGTGAAAGTGTACATCCCTGCCGAACTCCCTTCCCTATTTTTGCTACCTAACGGTAGATATATGTTCGAAAAAAGTACGCAGCATTTTTCTAGTCGGCAAAAATTTGTACTTCAATTACATGGTAATGATATTTTTATTCAAAAAAAATGTGAGCGAATTTTTAAGTATATATGCGACGATCCTAACTGAGTGTCTTGTAAACAGTCTTTGATGTAAATGGACATTTTAAATTTAGGGCACGTAACTTTCCGCTGTGCAACGCTATATCTGCAACAACAGTATTTGCTACTTCCTAAATCCTCATTGTTTTCCTTCAGATGAGCTCCCATTTTAATACACAGGGTATCGCAAATATAACATCGGATTAAACCAGTTAAACTGCACGGAGAAAATTGTTTGTCCATAATGACCTAATATTTCTTATGAACATTCTGTATAAATCTTGCTATGTGCCTTTTTGCTACATATTGGCTTATCGCTTTATCTTTACGACTAGCTTTATCTGGATGTATCTATTCACACTTTTCATTTGGGACATGCAAGTGAATTTTATACGGATATTGTGCTGAGAATTTCGTAAATAAACTAACTAGAACCTTTTGTAATATCTTGATTTAATAGTTGTTTTGGGGCCTCTATAATATAAGAAACATTATAGTCTAAAACAACTTTAATTTGATTAAAACTTTTGTCAATATGCTATATATTTATGTCACGTATTTTGAAAGCAAAGGATCAATATTACATTCTAAATTTCCTTTAATTAAATTTATTTATGAAATCGAAAATAATAATCAGTTACCTTTTTTAGATATTTTAGTCATTAGATAATATCTGCAATATAGCAGTACAAAATGGCTATTCTTATAAAATTATAAATAACATATTAAAAAATTTTAAAAAAACAAGAGATATCAGAAATATTAGTAGTTTAGAACAAAGTAATAATTCAACTGCAAAATTTGTTAAATTATAATTGCACGTGGTTAATATAGTATTTTAAATAAATATAATTTTAAAGTAACATTTAATACTTCTAATAATATTGCGCTATTTTTTTAGGAAATCCCAAAGATTTGATTGATTTCAATAAAAAATCTGCAATTTATGAAATATCTTTTTCTAGTTGTACTAAAGTATATATAGAAGACAAACACGTAGACCAATTGAAACTAGATTTAAGGACTAATTAGCTCATTTCAGATTAAATAAAAAAGATAAAAGTGCTGTACCCGAGCATATTTTTGACTAACTCGGGTCATCCTATTCAAATTAGTTCACTTAAATTACTTAAAAGTGTTTTGAATTATTCCGAGTTAAATGCTTCTGAAAGTATATACATTTATACATAAATCTAAATCAAATTTAATGAATTTAGATTCAGGCCCAATTTCATGTTGTCTATTTAATTTATTTATTAAGCACTATTTTTAAATTAATTTTTATTTTATTTCTTGACGGTTATTTTATTTAGTTTTTGTCTTGTGCTGCTGAAGATGAGGGCATGGTCTTCGAAATACGCATCTAGCGATTTAATTACGGTATTTGCGTGATATTCTATACGAATATTGTATATAAATAAACGTTTTTAATATTTTTTTAATTTTAGACATGTATGCCAATTTATTTTTGTATTATAGTTATACAATTGTAACGGAATCGCAAAATTTTATCTTAGTTCCACAATAAACTAGTTGAGACGAATTTTGGTTATGATTTTTGAGACTGTTGGCAAAGAAAAAGAACATTTCTTACAACCGCTAGAATTTTTATCTTACACTAGATTCAGTCTGTAAATCATTTTCAATAAGTAAACTCACATCTTATCCACCCATAATTGGAACCGATTTGTTACCATTCCTTACCGATTTATAACAGAGACATCACCAAATCGTAATTTGATAACATCACTGCGAAGAACACGCTATAAAATTAAACTAGAATCAGTGTAGTGGAGTGGCGCCCGATGCCGCTCTCTCACAGCGGAAGAGATAAATTCTACAATTTAACGAAAATTAATTGCGATACAATGTACGAAATGAAGTTTTCAGGAAACAGTGTGTGTTGCATATAGCGAGGGATGGGGACACAGGGGCGGGGTGGCCAACTTCTATTATGTAATAGCATTTTAATGAATCGGGTCTGACGCGAAATGATAAATCTTGCGGTGGCACGTACTCTGCCACCATTTAGGCAAGGGTTTCGTTCTTCCATCGCCGTGTTTCTTGCGCAGCCATCGTCTAGTGAAGCTTCCAATTTTCCATCCGCATCACAATCAATTAGACCAATATAGCTGTAACCGAATTCACGACAAGCTCACGAATGGATTATTTCGGAAGAAGAATAACATTATAATTTCCATTCCCTTATGCTGCCACGTATACAATTTTTTATATAATCCGACGTCTAAAAAGGAACATTGTCCATATGAATCAAAAAACGTGTCTCGAATATTTTTGGAAACACATTTTATTTATCGAAATTTAAGATGGTCGTAAAGCAAGGAACAACTAATTTTTTTTAGATATATTTTTGTATGGTTGGCGTAAAAATTGGAAAATTCAACTAGTACTTTCTGTCGTTAGTTATTACAATAGAATTTTGCGAAAGTAATCACGAGTAACCAGTAATATGGGGATATTAATAAACTAAAGCAGTGCATATCCATCGGGTAATTACTGAAACGTTTAGTACCTGTTTTAGTGTGACATAAATTGGCAGTAACAGTTGGTAATTCGCGGGAGCACCAAAGCACTTCATAACCTGTACGATTTATATTGCAATCGTGACGTTTTAGACGGGGAAAATTTGTAGTGGAGAAATTTCGTAATGCACAGTTGTCACGCTAATAACATAAAATTTATATTATGTGTCTGACTAATTATAATTGCAAAAATTGCTGAAAATTTTTTTTTATCAAAATAACAGTAAAGACCTTGTCTTTATTCGACGGCTTAATCTTTTTAAAGACTAAATTAACACCCTAGTCAAATGATTTAATTAATTTCGTATCTTCGATATTTTAAGACACTAAATTCTATTTAAAATATTTTTGAAGCATTGTGTAATTTATTTAAAAATAAATTCGATAATAGAGCTTTAGGATCGTACAAAAAAAAATTCAAACTACAGAATATTAAACGCTAATTTGCGTGTAAAAGGTGTAAATTAACAAAACTACCTGAAAACTGTTATAAAAGGTCAAATTATATTAAAATAACTGTTTTTATTAGATGGATTAATCGTTTTAAGGACAAAATTAACGCCCAAATGAAATGATTTAATTAATTTCGTATCTTCGATATTTTAAGACACTAAATTTTATTTAAAATTGTTTGAAGCAATGTGTAATTTATTTAAAAATAAATTCGATAATAGCGCTTTAGGATCGTACAAAAAAAAAATTCAAACTAGAGAATATTAAACGCTAATTTGAGTGTAAAAGGTGTAAATTAACAAAACTACCTGAAAACTGTTATAAAAGGCCAAATTATATTAAAATAACTGTTTTTATTACATGGATTAATCTTTTTAAGGACAAAATTAACGCCCAAATGAAATGATTTAATTAATTTCGTATCTTCGATATTTTAAGACACTAAATTCTATTTAAAATTGTTTGAAGCAATGTGTAATTTATTTAAAAATAAATTCGATAATAGCGCTTTAGGATCGTACAAAAAAAATTCAAACTACAGAATATTAAACGCTAATTTGAGTGTAAAAGGTGTAAATTAACAAAACTACCTGAAAACTGTTATAAAAGGTCAAATTATATTAAAATAACTGTTTTTATTAGATGGATTAATCGTTTTAAGGACAAAATTAACGCCCAAATGAAATGATTTAATTAATTTCGTATCTTCGATATTTTAAGACACTAAATTCTATTTAAAATTGTTTGAAGCAATGTGTAATTTATTTAAAAATAAATTCGATAATAGCGCTTTAGGATCGTACAAAAAAAATTCAAACTAGAGAATATTAAACGCTAATTTGAGTGTAAAAGGTGTAAATTAACAAAACTACCTGAAAACTGTTATAAAAGGTCAAATTATATTAAAATAACTGTTTTTATTAGATGGATTAATCGTTTTAAGGACAAAATTAACGCCCAAATGAAATGATTTAATTAATTTCGTATCTTCGATATTTTAAGACACTAAATTCTATTTAAAATTGTTTGAAGCAATGTGTAATTTATTTAAAAATAAATTCGATAATAGCGCTTTAGGATCGTACAAAAAAAAAATTCAAACTAGAGAATATTAAACGCTAATTTGAGTGTAAAAGGTGTAAATTAACAAAACTACCTGAAAACTGTTATAAAAGGTCAAATTATATTAAAATAACTGTTTTTATTAGATGGATTAATCGTTTTAAGGACAAAATTAACGCCCAAATGAAATGATTTAATTAATTTCGTATCTTCGATATTTTAAGACACTAAATTCTATTTAAAATTGTTTGAAGCAATGTGTAATTTATTTAAAAATAAATTCGATAATAGCGATTTAGGATCGTACAAAAAAAAAATCAAACTAGAGAATATTAAACGCTAATTTGAGTGTAAAAGGTGTAAATTAACAAAACTACCTGAAAACTGTTATAAAAGGTCAAATTATATTAAAATAACTGTTTTTATTACATGGATTAATCGTTTTAAGGACAAAATTAACGCCCAAATGAAATGATTTAATTAATTTCGTATCTTCGATATTTTAAGACACTAAATTCTATTTAAAATTGTTTGAAGCAATGTGTAATTTATTTAAAAATAAATTCGATGATAGCGCTTTAGGATCGTACAAAAAAAAAATTCAAACTAGAGAATATTAAACGCTAATTTGCGTGTAAAAGGTGTAAATTAACAAAACTATCTGAAAACTGTTATAAGAGGCCAAATTATATTAAAATAACTGTTTTTATTAGATGGATTAATCTTTTTAAGCACAGAATTAACGCCCAAATGAAATGATTTAATTAATTTCGTATCTTCGATATTTTAAGACACTAAATTCTATTTAAAATTGTTTGAAGCAATGTGTAATTTATTTAAAAATAAATTCGATGATAGCGCTTTAGGATCGTACAAAAAAAAAATTCAAACTAGAGAATATTAAACGCTAATTTGCGTGTAAAAGGTGTAAATTAACAAAACTACCTGAAAACTGTTATAAGAGGCCAAATTATATTAAAATAACTGTTTTTATTAGATGGATTAATCTTTTTAAGGACAGAATTAACGCCCAAATGAAATGATTTAATTAATTTCGTATCTTCGATATTTTAAGACACTAAATTCTATTTAAAATTGTTTGAAGCAATGTGTAATTTATTTAAAAATAAATTCGATGATAGCGCTTTAGGATCGTACAAAAAAAAAATTCAAACTAGAGAATATTAAACGCTAATTTGCGTGTAAAAGGTGTAAATTAACAAAACTACCTGAAAACTGTTATAAGAGGCCAAATTATATTAAAATAACTGTTTTTATTAGATGGATTAATCTTTTTAAGGACAGAATTAACGCCCAAATGAAATGATTTAATTAATTTCGTATCTTCGATATTTTAAGACACTAAATTCTATTTAAAATTGTTTGAAGCAATGTGTAATTTATTTAAAAATAAATTCGATGATAGCGCTTTAGGATCGTACAAAAAAAAAATTCAAACTAGAGAATATTAAACGCTAATTTGCGTGTAAAAGGTGTAAATTAACAAAACTACCTGAAAACTGTTATAAAAGGGCAAATTATATTAAAATAACTGTTTTTATTAGATGGATTAATCTTTTTAAGGACAGAATTAACGCCCAAATGAAATGATTTAATTAATTTCGTATCTTCGATATTTTAAGACACTAAATTCTATTTAAAATTGTTTGAAGCAATGTGTAATTTATTTAAAAATAAATTCGATGATAGCGCTTTAGGATCGTACAAAAAAAAAATTCAAACTAGAGAATATTAAACGCTAATTTGCGTGTAAAAGGTGTAAATTAACAAAACTACCTGAAAACTGTTATAAGAGGCCAAATTATATTAAAATAACTGTTTTTATTAGATGGATTAATCTTTTTAAGGACCCGAATTAACGCCCAAATGAAATGATTTAATTAATTTCGTATCTTCGATATTTTAAGACACTAAATTCTATTTAAAATTGTTTGAAGCAATGTGTAATTTATTTAAAAATAAATTCGATAATAGCGATTTAGGATCGTACAAAAAAAAAATTCAAACTAGAGAATATTAAACGCTAATTTGCGTGTAAAAGGTGTAAATTAACAAAACTACCTGAAAACTGTTATAAAAGGGCAAATTATATTAAAATAACTGTTTTTATTAGATGGATTAATCTTTTTAAGGACAGAATTAACGCCCAAATGAAATGATTTAATTAATTTCGTATCTTCGATATTTTAAGACACTAAATTCTATTTAAAATTGTTTGAAGCAATGTGTAATTTATTTAAAAATAAATTCGATGATAGCGCTTTAGGATCGTACAAAAAAAAAATTCAAACTAGAGAATATTAAACGCTAATTTGCGTGTAAAAGGTGTAAATTAACAAAACTACCTGAAAACTGTTATAAGAGGCCAAATTATATTAAAATAACTGTTTTTATTAGATGGATTAATCTTTTTAAGGACAGAATTAACGCCCAAATGAAATGATTTAATTAATTTCGTACCTTCGATATTTTAAGACACTAAATTCTATTTAAAATTGTTTGAAGCAATGTGTAATTTATTTAAAAATAAATTCGATGATAGCGCTTTAGGATCGTACAAAAAAAAAATTCAAACTAGAGAATATTAAACGCTAATTTGCGTGTAAAAGGTGTAAATTAACAAAACTACCTGAAAACTGTTATAAGAGGCCAAATTATATTAAAATAACTGTTTTTATTAGATGGATTAATCTTTTTAAGGACAGAATTAACGCCCAAATGAAATGATTTAATTAATTTCGTATCTTCGATATTTTAAGACACTAAATTCTATTTAAAATTGTTTGAAGCAATGTGTAATTTATTTAAAAATAAATTCGATAATAGCGATTTAGGATCGTACAAAAAAAATTCAAACTAGAGAATATTAAACGCTAATTTGCGTGTAAAAGGTGTAAATTAACAAAACTACCTGAAAACTGTTATAAGAGGCCAAATTATATTAAAATAACTGTTTTTATTAGATGGATTAATCTTTTTAAGGACAGAATTAACGCCCAAATGAAATGATTTAATTAATTTCGTATCTTCGATATTTTAAGACACTAAATTCTATTTAAAATTGTTTGAAGCAATGTGTAATTTATTTAAAAATAAATTCGATGATAGCGCTTTAGGATCGTACAAAAAAAAAATTCAAACTAGAGAATATTAAACGCTAATTTGCGTGTAAAAGGTGTAAATTAACAAAACTACCTGAAAACTGTTATAAGAGGCCAAATTATATTAAAATAACTGTTTTTATTAGATGGATTAATCTTTTTAAGGACAGAATTAACGCCCAAATGAAATGATTTAATTAATTTCGTACCTTCGATATTTTAAGACACTAAATTCTATTTAAAATTGTTTGAAGCAATGTGTAATTTATTTAAAAATAAATTCGATGATAGCGCTTTAGGATCGTACAAAAAAAAAATTCAAACTAGAGAATATTAAACGCTAATTTGCGTGTAAAAGGTGTAAATTAACAAAACTACCTGAAAACTGTTATAAGAGGCCAAATTATATTAAAATAACTGTTTTTATTAGATGGATTAATCTTTTTAAGGACAGAATTAACGCCCAAATGAAATGATTTAATTAATTTCGTATCTTCGATATTTTAAGACACTAAATTCTATTTAAAATTGTTTGAAGCAATGTGTAATTTATTTAAAAATAAATTCGATGATAGCGCTTTAGGATCGTACCAAAAAAAAATTCAAACTAGAGAATATTAAACGCTAATTTGCGTGTAAAAGGTGTAAATTAACAAAACTACCTGAAAACTGTTATAAAAGGCCAAATTATATTAAAATAACTGTTTTTATTAGATGGATTAATCTTTTTAAGGACAGAATTGACGCCCAAATGAAATGATTTAATTAATTTCGTATCTTCGATATTTTAAGACACTAAATTCTATTTAAAATTGTTTGAAGCAATGTGTAATTTATTTAAAAATAAATTCGATGATAGCGCTTTAGGATCGTACAAAAAAAAAATTCAAACTAGAGAATATTAAACGCTAATTTGCGTGTAAAAGGTGTAAATTAACAAAACTACCTGAAAACTGTTATAAAAGGCCAAATTATATTAAAATAACTGTTTTTATTAGATGGATTAATCTTTTTAAGGACAGAATTGACGCCCAAATGAAATGATTTAATTAATTTCGTACCTTCGATATTTTAAGACACTAAATTCTATTTAAAATTGTTTGAAGCAATGTGTAATTTATTTAAAAATAAATTCGATGATAGCGCTTTAGGATCGTACAAAAAAAAAATTCAAACTAGAGAATATTAAACGCTAATTTGCGTGTAAAAGGTGTAAATTAACAAAACTACCTGAAAACTGTTATAAGAGGCCAAATTATATTAAAATAACTGTTTTTATTAGATGGATTAATCTTTTTAAGGACAGAATTAACGCCCAAATGAAATGATTTAATTAATTTCGTATCTTCGATATTTTAAGACACTAAATTCTATTTAAAATTGTTTGAAGCAATGTGTAATTTATTTAAAAATAAATTCGATGATAGCGCTTTAGGATCGTACCAAAAAAAAATTCAAACTAGAGAATATTAAACGCTAATTTGCGTGTAAAAGGTGTAAATTAACAAAACTACCTGAAAACTGTTATAAAAGGCCAAATTATATTAAAATAACTGTTTTTATTAGATGGATTAATCTTTTTAAGGACAGAATTGACGCCCAAATGAAATGATTTAATTAATTTCGTATCTTCGATATTTTAAGACACTAAATTCTATTTAAAATTGTTTGAAGCAATGTGTAATTTATTTAAAAATAAATTCGATGATAGCGCTTTAGGATCGTAACAAAAAAAAATTCAAACTAGAGAATATTAAACGCTAATTTGCGTTGTAAAAGGTGTAAATTAACAAAACTACCTGAAAACTGTTATAAAAGGCCAAATTATATTAAAATAACTGTTTTTATTAGATGGATTAATCTTTTTAAGGACAGAATTGACGCCCAAATGAAATGATTTAATTAATTTCGTATCTTCGATATTTTAAGACACTAAATTCTATTTAAAATTGTTTGAAGCAATGTGTAATTTATTTAAAAATAAATTCGATGATAGCGCTTTAGGATCGTACAAAAAAAAAATTCAAACTAGAGAATATTAAACGCTAATTTGCGTGTAAAAGGTGTAAATTAACAAAACTACCTGAAAACTGTTATAAGAGGCCAAATTATATTAAAATAACTGTTTTTATTAGATGGATTAATCTTTTTAAGGACAGAATTAACGCCCAAATGAAATGATTTAATTAATTTCGTATCTTCGATATTTTAAGACACTAAATTCTATTTAAAATTGTTTGAAGCAATGTGTAATTTATTTAAAAATAAATTCGATGATAGCGCTTTAGGATCGTACAAAAAAAAAATTCAAACTAGAGAATATTAAACGCTAATTTGCGTGTAAAAGGTGTAAATTAACAAAACTACCTGAAAACTGTTATAAAAGGGCAAATTATATTAAAATAACTGTTTTTATTAGATGGATTAATCTTTTTAAGGACAGAATTAACGCCCAAATGAAATGATTTAATTAATTTCGTATCTTCGATATTTTAAGACACTAAATTCTATTTAAAATTGTTTGAAGCAATGTGTAATTTATTTAAAAATAAATTCGATGATAGCGCTTTAGGATCGTACAAAAAAAAAATTCAAACTAGAGAATATTAAACGCTAATTTGCGTGTAAAAGGTGTAAATTAACAAAACTACCTGAAAACTGTTATAAGAGGCCAAATTATATTAAAATAACTGTTTTTATTAGATGGATTAATCTTTTTAAGGACCCGAATTAACGCCCAAATGAAATGATTTAATTAATTTCGTATCTTCGATATTTTAAGACACTAAATTCTATTTAAAATTGTTTGAAGCAATGTGTAATTTATTTAAAAATAAATTCGATAATAGCGATTTAGGATCGTACAAAAAAAAAATTCAAACTAGAGAATATTAAACGCTAATTTGCGTGTAAAAGGTGTAAATTAACAAAACTACCTGAAAACTGTTATAAAAGGGCAAATTATATTAAAATAACTGTTTTTATTAGATGGATTAATCTTTTTAAGGACAGAATTAACGCCCAAATGAAATGATTTAATTAATTTCGTATCTTCGATATTTTAAGACACTAAATTCTATTTAAAATTGTTTGAAGCAATGTGTAATTTATTTAAAAATAAATTCGATGATAGCGCTTTAGGATCGTACAAAAAAAAAATTCAAACTAGAGAATATTAAACGCTAATTTGCGTGTAAAAGGTGTAAATTAACAAAACTACCTGAAAACTGTTATAAGAGGCCAAATTATATTAAAATAACTGTTTTTATTAGATGGATTAATCTTTTTAAGGACAGAATTAACGCCCAAATGAAATGATTTAATTAATTTCGTACCTTCGATATTTTAAGACACTAAATTCTATTTAAAATTGTTTGAAGCAATGTGTAATTTATTTAAAAATAAATTCGATGATAGCGCTTTAGGATCGTACAAAAAAAAAATTCAAACTAGAGAATATTAAACGCTAATTTGCGTGTAAAAGGTGTAAATTAACAAAACTACCTGAAAACTGTTATAAGAGGCCAAATTATATTAAAATAACTGTTTTTATTAGATGGATTAATCTTTTTAAGGACAGAATTAACGCCCAAATGAAATGATTTAATTAATTTCGTATCTTCGATATTTTAAGACACTAAATTCTATTTAAAATTGTTTGAAGCAATGTGTAATTTATTTAAAAATAAATTCGATAATAGCGATTTAGGATCGTACAAAAAAAATTCAAACTAGAGAATATTAAACGCTAATTTGCGTGTAAAAGGTGTAAATTAACAAAACTACCTGAAAACTGTTATAAGAGGCCAAATTATATTAAAATAACTGTTTTTATTAGATGGATTAATCTTTTTAAGGACAGAATTAACGCCCAAATGAAATGATTTAATTAATTTCGTATCTTCGATATTTTAAGACACTAAATTCTATTTAAAATTGTTTGAAGCAATGTGTAATTTATTTAAAAATAAATTCGATGATAGCGCTTTAGGATCGTACCAAAAAAAAATTCAAACTAGAGAATATTAAACGCTAATTTGCGTGTAAAAGGTGTAAATTAACAAAACTACCTGAAAACTGTTATAAAAGGCCAAATTATATTAAAATAACTGTTTTTATTAGATGGATTAATCTTTTTAAGGACAGAATTAACGCCCAAATGAAATGATTTAATTAATTTCGTATCTTCGATATTTTAAGACACTAAATTCTATTTAAAATTGTTTGAAGCAATGTGTAATTTATTTAAAAATAAATTCGATGATAGCGCTTTAGGATCGTACCAAAAAAAAATTCAAACTAGAGAATATTAAACGCTAATTTGCGTGTAAAAGGTGTAAATTAACAAAACTACCTGAAAACTGTTATAAAAGGCCAAATTATATTAAAATAACTGTTTTTATTAGATGGATTAATCTTTTTAAGGACAGAATTGACGCCCAAATGAAATGATTTAATTAATTTCGTATCTTCGATATTTTAAGACACTAAATTCTATTTAAAATTGTTTGAAGCAATGTGTAATTTATTTAAAAATAAATTCGATGATAGCGCTTTAGGATCGTAACAAAAAAAAATTCAAACTAGAGAATATTAAACGCTAATTTGCGTTGTAAAAGGTGTAAATTAACAAAACTACCTGAAAACTGTTATAAAAGGCCAAATTATATTAAAATAACTGTTTTTATTAGATGGATTAATCTTTTTAAGGACAGAATTGACGCCCAAATGAAATGATTTAATTAATTTCGTATCTTCGATATTTTAAGACACTAAATTCTATTTAAAATTGTTTGAAGCAATGTGTAATTTATTTAAAAATAAATTCGATGATAGCGCTTTAGGATCGTAACAAAAAAAAATTCAAACTAGAGAATATTAAACGCTAATTTGCGTGTAAAAGGTGTAAATTAACAAAACTACCTGAAAACTGTTATAAAAGGCCAAATTATATTAAAATAACTGTTTTTATTACATGGATTAATCTTTTTAAGGACAGAATTAACGCCCAAATGAAATGATTTAATTAATTTCGTATCTTCGATATTTTAAGACACTAAATTCTATTTAAAATTGTTTGAAGCAATGTGTAATTTATTTAAAAATAAATTCGATGATAGCGCTTTAGGATCGTACCAAAAAAAAATTCAAACTAGAGAATATTAAACGCTAATTTGCGTGTAAAAGGTGTAAATTAACAAAACTACCTGAAAACTGTTATAAAAGGCCAAATTATATTAAAATAACTGTTTTTATTAGATGGATTAATCTTTTTAAGGACAGAATTGACGCCCAAATGAAATGATTTAATTAATTTCGTATCTTCGATATTTTAAGACACTAAATTCTATTTAAAATTGTTTGAAGCAATGTGTAATTTATTTAAAAATAAATTCGATGATAGCGCTTTAGGATCGTAACAAAAAAAAATTCAAACTAGAGAATATTAAACGCTAATTTGCGTTGTAAAAGGTGTAAATTAACAAAACTACCTGAAAACTGTTATAAAAGGCCAAATTATATTAAAATAACTGTTTTTATTAGATGGATTAATCTTTTTAAGGACAGAATTGACGCCCAAATGAAATGATTTAATTAATTTCGTATCTTCGATATTTTAAGACACTAAATTCTATTTAAAATTGTTTGAAGCAATGTGTAATTTATTTAAAAATAAATTCGATGATAGCGCTTTAGGATCGTACCAAAAAAAAATTCAAACTAGAGAATATTAAACGCTAATTTGCGTGTAAAAGGTGTAAATTAACAAAACTACCTGAAAACTGTTATAAAAGGCCAAATTATATTAAAATAACTGTTTTTATTAGATGGATTAATCTTTTTAAGGACAGAATTGACGCCCAAATGAAATGATTTAATTAATTTCGTATCTTCGATATTTTAAGACACTAAATTCTATTTAAAATTGTTTGAAGCAATGTGTAATTTATTTAAAAATAAATTCGATGATAGCGCTTTAGGATCGTACCAAAAAAAAATTCAAACTACAGAATATTAAACGCTAATTTGAGTGTAAAAGGTGTAAATTAACAAAACTACTTGAAAACTGTTATAAGAGGCCAAATTATATAAAAATAACTGTTTTTATTACATGGATTAATCTTTTTAAGGACAGAATTGACGCCCAAATGAAATGATTTAATTAATTTCGTATCTTCGATATTTTAAGACACTAAATTCTATTTAAAATTGTTTGAAGCAATGTGTAATTTATTTAAAAATAAATTCGATGATAGCGCTTTAGGATCGTACCAAAAAAAAATTCAAACTAGAGAATATTAAACGCTAATTTGCGTGTAAAAGGTGTAAATTAACAAAACTACCTGAAAACTGTTATAAAAGGCCAAATTATATTAAAATAACTGTTTTTATTAGATGGATTAATCTTTTTAAGGACAGAATTAACGCCCAAATGAAATGATTTAATTAATTTCGTATCTTCGATATTTTAAGACACTAAATTCTATTTAAAATTGTTTGAAGCAATGTGTAATTTATTTAAAAATAAATTCGATGATAGCGCTTTAGGATCGTACCAAAAAAAAATTCAAACTAGAGAATATTAAACGCTAATTTGCGTGTAAAAGGTGTAAATTAACAAAACTACCTGAAAACTGTTATAAAAGGCCAAATTATATTAAAATAACTGTTTTTATTAGATGGATTAATCTTTTTAAGGACAGAATTGACGCCCAAATGAAATGATTTAATTAATTTCGTATCTTCGATATTTTAAGACACTAAATTCTATTTAAAATTGTTTGAAGCAATGTGTAATTTATTTAAAAATAAATTCGATGATAGCGCTTTAGGATCGTACAAAAAAAAAATTCAAACTAGAGAATATTAAACGCTAATTTGCGTGTAAAAGGTGTAAATTAACAAAACTACCTGAAAACTGTTATAAAAGGCCAAATTATATTAAAATAACTGTTTTTATTAGATGGATTAATCTTTTTAAGGACAGAATTGACGCCCAAATGAAATGATTTAATTAATTTCGTATCTTCGATATTTTAAGACACTAAATTCTATTTAAAATTGTTTGAAGCAATGTGTAATTTATTTAAAAATAAATTCGATGATAGCGCTTTAGGATCGTAACAAAAAAAAATTCAAACTAGAGAATATTAAACGCTAATTTGCGTTGTAAAAGGTGTAAATTAACAAAACTACCTGAAAACTGTTATAAAAGGCCAAATTATATTAAAATAACTGTTTTTATTAGATGGATTAATCTTTTTAAGGACAGAATTAACGCCCAAATGAAATGATTTAATTAATTTCGTATCTTCGATATTTTAAGACACTAAATTCTATTTAAAATTGTTTGAAGCAATGTGTAATTTATTTAAAAATAAATTCGATGATAGCGCTTTAGGATCGTAACAAAAAAAAATTCAAACTAGAGAATATTAAACGCTAATTTGCGTGTAAAAGGTGTAAATTAACAAAACTACCTGAAAACTGTTATAAAAGGCCAAATTATATTAAAATAACTGTTTTTATTAGATGGATTAATCTTTTTAAGGACAGAATTAACGCCCAAATGAAATGATTTAATTAATTTCGTATCTTCGATATTTTAAGACACTAAATTCTATTTAAAATTGTTTGAAGCAATGTGTAATTTATTTAAAAATAAATTCGATAATAGCGATTTAGGATCGTACAAAAAAAATTCAAACTAGAGAATATTAAACGCTAATTTGCGTGTAAAAGGTGTAAATTAACAAAACTACCTGAAAACTGTTATAAAAGGCCAAATTATATTAAAATAACTGTTTTTATTAGATGGATTAATCTTTTTAAGGACAGAATTAACGCCCAAATGAAATGATTTAATTAATTTCGTATCTTCGATATTTTAAGACACTAAATTCTATTTAAAATTGTTTGAAGCAATGTGTAATTTATTTAAAAATAAATTCGATGATAGCGCTTTAGGATCGTACCAAAAAAAAATTCAAACTAGAGAATATTAAACGCTAATTTGCGTGTAAAAGGTGTAAATTAACAAAACTACCTGAAAACTGTTATAAAAGGCCAAATTATATTAAAATAACTGTTTTTATTAGATGGATTAATCTTTTTAAGGACAGAATTAACGCCCAAATGAAATGATTTAATTAATTTCGTATCTTCGATATTTTAAGACACTAAATTCTATTTAAAATTGTTTGAAGCAATGTGTAATTTATTTAAAAATAAATTCGATGATAGCGCTTTAGGATCGTACCAAAAAAAAATTCAAACTAGAGAATATTAAACGCTAATTTGCGTGTAAAAGGTGTAAATTAACAAAACTACCTGAAAACTGTTATAAAAGGCCAAATTATATTAAAATAACTGTTTTTATTAGATGGATTAATCTTTTTAAGGACAGAATTGACGCCCAAATGAAATGATTTAATTAATTTCGTATCTTCGATATTTTAAGACACTAAATTCTATTTAAAATTGTTTGAAGCAATGTGTAATTTATTTAAAAATAAATTCGATGATAGCGCTTTAGGATCGTAACAAAAAAAAATTCAAACTAGAGAATATTAAACGCTAATTTGCGTTGTAAAAGGTGTAAATTAACAAAACTACCTGAAAACTGTTATAAAAGGCCAAATTATATTAAAATAACTGTTTTTATTAGATGGATTAATCTTTTTAAGGACAGAATTAACGCCCAAATGAAATGATTTAATTAATTTCGTATCTTCGATATTTTAAGACACTAAATTCTATTTAAAATTGTTTGAAGCAATGTGTAATTTATTTAAAAATAAATTCGATGATAGCGCTTTAGGATCGTAACAAAAAAAAATTCAAACTAGAGAATATTAAACGCTAATTTGCGTGTAAAAGGTGTAAATTAACAAAACTACCTGAAAACTGTTATAAAAGGCCAAATTATATTAAAATAACTGTTTTTATTAGATGGATTAATCTTTTTAAGGACAGAATTAACGCCCAAATGAAATGATTTAATTAATTTCGTATCTTCGATATTTTAAGACACTAAATTCTATTTAAAATTGTTTGAAGCAATGTGTAATTTATTTAAAAATAAATTCGATGATAGCGCTTTAGGATCGTACCAAAAAAAAATTCAAACTAGAGAATATTAAACGCTAATTTGCGTGTAAAAGGTGTAAATTAACAAAACTACCTGAAAACTGTTATAAAAGGCCAAATTATATTAAAATAACTGTTTTTATTAGATGGATTAATCTTTTTAAGGACAGAATTAACGCCCAAATGAAATGATTTAATTAATTTCGTATCTTCGATATTTTAAGACACTAAATTCTATTTAAAATTGTTTGAAGCAATGTGTAATTTATTTAAAAATAAATTCGATGATAGCGCTTTAGGATCGTACCAAAAAAAAATTCAAACTAGAGAATATTAAACGCTAATTTGCGTGTAAAAGGTGTAAATTAACAAAACTACCTGAAAACTGTTATAAAAGGCCAAATTATATTAAAATAACTGTTTTTATTAGATGGATTAATCTTTTTAAGGACAGAATTGACGCCCAAATGAAATGATTTAATTAATTTCGTATCTTCGATATTTTAAGACACTAAATTCTATTTAAAATTGTTTGAAGCAATGTGTAATTTATTTAAAAATAAATTCGATGATAGCGCTTTAGGATCGTAACAAAAAAAAATTCAAACTAGAGAATATTAAACGCTAATTTGCGTTGTAAACGGTGTAAATTAACAAAACTACCTGAAAACTGTTATAAAAGGCCAAATTATATTAAAATAACTGTTTTTATTAGATGGACTAATCTTTTTAAGGACAGAATTAACGCCCAAATGAAATGATTTAATTAATTTCGTATCTTCGATATTTTAAGACACTAAATTCTATTTAAAATTGTTTGAAGCAATGTGTAATTTATTTAAAAATAAATTCGATGATAGCGCTTTAGGATCGTAACAAAAAAAAATTCAAACTAGAGAATATTAAACGTTAATTTGCGTGTAAAAGGTGTAAATTAACAAAACTACCTGAAAACTGTTATAAAAGGCCAAATTATATTAAAATAACTGTTTTTATTAGATGGATTAATCTTTTTAAGGACAGAATTAACGCCCAAATGAAATGATTTAATTAATTTCGTATCTTCGATATTTTAAGACACTAAATTCTATTTAAAATTGTTTGAAGCAATGTGTAATTTATTTAAAAATAAATTCGATGATAGCGCTTTAGGATCGTAACAAAAAAAAATTCAAACTAGAGAATATTAAACGCTAATTTGCGTGTAAAAGGTGTAAATTAACAAAACTACCTGAAAACTGTTATAAAAGGCCAAATTATATTAAAATAACTGTTTTTATTAGATGGATTAATCTTTTTAAGGACAGAATTAACGCCCAAATGAAATGATTTAATTAATTTCGTATCTTCGATATTTTAAGACACTAAATTCTATTTAAAATTGTTTGAAGCAATGTGTAATTTATTTAAAAATAAATTCGATGATAGCGCTTTAGGATCGTACCAAAAAAAAATTCAAACTAGAGAATATTAAACGCTAATTTGCGTGTAAAAGGTGTAAATTAACAAAACTACCTGAAAACTGTTATAAAAGGCCAAATTATATTAAAATAACTGTTTTTATTAGATGGATTAATCTTTTTAAGGACAGAATTAACGCCCAAATGAAATGATTTAATTAATTTCGTATCTTCGATATTTTAAGACACTAAATTCTATTTAAAATTGTTTGAAGCAATGTGTAATTTATTTAAAAATAAATTCGATGATAGCGCTTTAGGATCGTACCAAAAAAAAATTCAAACTAGAGAATATTAAACGCTAATTTGCGTGTAAAAGGTGTAAATTAACAAAACTACCTGAAAACTGTTATAAAAGGCCAAATTATATTAAAATAACTGTTTTTATTAGATGGATTAATCTTTTTAAGGACAGAATTGACGCCCAAATGAAATGATTTAATTAATTTCGTATCTTCGATATTTTAAGACACTAAATTCTATTTAAAATTGTTTGAAGCAATGTGTAATTTATTTAAAAATAAATTCGATGATAGCGCTTTAGGATCGTAACAAAAAAAAATTCAAACTAGAGAATATTAAACGCTAATTTGCGTGTAAAAGGTGTAAATTAACAAAACTACCTGAAAACTGTTATAAAAGGCCAAATTATATTAAAATAACTGTTTTTATTAGATGGATTAATCTTTTTAAGGACAGAATTAACGCCCAAATGAAATGATTTAATTAATTTCGTATCTTCGATATTTTAAGACACTAAATTCTATTTAAAATTGTTTGAAGCAATGTGTAATTTATTTAAAAATAAATTCGATGATAGCGCTTTACGATCGTACAAAAAAAAAAAAATTCAAACTACAGAATATTAAACGCTAATTTGAGTGTAAAAGGTGTAAATTAACAAAACTACCTGAAAACTGTTATAAGAGGCCAAATTATATAAAAATAACTGTTTTTATTACATGGATTAATCTTTTTAAGGACAGAATTAACGCCCAAATGAAATGATTTAATTAATTTCGTATCTTCGATATTTTAAGACACTAAATTCTATTTAAAATTGTTTGAAGCAATGTGTAATTTATTTAAAAATAAATTCGATGATAGCGCTTTAGGATCGTACAAAAAAAAAATTCAAACTAGAGAATATTAAACGCTAATTTGCGTGTAAAAGGTGTAAATTAACAAAACTACCTGAAAACTGTTATAAAAGGCCAAATTATATTAAAATAACTGTTTTTATTAGATGGATTAATCTTTTTAAGGACAGAATTGACGCCCAAATGAAATGATTTAATTAATTTCGTATCTTCGATATTTTAAGACACTAAATTCTATTTAAAATTGTTTGAAGCAATGTGTAATTTATTTAAAAATAAATTCGATGATAGCGCTTTAGGATCGTAACAAAAAAAAATTCAAACTAGAGAATATTAAACGCTAATTTGCGTTGTAAAAGGTGTAAATTAACAAAACTACCTGAAAACTGTTAAAAAGGCCAAATTA